>CAVLJG010000005.1:104320861-104770392 GCA_963669975.1 Acanthoscelides obtectus | reverse complement strand
CATTGTGGATAATAATAAAACGTTCCTATATTTTTTTGGAACATAAGAGACTAATGTACAGTAATCTGTGAAGGCAAAAATGCTACTATTTTCAGTACGTGAACGTGTGTTTGTAAATTCTAAAGGGACTTCCCTCTTGTTCTTTTTTAGTGTGCCAATCATGGTAAGCTTATCCTTGAGCAATTCTTTAGCAAGAGGGCTACTTGAAAACCAATTGTCCATGGTGATATTTCGTCCAGTACCTTTCAACGGTTCCACAAGCCGCTTTACGACATCCGACGGCTTATTACTGACTAAGAATGGCCCTTCAGGTTGTGCTCCAGCATAAATCTCTAAATTATAGGTATACATTGTTTTTACATCAGCCAATGCTATATCTTCAGACCATATTTATTGGGTTTATTAGGTATATATTGTTTGAATGGGCACCTACCACGGAAAGCAACCAGCTGTTCGTCGATTGTCAAATAAGAACTTGGAATTACTGAAGTTCTGCACTTGAAGACAAAACGTTCAAAGATGTCCCTTATTGGTGCCAGCTTATCCAAACTCCGTCTTGCCTCCCTAGTAGAAATATCATCAAAGCGTATACAACGACATAAAAACCTAAAACGATTGTAACTCATCGTAATGTATATGTGTTCAATGCCTGAACCATCTGTGCTCCATAAAGATAAGACATTCTGTCGGCCAGATTTCAAACAACCAGCAAGATATAGAACGCCTACAAATGCTTTCATTTCGCAAACATCAGTTGGTCGCGCATCTCTTTTACGGGTAAAGTTTCCCCGGAGTTTTTCTATATATATTGGTACATTCTACTATTCTGGTAAACATGGAATCATCTATGAAAACGTGGAAACAGTCTAAATGCGATTTGGCCTTTTTTGCGTCTCCAGTAGGCCCTGGAATTTTCATGACGAGGTTATGTGCTTTTGTCCTAGATGAAGATGGTTTTGTTTTCTGCCATATAAATGTCTTGTCTTTCCCTACATATATGTCAGTTCCGCTCAATATATTTTCTGCTTGTAATTCACCTTCACTACCTTCATTATCAGAATTTGGGTCCTGCTCAGTATCTGAACCGCTTCTTTGTACCTCTTCCTGGTCGCCATCATCTTCTTCCGAGTCTTCTTCCCCGTAGACCTCCTCGTCGGACTCTATTTCTTCAAACCATTTTAGCCACTGCTTGGGATCATTGCTACGTACGTTGTCCATGGCTTTGCCTTGGAAAAGTTGAAAATATTTATCAGAAATACGTCAAATACTTTAAAATATAACCTACCAAAACTTTTACGTCAGTACTCGCGTGGGGTACGTAAAGACCCCAATCAACTTCAATTGCGTATTCTTCAACCTTCTCGAACTCAAATGACACTCGGTGCTAGCAGATATAACTACACACTGAATCTAAGGAATACGCGAGGCGGCGAGCTATTTCGCATTTCCCCCTCCATAGTACTCAACTATGAATGACGCGTGGGGTTATAAATACCCCGCGCGAGTACTGAAGGGTTAATGTTGATTTGATCCACGTACTAAATGTTGGCCTACAATTAGCAGCATATTTCTGTTTTCTTGAAAAGTTTTGGTAGTGGCAAAGATTCTGTCAAGTTGTCTAAATTGCTTCTGTATTAGTCTGAATAAAAATGTAAATATTTGGAACATTATACTTGATAAAGTAGACTTTTCAACAAATTCCATAAGAAGTTCGCCAACATATGATGTTGTTATGTTGTTGTCTGAGAATATGTAATGTAAATGGGCCTTACTTAATTCTGTTTCAACCAGCTATAATATGCTACAACTTGCGCACCCTGTAACTACTGGCCTTCTGCTTATGACTTTTGATTAATGGCATGAAGAGAATGCAAATTAAAGATTTCTGCCAATTTCACTGTGAAACATTTTTCAACAATATTTAATGACATGTGCATTCTCTAACTTGGAACCATTTATAATTCAGCCTTCTGACCATTGATAGAAATGATATACACAATATATGAGATTGTAATAATTGGATACCATCAAAAAGTGCCTGAAAAATGACATCCAGTTGGTGTGCTAAGTTCTAATCAACAGAAAAAATATATATACAGGGTGACTTCGAAGTGAGTCATTTATTTTAACAGTGAGTAGATCTGATCAAAAGAAATGTTTTTTCCTTTACCATTTTTCTGGTAAAATTAAAGTAACAAAGTTATAGCCCTTGGAAGTTTGAGTACCGCCCTGTCTCAATAATGATATTATGTTCTCGTGTTTGGCAACAACAGATATAATCCGCCTTATCCGTTCATCGCATCGGAAACAAAAAAGCGAAAGAATTTGGAACGATCTTTTTACAATTATTTTCTTCAGTTGTATACAGTCAGTATCAGTCGGTATCGGTAACGCGTAATTGAATAATCGTGTCTGTTGCGAGGCTCAAATCAAAATGGCACATGTTTACGAAAATGCTGAACTTGTGGACATGGTTCTTATTTACGGGGAGTCTTTACAAATGCTGCCGCGGCATCACGGATCTATGCGGATCGGTTTCCCAATCGAGTGCAACCAACCCCTCGTGCCTTTGTTAATGTAGTGCAAAGACCTCACAGAGGAGATCATGCCGGTGCTCCAAGACCACACGATCAAATAGAACTAGAAGAACAAATTTTAGAATTAGTAAGATGATCCAACAGTAAGCACCCGACAAATTTCAACTCAATTGGCGATTAGTCAGTATAAAACTTGGAAACTCTACGTGAAAATCAGTTCTATCCGTTTCACATACAAAAAGTGCAGGCCTACAACCGGAAGATCATGAACAAAGGGTTGACTTTTGCAATTGGCTTTAAATAAACATTAAATGATGACAATTTTTTAAATCAAATTTTAGTGAGTGATGAAGCCCTCTTACTAGAAACGGGAATTATTAATTCACGTAATTCTCACGTTTGGGCTATTGAAAATCCCCATGAAATAAGGGGAAACCAATTTTCAACAGCGATTTGAACCAATCAACCTGTGGGCGGGAATTGTTAATGGAATTTTTAGTGGGCCTTTTGATTACCAAATCGCTTAACTGGTGAAAATTATTTGATTTCTTGCAACACAATTTGCCTGGTTTACTGGAAGATGTGCCTTTAAATATTAGACAAAACATGTGGTTTTTACAAGATGGGCACCACCCATTATGCAAGAAATGTGCGTGAATTTTTAAATAGACAATTTAATAATCGTTGGATCGGCCGTGGCGGTTTTGTACCTTGGCCGCCAGGTCTCCGGACTTAATCCTTTAGCTTTTGTTTGTGGGGTTGGCTAAAAACTCTAGTGTATAAAACACCGGTTAATACACGCGAAGAATTACGTGCTCGAATTGAGGAAATGAGTACAGTGATCAGAAATCAACCAGTGATTTTATTGCGTGCTTGTAAAGAGACATGGCTAAGACGCGCCCAGCTGTGCGTCGAGCAAAACGGAAATCATTTCGAACAGTTTTTGTGACATGCTTTTGGGTGCACAGGTCCGCACTGAAATACTTGTCGGGAGGATACTTTATAAAACAAGGTAACATTTTTTTTAATTTTTTTTATTTTTACACACATATTTTGGTTTATCTTCCTTCTACAATCATTATCTGAAAATTAATGGACTCAACTTCAAAGTCACCCTGTATATATATATATATATATCAATCATGGTGTTTATAGAATTTGTTAAGCTTGAATAGCCTGAACCTTGAAAATGATTGATTTAGGACCATAGTGCAATAGAGTCTTGATCATATTGATGTGGAGACTGTAGAACTTACTAAATTTCAGTCAACTTGACCGGAGCCATTTGAAATAAGGAATGTGCCATATCCTTCATATCCACATACTACATTTTTCAGATGCTCAGTCATCCAGAAACCTATTCTATTTGTAAATTGTAGGATTTTCACTGCAGTGAAGGTGAGCTAATTGTATTTAAGTTGGATATTTTAGAATACAGGCTATTTTCTGATTTCTCAAACTTAATTTTTTGTCTCTTGATAAAAAACCTGTGGAACCAGTTTTCACAGGTATCATCCAACTTAAATGAAAATTTCAGCATAATATGAAGCGGCTGAAGTCATTCAGACTAAATATTAAAATTTGCTTAAAACGTGTATTATCACATGGCTCTTTATTCGCGGCTTCACCAAGACGTACTCCTAGCTTACCTTGGGCAATCAGGTCGTCGATACTCTTGCCATTGAGCTCTGAGATGACTTTCTTAAGCCTTTCCCCATCGGCTTCAACACCAACGGACCCCAGATCTTTTCGATGTCCGCACTTGATGGAGAGGCTTTGCCCCCTAGGACAGCTAGCAAATAGGCAGCCACGTAAACGCATCTAGGAAGAAAACATTTGTTTAATACTTGCAAATGTAACAACCTAACCTATACAATTACATTCAATCTCTGAAAATCTCATCGATCTCTCACATTTTGGAAGTTTTAAATGCGTATGGTTATTCGGAAATATCCAGAAAGAGAAATACTATAATATTTTATAATAAAAGTATTTACTTACTTTTTTAAGTCGTTTGACACGAAACGCGAAGCTGACTCTAAAAACGTCTTTCAACGAAAGGTAGAGAGCATGAAAACTGAAAACGAAACGAACCATCAAAGGGGGGAGGGACAAGAAAGGAGAGAAGCGTCAAAACGTGATGACAACTAATTGACATTTGACATAGGAGGAGACAAAAATCAAATCCAAGCGAATAACCAAAATTTCTGTGTTATGTGCCGCGGTTATAATATGGTTCAAGATGACACAAGGGTTGATGACGTCAGTTACAACGAATCGCTTGAACGCGTTGGTTTTAACCGCGGTTTTGTTGCAAGTTGTTTATTTAGAAAAGCGCGTATATAATCTCGGATTATTTTTATTATCTCTGAATAATCAGTGCTTTTTCGTCAACAACTGTGTATGGAAAGTTTAAATAAGAAACCTTTCATAATATTCATGGGAGAAATGTTTTTTTTCAGATTTTTTTTAATGATGGAACCATGGCTTCGTAGCTATGATAACTTTCAATTCTCTAAATTTTTCCGCATGTCAAGAAACATTTATTGATTCAGCAGAAATGATGAAAAAAGAAATTAGCAAAACCGTATACAGGTGGATATCATCTAGTGAGTTTATATGGCCATATTTTCATATTCTTGTGGTATATGGCTACACAGGATATTTTGTTAAGCATAGGAACTACATTTAAAGTGTCCCCAACAACCCTAATGAGTATAACTAATAAGGTGCTCCACTTTATGGTAAAACTGAAGTTAGCCTGTATCAATTTTCTCAAAAATGAAGCTGAAGTACAATCACAATATCCAATACCCGGCAAAATTCTAACTTGTCACATTTCAAATAATAACCAGAAATATAAAAATACTCTTGAGTTGGGTAAATACCACAATTTTGCGGTGATAACTATGATATATAACAGCTGATTCGTGACGTCACGGATCTTATAACCAAACTGATAACAACACTCGCTTGAACGGATCGGTAAATACCAACCCAAAATGGTAAATACTATTTCCATTTGGTGATCCGCTTGAATTTGATTAAAATGTTAGAAATGGGGAATATTTCTGTAAGGAGTACGACAGAAATAAACCCTTCTAGAGTACGATTCTCGTTTGAAGCTGTAGGTGTGATGTGATGTAACATGTGCTTCCGAGGTGGCACTATGGGCGGTCTAAGCCACTCTAAGCTGAAAGTTGTATACTATAGCTGGAATAAAACGGCAGTGCATCCCTATGTACTGCCACTGACCCTTGATAATGAGGATTTGTGTGCTACTAGTCTGTGTGGATGGTAACTCCATTGGTTTCTTGTCTCAAATACACGCACTTGAGATGTATGCAAAGCTAGAAATTAGTTGCGCAACAACTTTTTGTTCATCCAAGAAATTACATAGGTATGCAAATTTGCAGGATTTCAAAAATGTGACAGGTAAAAAGAAAATCCCTGGTTTGTGAAGTATGTTACAGCTAACAGGTGAAACAATAGGTTACAGACAAATAAGATTTAGGAAATGTAAAAAGGCTATTGCATTTTACATTATTCTTGTTCCCAGTTATTAACTTTTATAAAAATTTATTTTGGGATGTCAAGTATACAAATCAGCGCCTAGATGTGAGGCACTGTGAAAATGTTTTGCGTGTGATGCCTCAGTGTTGCTGTGATGCGTCGTGGCTCGTCATAATCGCTGTTTGCTGACGTTTAAGCAACACATACAGCTACAAAACTGGTTCACAACAAGTGTACAACAGCTTGTGCTAAGTTAACATGTAGATAAAAACCTATGAAATGTCACTTTTCAAGATACGTAATACCACAGCCGACGTCAACTAGTTGAATACCCGTGCGGCAGCATCACGGCGACAAAGTGAAGCATTCTTTCGCTACTGTAATTGCACATTTAATTCTTAATCATAAAATATGCATAACTGTCAATGGATTATTTAATAAAAATAATAATAAACGGCAAAGCTGCCGAGGGCGGGAATGTCAATTATAGATGTCAAAAATTTCAGGAATGATACGGACCACAGACAGGAAAATTGTTACGCCATCACGCTTTGAGCTGAACAGTTGAACAGCTGATCACAAAAGCGACATCTTTGTGTTAATTTGAAACGTTGACGATGATGAATTTTGGGACCGTATTCAGAGCTGTTGTTCACATATCAGGATTACATTTTTATGTGGGTGGTAAATGTGACAATAAAAATTAATAATGAACACAGCTTGTATAAAATACCACACTGATGTAAAAGGAATTGGTCTTGCTCAATCCATCAACCTGCACTTGAAATGTAGTCGTAGTCATTAGCAGCCTTTGTGTTTGTAGCGTTTCTTTTGGATGCAAATAAACTTTTTTTAAATAAGAGTTGTATAGCGAGTACAAAAAGAATCTGTAGCGTACAAAGAACAACAAAATACGGGTTTGTCTACCTGTAGTTCAGCGATTTCTCGGAATTTATCATGTGTCCTTTGCTGGTATGGGGAATTTTGAAATATTACTAGGTAACTAGCTGTCATTGTTCCGTGAACCTAAGCGTGAACCCATCTCCATTTTTCTGTGAATGAGGTTATTTTTTTGTTGACAAACGCTAATCGCGCCAACACAAGTCTTGTTTGTATTTTGTATTTTAGTCTTGTCCCTAAATTTAGGATTTATTTATAATAAAATGGACGAAGACTATGAAGACAGACACTGGGACACCGACAGGGGCGACGAGTCAGATGGCGGAGAAGAACCTGAAAACCCAGAACACGTATTGGCAGAATGTGCAGAGAAATTTGCTACCCCCGATTACATCATGGAGCCCGGAATATTTACTCAGCTCAAGCGTTATTTCCAAGCTGGTGGAGACCCTCTTCAAGTTATCGAAGAGCTGTCTCAGAATTATACTGCTGTAGCACAGATGGCAAACTTGATTGCTGAGTGGTTAATTATTGGAGGCGTGAAAGTAACAGACGTGCAAGCCATGGTAGAAAATCACTTGAAAGAGATGATTTTAAAGACTTTTGATCCGAAGAAAGCCGACACAATATTCACTGAAGAGGGAGAAACCCCTGCTTGGCTGACACAGTTAATAGAGCATCCCACATGGAGGTCACTAATATATAGGCTAGCTGAAGAATATCCAGACTGTTTGATGCTCAATTTCACCATTAAGCTGATATCAGATGCTGGATTTCAAGGAGAAATTACTAGTATATCTACAGCTGCCCAACAACTTGAAGTATTCTCAAGAGTATTGAAAACATCAATATCAAGTTTTCTGACAAATCCAGAGGAGTGGCAGAGTACAAGTAAAGAGTGTGCAAAAATGGTCTGCCATGGACAACATACATATGTTTATAGTCAAGTTATAATACATATTTTAGCTAGGGAATCAAAAGGAGGAAGTGCGATGAAAAGGCTTTCACAAGAAATAACAAAATGTGCACAAAAGAATGGACATGATGTTACTCCCATAACAATGGCACTTAATGGTGCTTCCGCATATCCCACAGCATGCCAAGCATTAATGGCTATGATGTCAAAAAACACATTAAACCCTGCAGATATTACTGTTCTATACAGGAATTACAATGCTCCTGATCCACCTCCTTTAGATCTCATAAGAACTCCTCAGTTTTTAGAACTACTCATAGATTCCCTGTTTAAGCCAGGAGTAAAACTGAATCCTGACTACAAACCAAAGTACATTCATCTGTTGGCATATGCAGCAAGTGTTTCAGAAGTGCAACAAAAGAAAGGTCAGAAGAGGATATCTAACAAAGATGAGTTACAACCAACTATACGTGCTATAGAAACAGTACATAATATTTGTAATGGCAACAAAGGAAGTTCAGAATTGATTGCTGAACTCTCTAAAATTTATCAGTCTTTGAAGTATCCTGTGGTATCGATAGGAATAATCAGATGGGTGGAATGTACTGTAACGGAGCCAAGTTACTTTAAACTATGTACAGAACATACTCCTATACATTTAGCACTTCTTGATGAAGTGGTGACCTTACATCCACTGTTACATAATCAAGTTTTGGATTTGCTTGTCAGATTGTTTGAATCTAAGCAAGATGAGCTGGAGATCCTGGTACAGTTAGAAATGAGAAAAATGGTTCTAGATAGAATGGTGAACCTGCTGTGTTCAGGCTGTGTTGTACCATTGGTGAAATATATTAAACAATGTTGGCAAAAAGGAGATACAGATATTTCACTGATCAGATACTTTGTAACTGAGGTTTTGGAAACAATAGGACCTCCATATAGCTCCGAGTTTGTTCACCTGTTCATGCCAATGGTAGAGAATGATGAAATCACAGGTACCATGAGAGGTGATGGTGAAAATGATCCTGTGTCTGAATTTATAGTATACTGTAAGGCAAACTACACTGCTGTCATCTGAGCCTAGAGTCAGAAATTAATGAGTAGATATCAAAAATAAAATGTTCTGAGAATGTTTATTAAGTTATTATGCATGTAAAAACAATAAACTGTAAATACATATCATTAAAAAAATAAATAAGAAATGTAGTCAGTCTTAAAAAATCTATTACGAGTACCATTATTTTTACAATGATTTTTGTGCATCTTGAACTATTCATATATACCTACTCATTAGTAACTAAAGTTGAGCATTTAAGTTAAAAAAAACAAATTTCAAAATGCAAGTAATTATCTTGATTTTAGGGTGCTAAAACATTTAAAACAAATTGGCAAATATTTAGTTTTTACTGTCTAATTCGTGTTTTAGTCTGTTCATGTTTTCATGTGGATTTAATGTTGGCCCCTTCATTCAAGGGTACGTCACGGAAGTACGTAAGGGCGAATCTAGCCTTATATGCGTCGGGGACAGGGGTAGGGTTACCAGATGGGACAAATGAATATTACGAATTAAAATTTTATTTTTTAAAAACCGAAGCAGTTGCGAAGACAGAAGCCTAAATACTAGTGCACCGTGGTTACTATAAAACGAACTTAAAGAAACTTTGTTGATTCAATTTATGAACTGATTATGGTTAATAGAACTGGGAAAATCCTCCTCGGGTACACTGTTTCACAATCTCGATACCCTAGGGAGAAATAAGGATTGTCGATCTTTGTACTAGGAATATTATAAATGTAAATTTCTATTTAATAAATATTTAATATGTCAATTACGAATCTGGCACAAAATGGTCATGAGGCAATATTAAACCAGCCAGTTCCCGACTAAGAGCCATTCTGCGCTCTACTCTGTAATACGCACTTCTTCCAGGAGATATATTTGAGAGTATTCCCCTTCCAACTACAATATGACCATTATAGCAATATTCACATCATCTCGAAATAGCAATAATAAAATCTATCCCGGCGCGGGTATTACGTATCTTGAAAAGTGACATGTTGATTTTTTTTGACATTTTGTGGGTTTTTTGTGAGATAACGTAGATTTTTCTACAAGATGTCAACTTAGCACTAGATGTGTGAACTCTTTTGTAGCTGTACGTGTTGCCTAAACATTATGATGCTTCAGCTATCAATGTTTGGCTCTGATGTGATGTAACATCTGCTTCAGAGATGGCATTAATGGAGATCTTATCTGTAAGTTGTATGCTATTGCTGGAAGGAAACAGTAGTGCAGTGAGGATTTGTGTTGAAGATTATTAGCACACAAATGGTTTCTTGTCTCAAATACACTTAGTTGAGATGTATTTAAAGCTTGAAATTAGTTGCGCATCCACTTTTTCTTATTCATTCTGGAAATTACATATGCGAATTTGCTGAATTTCAAAAATGAGAGAGAAAAAAAAAGAAGAAAAGCCCTGGTCCGTGATGTGATTAACTTTATCTGGAATCTTATATTTTATACTTACATACTGCCACATATTGCAATCATATTCTGTGTATGCTGTTGAATTACAAGTCATATACGTGTTAACAGTAATTACACACAACGCCTTTTCAGAAAGGAAAACTATAAATAACCCGTCGGGCACAGCTAATCAGATTTACTTTATTGGCAGTATATACAGTTATAATTTTGTCACATATCTATCACATCACTGATGTTATACACATGCAGATCAATACACATAATCATCCAGATGCGATTTGGCTACTCAGGAGATAAACGCTACTTGGTTTTCTGTAAGTAACAATGTATGCTTGAGCATATCGTGTCGTTGACTCATTCCTCCATAGATACTTTTGATGACGCTCACATCGATCTAACTACCTAGTCTGCAAAAGTTTTCATTTTGTCGTTTTTTTACATAACACCGTTTACAACAATTAGGTTATTTATCCATCATAATAGACGCATACACTAATATGAGATGAGAGGAAGAAAATGAGATTTACAGTTCAATGATATTTCCGAAAGAGGCAATTTTATCGTCCTTGTCCATTACCTTGCACCACTTCTCTCTAATTCTTCATGTTTTGGCCCACGTAAACATATATTTCTGGAGCTGATATGCTTGTATTTGCCTGTTAAGGATTTTCATTTTATACATATGGAAAATTCGAAATTATGTAGTCATATGTGAATGCCTACGAAGTATCCAGCTACCAAGGCTACTTGACAATATTTTTTCCGGATTTTTTTTTTATTAAATAGCTTAAACAGATTTTAGTGTTTCGTAATTTTCTGCCTCTGAAGACAGTCAAAACTGATTCATAAAAGTCTTAGGATGATTCAATTACTCCAACTTCGGAAAGCTTCTTCCATCTGTTGCAGTCTAAAGTATAGGAAGCAAGCTACTTGTATTATTTTTAATTTATAGTTTGGTGTATCTAAAAGGTTGCGTGTGATTGTTGTTAACACATTTCTTAGGTGGCACGAAAAAAATTACACTTCCTTCTCAGAGCATTTAGTCTAGTACCTCAGACATGTTTGTTGAGTTGGAAAATAAACTGCATCATAAAAATAACACCATTTATTTTTATAATTAGGCGTATCCTTAATTCGCCATTTGAGCCAAGTTTGGTGTACAACCGGTCGTTCCAGCGGAAATTAGAGGACGCCAAATTGGCTAACTGGTTGCACCAGTGGCTCAATCAGTGAATTAAGGATACGCCTATTTTAATAACAATATACAAAAATTGGACGGACAGTAGTTAAGCAGCTCTATATATAAAAATACAAAACATAAAATGTATCGCAATAGCTACTAAAATGTTACATGTATGATATGAATATCAGAGATTTCTTTTCAAAATATGCTCAATATATGGATAATATTACTGATGTCTGAAATGATTGTACTACAGGTTATAAATATATTACCGAGTGATATTTCGGTACAAGCTATACAGACTAAATTAAAAAACTTTAAACTTAAAACATGCAACTTAATATTAACAGTGCAATGCATATTGAACATAAATATAATACAGTGTATTAGCATCCATGAGATTCCTTTCATAAGAGTTCAGTCAACTTAACATGCATATCAGTCAAAATTAATGAGAAAAGATACCAAAATGATTCATTGTAGAAAGGTATATTTGTTATTTTTTCTGCTTTTCTTGTTTAGTGAAATATCAGAATAACACTTCTACTTCACATTTCATAATTAGATAAGTCCAAAATTCCTAACAAAAACAGGTAATTTGAAATTAATATCAGTCATATCAAACTGATGAGTTTTTAAATATCTTTTAAAACATCTAATAACGCATTTTTATGATAGCAAGCTAACCAACATAAGGTACTGGTTGTCTTGGAAAAAATGGTTCAAAACCTTTAGCGCAATTCTGTTTCCAATCATTTTAATTTTGTTCGATAATGTGCATCTTCAGTATTGTCCTTAAGTTAAATAAAAGGCTATCTTAAGTATCTGCATGTTATAAATGCTAAGACTGAACACCACATAAGAAGTGACTGTAATTTCAAACTTGATGCTGTGTTACAACCATCTTTGGTGTTGCAAGTACAATATTCCATGAAAATATTGTAAGTGCCTGTACGCATCAAGCAGAACCGTTCATCGCCACCTAAGCCAGGCTCCCCAAGGTACGCACAGCTACGTATGTATTTCCATACACCGTGCACTGTAATGTAAAGAAACACATGACAAAAAATGGTTGTTTTGTAACAATATGTAGTAATATAAAGGTATTTTCTAGCTTGACTCGACAAAGTTGCATTTTTAACGTCTCATTTCAAGATACATTTTAATCATTTGAAGTTCTGGTATCCGCCAATAGGAATGTAAATTTTATCCCAGAAATGTATAGAATATAACTATACAATCCGAATAAGACCACGAATATCAGAGAGAAAATTATAATTTTTCCCACAGCTGACAAACAGCGCGCGCTCAATGCCATGGCCATGCGTTTGTCAAACAATTAAAAAACGAAGGTTTACAATAACAGTACCATTTGAAATGCTTTGGAACTTTGTTGATGGATGTTTGAAGAATTTTTAAGAACTTTGAGAGCATTAAAATGTCCGTTTTTCATATTCTTTTTCAAAGATATATTAAAAACCATCAACTTTAGAGAAACGTTCATAAGAGCTTTTTTCAAAATGATCCAAAAACTTTAAAAAAGACATGAAATTCATGGAAAAGATTGTTTAAACAATAGTTGGTGCAATTTTGAGCAACGTTCAAATTCGTTAAAAGGTTTTGAATACGATTATGTAAAAAATCCAAATCAGAGTATTTTTCCGAGCAGATGCAAATATACTACCTGGACTATATAGTACTCTAAGAGCAGTGTGGAAAACTTTGACAGTAGAGTCAAACTTATTATGTCACACTTTGGCGCAAAAGTATTTAGATATGGAAGTAATTTTTTGATACTTCCTACTGCTAAAATTCTCAATGTACTTTTTTTAGATCCACATTAATAATAACCCATTGATTCATGTTTAAAAACCAAATGATTCACTTTATTAATTTAAGGGTTGTTACCCAGTATCAAATTTTTGATTTGTTGAAAAACATTTTTTTATTTAGGACTATATTTCATCAACAGAAATCAATTAACTAGATCTTCTATTTAAAAAGATCATAGAGCTTTTAACTTTATTGCAGGTAACCATACCTTCAGTGGTTTTTATGTTCATTTGAAAAAAATGAGAAACAGATACATTTACTCCCTATCATTATCACTGATTCTACAGCATTCTGTGCATTCCCCAAAAAGAAAGAGTCCAAACATAAACTTGTTTGCATTTACCCCATACTAGGTTATATGTTTATACATTCCATTTCAATCACCCCACCTAAATATTTCAAAAACTATAATTCATTGAAAAAGGTTCCAAAAGTTGTATGGTTTTCATGGACGAAAATGACGGTCATGTTAACTATGACGACGACTATGATCATCAAGGCTTTTTCAAGGTCAAGTGAATTTTCTTAAATTCAACTCCCCCTTTTTATACCCTTACCGAGGTCATGTTACTCTACTCAACTAAATTGAAGACTTAGCAATACAGTTGATTGATCTGTTCACAATAATTGATCAAATTGAAAATCAAAAAATATGACTGATTTTTGACAGTTTTTGATGGGCATGCACTTGACATTGATGATTTTTCAGTAAAACAAAAGCAGAAAATAGGCCAGACTCAGAATCAGTTTAGGATTAATTAATATCTAGCATCTATTATGTCAGTTATGAGATGACAGTATTTTGTGCTATACCAATGTTATAGTCTTCCCTATACAACTTGATATGAGCCTGTTGCATAGAAACAGAGAGCACATACCATGTTTTCTATCATGATTCCTCTCACATTTTCTTTTTCCGTGATGTGTGGTCCTTCAAAGTGATTAATTCTTTAGCCAGCATTTTACTAAGGCAAAATAGTTCTTGAAATCACCTTTCAGGCAAGTCGAAAGAATTCATGCATCCTTAAATATTGTTGTTTTTGCAGAAGCATATTTTCTTGTATTCTATGTATTTCCCATACAATTGGAAGCATAGTAGTTTTAGATAAATACACTGCTCAACTTAATTAGCATGTCACCATTTTGACCACTTGACTTATTTTAGCACTACTGCTTGTCTAATTACAATGCAGTTTTTTGGCAAATATAGGCCCAACCTTCCTCTACAAAATGCTTTAAAATGCATCACAATCAAATAAAGAGTGCATGCGCTAGGGCACTTAAGAGTGCTGAGATGTGCCAAAACAAAAGTTGCAGAAATCTTCATGTGAATCTTCTCCGACAATTCAACATGCTAAGCAAAACTTTTATCATTATTTTGATAGTCTGGTGTTGCAATGTTTCCTTTAACTGATCATACAGATACACCAAACTCATTTATTGAATACAAGTAGCATAGCTTACCTTTCTGTCGGATTTTTCTGCACATTGTTGCTTGAACATTTGGCAGGTAATCAAGTGACCTTAATTGTTTGCAATCAGTAATTGCCAAGGTTGTGTTGTCAAATGGGTCGGAGCATTTAGGATCTGCATCAGATCTGCACTCCCAGCATTTAATGCTTACAGCTGAAAAATATTTATGTTAATATCGCAAATTATGGGGCATTCGATGTATTTTTGGTAGTTAATTGATCACCACAGTGACTAATGTTAATGAAATTGGGCGTATCCTAACCTATACTATCTACTATCTAAAAATGCAAATTTATGATTGAGTAATGTTCAAAATAATATATGAACTAGCAAGAATATTGAATACTAAATGAAAAACAAATTCAGCAACAAACTATATGCAGAAGACAATCTCACCATTTTCTATGAAAATTAATAACAAAAACACTTTTACAAGAGTAAACATACTGAATTTCATTTTTATATGTATAAATTGTATGTATAGCAGCTATAGGCTATAACAAACATGAAATATATTAATTTCCAAAGTACAAAAGGTTATAAAAAATAATTTCAAAATAAAAATCACAACAAACAAAATACTGTCAAGCGACTGTCAAAAACCAATAAGGATGAATCAAATTCAAGCGAATAACCAAATGAAAGCGGTATTTACCATTTTGGATTGGTATTTACGGATCCGTTCAAGCGAGTGTGGTTATCAGTTTGGTTATAAGATCCGTGACGTCATGAATCAGCTGTTATATGTCATAGTTATCACCGCAAAATTGTGGTATTTACCCAACTCAGGAGTAGTTTTATATTTCTGGTTATTATTTCAAATGTGACAAGTTAGAATTTGGGCGGGTATTGGATATTATTATTGTACTTCAGATTCATTTTTGGGAAACTTGATACAGGCTGACTTCAGTTTTAGTATAAAGTAGAGCACCTTATTAGTTATAATCATTACTGTTGTTGGGGATATTTTAAATCTAGTTCCTATGCTTAACAAAGTATCCTGTATAGCCATATACCACAAGAACATTAAAATATGGCCATATAAACTCACTGGATGATGTCCACCTGCATGCGGTTCTGCGAATATCTTTTTTCATCGCTTTTTCCTACCATTGCTGCTAAATCAATAAATGTTTTCTTTGACATGCGGAAAAGTTTAGAGAGTTGAAAGTTATCATAGCTACAAAGCCATGGCTCCATCATCACAAATTTTTTTCTGAAAAAAAGATTTCTCCCATTAATATTATGAAAGGTTTCTTTTTTAAACTTTCCATACACCGTTGTAGACGAAAAAGCACCGATTATTGAGTGATAATAAAAATAATCAGAAATTATATACGACCTTCTCTAAAATAAACAACTTGCAACAAAAACGTAGTTAAAACCAACGCGTTCAAGCGATTCGAGTAACTGACGTCATCAACCCGTGTGTCATCTTGAACCATACTATAACCGCGATACATAACACAGAAATTTTGGTTATTCGCTTGGATTTGATTATTGTTTCGCGAGTCCACGGTGTAGCACAGAGCACAGTGCACTACCGGGAACCGATACTCAAATTTTTGCGAAGAACGGGAATAGGGGAAGACGGGTGTCCGAATGTCAAAAAATCACGTGATGCGGGTACACGCCTATCGTCTGTGAGGTGACAGGTCTTATGTCAATGGCATTTAAAAACAGGCATCTCAATTGAAAATTTGTCTTCGCAGTGCTGAAAATTGAGTTAAATTATTAAATTATAAATGGAGGAACACGTCCACCTGATTTTAAATGACAAGGGAGAAGGTCATCGAAGATATATGAACCGAACTTGTCATATCAAACATTTTGCGCAACATGCGCCATCTAACTACTCCCGTTGTAACTTGAAACTGTCAAAACTTCGAGAGGAAGGGAAAATTCCATCTGTTCCCGTTCTAGTTCACTACGGGATCTCGCGAAAAAATCTCTAACGTTGTTTATCGATGGGATGAACTGGACGTTCGACGCATGGTGGTACCAACGTCTATTATCGGTATCAGTGTCGCGCTTGAACCTGTTTTGAGCGACCAAAGCTTAAGTCTGTCAGAAGCCTCAGAAATGTCGAAATACGAAGTTTGCCCGTTTTTTGTTTGTTTTTCGCCGATAACTTGGCCGCCACTGTACAGATTCAAAAAACTGTAGAACTTTTTGGTCATTTTCATAGTAGTAACCTAGGGTCAAAATTTCATCAAAATCCTGATAGTACTTTCAGAGTTATCATTTATTTAATCTTTTTCCTTAGTTATGAAATGCAAGTCAATATATTTCTCAACTAGTCTAGCACTGCAACACGAAATTATAATGAAACAACTGTAAGCACTTGATAATTTATATTTTACTAAAATATATATACTTAGTCCAGCCATAACTCACCTGCGAAACGTACGAAATATTAGAATATGAAAAAAAATGTTGTTATGGCAGCTTATGCTATGTACGAGCCCCTTCCCACTTCAGTTGGCACACTTCAAGATTTGTACCAAAATATGCCTTTATAAACTAAACATGACGACACTATTCACTTCTAAACAATTTATTTTCTCAAAAACATTTGAGATAAAATCTAGTCGTAAAAAATACATATTTGAAATCACTTAGACCTATAACTAATAGAACATATGAACAAATAAACAATGTGCGAATAAATGCGCGAAGTTAACAAAGCAACAATTGAAAGATTACCATTGGGTAACATCACCTTTATTTTTTATTACGGCTGAAATTCTTTGGGGCATAGTGTTAACCAAGTTTTGGCAAACATTTGGTGTAAAACAATCCCATATTTCTTGAAGCTTTTGTCTCAGTTCGGTGATTGTACGAGCAGGATGTTGTCGTATAACCTTTTTCATCTCGTGCCACAAAGTTTCAATAGGCGACAGATCTGGACTGCTAGAAACCCATTTCAAAAGTGGTACATTATTTTCTTCCATCCATTTTATAGCCTTTTTTGAGGTATGGTACGCTGCACCATCTTGCTGAAACACAAAATCTTGGCCGGAAGTCAAACATTCTTCCATCACTGGTAAAAGCGATTCTTCTAAAATTGCCAAATATTTGTTTGTATCCACATTTCCATCAATAAAATGAAGTTTTCCTACTTCTTTTCTTGACATACTCCCCCAGATCATAATGGATGATGGAAATTTCACTTTTCTCTACAGACAGTCAACATGAAATGCTTCATTTTTTTGCGAATAACTCTACTGCGACTGTCACCAACACAAACTTCGAATCGGCCCTCGTCACTCCATTGTATTGCACACCATTGTTGAGGTGTCCATTGTCTATGTTCTTTAGCCCATTTAAGCCAATTTTTCTTTTACAGTGGAGTTAATAGTGGCTTTTCTTTGGCCTATAAACAAGTTGTGCAACTTTAGGGTTTTTACTTCACTTTTTTTTTGTAAGAAAACTTACCTTGCAAGTGCTAAATCCCAGTTTGTGGGCCTCTCTATTTGTTGTGGATCTCGAAAATCTCCTTTCAACAGCGTCACTCCACAGAGCACTAAATTGTAAATAATTGGCACTCCTGTTTTTCACGATTATTCTTCTTAATGCTCTTCGGTCGGTATTTGTGATATTACTTTTTTTCACATATCGTGGCTTAATATTAACTGAACCAGTTACGTTATATCTTCTAACAATATTTCTGACACTGTACCGCGATAAGTCTAACAAAGTTGCAAATGCTGAGTTTGATTTCCCAGAAATAAAAAATTTAATTATCAGTAACCGAATTTTCTCACTAATAACCTTTCCTCTACCCATTTTGAAAACCTTAACTACCCAAAACTATTTTAAACGAATTCTGACAGCTGTGATTAATAAAAACAATTGTCATGGCTTTTATTTTTCACAGCCAGCTATGCGTTATAGACTTACTTTGCATTGAAATGAAAATAGGTTGATATGCTGTAATTGCAACATGTGTTATTTTTATGCTGCAAATTTGACTAGGGAGTGATAAAGTTGGTGTTTTCTACTATATATTATCAAAATATTCATTGTTAATATTTTAAACCCATAACACCCTGCTACATTTTTATTATTTGTGTTTGATAAGAAAAAATCTAAGATTTCAATAGTTGGTCCAACTAAAGTGGGAAGGAGCTCGTATACTAATTTAATTAATTTTCCTCAAAAGTTAGTTACGGAACATACATTATTATGAATATGTAGATATTCAAATCAAAATACTTCACCACAATCACAGCAAACAAGTAAATAATGTTTTTCGATGCTACTGGTTCTAACCTAAAACAATCAAACACTTGATATCTCGTGTGGGCGCGTAACGAATCATGCGTCCAACGTTGTAACTTCCTTTGACGCGGGTCAAATTTACCAACAAAAGCCCGAATGTGCCATGTGGCGAACGTTGGACGCGTGTATTCCGTCAGCGCTTTCCCACACGATGTGGCGAATGGTCATGTGTCCAACGTTGTAAAGCATTCGTCATATCGTATGGGAACGGTTTAAGCAAGCTTCGATAGAAAACAATGGAACCTTAAGAATACAGTCAATTTAGACAAATAATATATCGAGCCGCTAGGTGTCATCTTCGATTCCTCTCTGCTCGAACGATTACTGAGGTGAACACCAAATCAGAAAAGCGATGTCTTTGTATTAGTCTGTATTGTTGGAAAATAATTTCAGGACCGTATTCAGAGCTGTTGTTCACAATTCTGATGGTTATAGTTTTAAGGTGGTTTCAAGTGACTGGGGAAATGCGACAATAAAATGTACGAAGTACAGATATAAAAATGTTTATTATGTTAGTACATCTGGGATTTATTGAGTACGAGGTAGTCAATAGAACAGGCTGCATTGTCCTTTCCAGAAGTTGTAATGTTACCTGTAAAAATAATATAGACACGTGTTTCTGGTTTATTGTCCGTCATCAGCGAATCGTAATTTAAATACAGGTTAAGTATGTGCGGAACCTATCATAAAAATTAGTAATAAATACAGCTCACTCAAACAGCAAAATGAAAATAATAAAAATAAAATATACTTCCTCAAATATCAATTTGCTGACATGGTACATCCAAATGAATGTCTTAAGGAAATTCAATTTTCAACGCATTGGCTGATCCAGTCGTTCGCGTACGATGTTAACATGGACAATAGAGATATAGCCGCGGCAGCATTTATTATCATGTATAATTTAATTAAAACAAAAGAAAATCAGAAACGTAGATGTCGTTGGTGGATAACCGAATTTCTACGCAAAAGAAATAATGATTTATTAACGGAATTAGTATCAGACTGTCTATGATCAATTCAGAAATTTTAGAAGAATGACCAAGGCTGACTTGATAACACCAACGATAATGAAAAATCATACAGTTTTGAAAATCTATATCATCAAGAGAACGTTTAGCCATAACCTTGCGTTTCCTTGGCAACTGGAGACTCCTACAACAGCTTGCAGTATATTTTCAGAGTGTCAAAATCTTTATTTTGCTTTTTTCGCGACGAAATGATCCCATTAGACTTTTAATTTTTTCTGTGCTTCACATCAGTCTAAATTTTCAATGCTACAATCAATTACCAGTTGTTGCAGTGCTTATTTTTTTGGTTTTAACGTCCTCACGTCCTACACAGTACCAGTAATTTCTCAAACCCTTGCAGCAGTTTTAAAACTTTAGTATTATCCATTCCATCATTTACTAGACTGCATACAATCAACACTTCAATCCTGTGCGCGGCATTGTCGTTCCCGTCCACACGGAGCATTCCACCCAAAAACCAACCAAATAACATTGAATGATGGCCGCGAAAGCATTTCTTTTATACATTTTATTTCAAAGCTTTGCACATGATTCTAATAGTATTCTGTACAGTTAACTTCTCTGTCGAACATATCCGTTTTAGGGAAACCATCATCGTCTACGCAGTAATATCCGTTGGACTGGGTAGTTTGCAGAGGGTTATAATTGCCATTTTCTAAGCAGTTTATTTTATAGTTGTACTTTTGCTTGTCCCTTGCACAATCTGAAAAAAAACATAGAATTTCACAATTCACTTACGCGTACCAACACATACAAAACAAGATGTTTATCGAAAGCTTAAAACCAAAAGTGATTCACTACGCTATATGATGTACACTTGCGCACTTGTCCAAAATACTTCAAGTACATACATTGGTACCTCTACATATACTTCGGATACTTTAAGTGTTCGCACATCATGGTGGGACTCGGGTCCAGTTCTTTACTTGTTACAGAAACTTGGGTAACACGATTCGCTTTGTGGTTTTGAGTTGATTTCTTGAAGAACCACATGATACTTCAAAGTTTAGTCATTTATTTTAACAGCTATTAGAACTCGTCAAAAGGAGATGATATACCAAAAATCACCTACATATAAAAAAGTTGCATTATAAGAAGTTATGTTTACATTATTAGAAATTGTTTTAAAAAAATCATTATCAAGTTAAATGGATACCGTTTTTGCAAAAACTGTTCAAACTTGTCCCCATTTGTTCGATTAATGCAAAAAATTGCTCGGCAAAGCTTTTCTGGGAGGCCATAGGATGAAAGTCTGCTTAAGAGGGCAGCGTGCCACATCTGATTGAATGCTTTCGTGATGTCAAGAGCAACGACATGAGTCTCACCATAAGACTGGATGAGTTTACTCCACAATTGCGTGACGTAAGCTAGGATCGCTGGTGCCGGAAACCATAGTGCCTGTTGCTAATCAACCGGTGATGTTCGAGGTGGTCTAGAAACTTGCGATTTATGCACGTCTCCATCACATTATATCAGAAAGAAGAACTGTAGGCCTGTAGTTGTAAGGGTCGGTCTTAGATCCTTTTTTGGGATAGGTCGGACGTGAGCAAATTTCCAGTTTTCTGGGAAGGTGCCGGATTCATAAGATATCTGGAAGAGACACGAAAGAACTGGAGCAAGCTCCACCTCTTCAGGCAGCAATCAAGCCCGGACCAGAAGCTTGTAAACTCAATTACTTTACTACGAGAAATTTCAACTTGAGCTGGTATGGCTCTAGTACTCATTGTTGGATCGTCTTCGACCTAGGAGACAAGCAACAGGAAATTAGTTGGTAATATTCCCAAGGTGACTGGTTTGCTGCAAAAACTTAAAATAAAAAAAAACCACCTTGGTAGGTGCTTTGCTATTACAGAATGGTGGGATTGATGCACACACAAGAGAAGAGGCTGTTTTGGAGCCTTTCAAAGGAAAGGCTACCCAAATGAAAGCTCCGGAGCAAAGGTAACCGAGGGTAGGAAGTCCCAGATGTAAATCAGAACCCGAAGGTAGAATCCTAAATACAAAAAATTACTTGTTAAAAATAACCCGAAATAACGAGTTGACTAATACTCCATAAATTAAAATTTAAATTTAAAATGGATCCACTTAGTCTTGGGTTACATCAATTCAAAAATTTTAAATTAAAACAAAGCTGCTGTTCAATCATGGTGCGCAAGGAAAATCGTGAGTGCACTAGCAATACCCAATTTTTGAAATCAACCTGAACTGAATTAAAATAATCAGATACCTGTAAAAAAGATAAGGACCTAGAGGTAAAATATTTGATGTCCTCGCTCATAAGGCAATTAAAATGTTACTTGAGAACCACAGGAATATTTTACATCGTGAGAATCAGAAGCTAGAGCAATATAAAAATAACACTATATTATTCTCAGTGTACTATGATACAGAACAATATATATGCTACCATTGAGAAATCCAAAACATATCTCTCTTTTTACTACTAAATAAGTTGATGAATTAATAGCTTTTGACGAATTCAATATTGACCTTAACAATGGATAATTAAATGGTTAAGATATAACCCTATTGTTACAAAAGAATACCTAAATTGACACAAATAAAATTACTGATAGGTTTATGCTTAATTTTTGAACAAAGTGGTTGTGTTTTCAATTTGTACGAGGTTAAGACAGGCCTAGCAAAGTAAAAAAAATCATAATTACCTCGAACAATAAGGGTTCACAGAAATGAGTCCTACTTATAGATCGTTTTCGGATATAATATATAGAATTAGAAATCATGTTGAGGAAATGAACACGTGGCTCCGACAACAAAATTCATTAACGGGGCTCCTACAATCACGAGTACCATCTGCTGAGGTAACGGGGGGGTGAAAAGGAAACGAGGGTGGGCAGGTCTTAGACGGTTGTCGGCGCTACTTTAAAAGAGGAAAGGATGACTGCGTTTGCGTACCGAGGTAAATTATTATAATAACAGAGTCGGATTTCGATTAGCGATCTAGCCTGTAAATCGCTTCCTATTTTGGTACTCAGCAAGTGATCATTTAGTATTGTTCTACCCTGGTTACTGTCAGTCGATATTGTGTTGTTGAATTGTTGTGCTGTACTCTTGTTGGTGTGATTGTTCTTCAGTACCTTTTTTATCAAGGTTGATCATGGACAATAAAAGGTCATATGCGACAATCTTAATTATGAATGCAGTGAGTTTAATTCATGATGAGGACAACAATAATGTGGAGTTCAACTCTATAATCGCAAAATACATTGGGGTAAGCGAATAAATTATTACAAGAAGAGGTCATACCATGGAAAATGTGCTGCAGCTGTAGGGAGCCACAATACCGAGCGGTCTGTCTATGTGGTCCAAATACATTTGCGTGCTAAGCTTAGTCCAACCTCGCTTATCACTAAGATGGAAGAAAGACTCAAACGCAAGAATCTTGAAAAGAAACTCAGACCAAAAAAAGCGATATAAAGATAACTAACAATTCGGATAGCAATTCCAAAGAAAATTAATAGTTTTATGGCGAATTCAGTCAAAAACCTGACATTAACTACATTGATTTGTAGGTTGCTAAGCAAAAATTTTTAGGGAAACTTAAAAAAAGTGACGACGAGATTTTGCAGATCGAACAAGTCACCAAATCATAAGACTGTACTTTGTGGCGTCTTCAATGGAGGATAAGGTTGACAGCGTCTCGATGTGGTGAAGTTTGTATAAGAAGGCAGACAACAAGCTGTAAAGTTCTAGTAAACTCCATCATATACCCAACAGAGTTTTCTAGTAAGGAAATAAAAAAAGGCAATACAAAAATCATTGGACACTGCAGTTCAATCTTGTGGTTTGTTTATTGATCGCACACATCTGTTTCTGGCAGCATCATCTCCATCTACCTATTACAGTAGACAAGACATGTACTTAATCCAGGTATAAGCCTACCTATTTATTGCTTTGCAAAAACTACCTAACTGTTTCCTCGTCTTTTGACTGCATAAGATATTTTTATGACCCTCGTTCAATTGTTACCATCTACCATATGTCCCTTGCAAACATAATTGTGTTTATTGACATGAATAAACGAATTTGAATTTGAGTTCTTGAATTTATTTTAGGAAAGATATACAATTATTTGAATCCATTTTTTCTTAGTCGGAACGCACTGTCACGACGCTTGGACTGGCAGGATGAAACAGTAGATGAATTTCGCCCAAATACCGAGTTGCACTCCACAGCTTACGTTTAATTTTTATCAATTCCAAATGAAACTCTTGCAGCGTGCTAAAGACAAAGATCGTTTTAAAATATCAAGAAGTTGAGCACAAATAATAAGCATTTCAACCCACCATAATTCTTGCGCAAATACAAAATTTTGTAAAAAGCTCTGATAGCACCCTAGGCAATTATGTCCTGCTTATATCCAGAAAAACATCACAAACTGCAGAACACAAATTGAAGGTAACGGCGAAATGGGTACATTTCACGGGTCATGAAATTCAAATGAAAATGCAGGTATAAAATCTACCAAATTATCATTCTCAAGAACATATTTCCTTGACATATCGATAATTTTTCCACGCTAAATTCCCCTATACTTGACTGGAGTGATATCTGAATTTATTCTTCCCTACTGTCGGTAGTTGCAGATCTGTTGGCTCTTGGTGTCAAACCTATAGAGCAGATACCGATATTTTCAAATCGTGAGCACATTATTCGTCGGATTTTCGTTACTTAAATTTCCTGTAATCACTAGGATCAAAAGCTTCTTAATAATAGAACGTGTTTCACAGATTTCTACTCCCCCTTTTTAAACAGTGAATTTTTTTTATGTCAATGATTAGGAACTCCTGAAACGTCAAAAACGGAGTTTCAGCAATTGTTACTTTTTCTTTTTTGCCACTGGAGTAGAACTACAAAGCTTTGGCAGTGTGGAAATTTCATAAAAATCCGAGCGGTAATTTCCAAGTTGATGATGAGTGATACAGTTTTTCGAGATGTAGATGCCATATGACTTAAAAAAACATAACATCTCATTTTAGAAATTTTTCGCGATTACAATACTTCCTCGCCAATGGCGTGGGAAGTAAAACGGCTTTAAAATCGAGGAGTATCAGCGATCGCGATTATGAGTACCTATTTGCAGAACGAGTTATCTACGCGATATTATATGAAATAGGGCTACCAAATTATCTGAATACGTCCTTTCTTAGTCCGTACATTGCGCTGCAACGCTTGTGTTGGCAGCACGAAACAGTAAACAAAATTCGTCCAAAATACGATTTGTAGAGGTTTGCGCTTCGAAATTGTCGCTTTATTTTTTGATCGTTTTGGATGAAATTTTCAAAGAGTGCTGAAAACAAAACCCCACAGGGTGCTATAGAGAGGTCTTCCAGCGTAACCTCCTCGCTGTTCTTTTAAATATCATGTATCACGAAGTCTAATAACTAAATTTACAAACATCCGTGGGGCCGGATGATTTCTTAAAGGAAACCTTCCGCATACAACCTGCATGCTGCGGCTGTATTTTGCTAGCAGGACAGACGTTTGTTAGTATTATGTCCACTAGTTCAATGTTTTCGTAAACATAGGCCATTTTTTCACACAAAATAATCAGACAAATGAAAGTATACGCACTATTAAAGGAGTGATACAAATGATCGAACCAAAGACAAAAGTTTGACAAATTTAGATAAACGATAAGAGTAGTCAACAAAAAAAACGCCAAGATTTTACGTGGCACTAGTCAAAAATATCAAAAAAATCTGAGTAATAACATTCTTATTTTTTTTAATTTTTATTTTTTTTATTATGCAACTTTTATACTTTGAACTTTGAAGTTGAGTCATTAATTTTCAGATAATGATTGTAGAAGGAAGATAAACCAAAACATGTGTGTAAAAATAAAAAAAAAATAAAAAATAAAATTTTACCTTGTTTTATAAAGTATCCTCCCGACAAGTATTTCAGTGCGGACCTGTATTTGATCGTGAGGTCTTGGAGCACCGGCATGCCGTCCCCATGTGAGGTCTTAAGTCACCTGATTCACGAGCCCGTTGTACTACATTAACAAAGGCACGAGGGGTTGGTTGCACTCGATTGGGAAACCGATCCGCATAAACATGTGCCATTTTTTATTTCGTTTGAGCCACGCAACAGACACCACTATTCACTCACGCGTTACCGACTGACACTGACTGTATACAACTGAATGAAATAATTGTAAAAACATCGTTCCAAATTCTTTCGCTTTTTTGTTTCCGATGCGATGAACCGATAAGGCGGATTATATCCGTTGTCGCCAAACACGAGCACATAATATTATTATTGAGACAGGGCGGTACTCAAACTTCCAAAGGGCTATAACTTTGTTACTTTAATTTTACCAGAAAAATGGTAAAGGAAAAAAAACATTTCTTTTGATCAGATGTTAAAATAAATGACTCAACTTCGAAGTGTAGGTGATTTTTGGTACGAGTTTTTAAAATCCCTTTGACGAGTGCTACAAGCAGTTAAAATAAATGACTCAACCTTGAAACCACCCTGGTGTCAGCATTTGATAACTCTTCACTATTTGAGGATAAATTAAAATGCTTATACTAATAGCGGACAAATTTAATTGGGTGTGCTTGGTTTAACAAAATCGACGCCATGACATTATATTGTGATTAAGCACCACCTCACTTGAGTTAACATAAGCCAAAGCAAGTAGCGACATCTTCGAGTTAGCGATTAAACTATATTGACAAAATTCTCATTTCCCAAATGAAAATCAAATATAAGATTCGCTAATGGCTGCATCTATCCTGTTCGAAAAGGGTGTTCGAAAAATAGACGAAGATATTTTAGAGGGCGATTCCTTGTTAAAGAATATGAAAAAAGTTTTTATTAACATGGGTCTGGAAATACAGAGTTTTCAAGATACAGGGTGATAGATTTAAAAAAAGTTGCAATATTATTTGTTTTATTAAGAGGTTAATTTAGCCCTAAATAGATTAAAACTATTAGGTCTAGTGACGTCCCGGGGGCACCTTAGCGAATATTATGCCTTTTTTGTAACTTTAATATTTGTTGTTTGATTAAGCATCTAAAAATACAACTTCTTTGCCTCTTGTATTTTTTAATTAGGATGTAAATTGCACGAAAATATCATTTTTTCTGTAAGGAACCCTCTGCTTGCTATTTTATAGAAGTTCAAAGGTGCATTTTGTGTGGTAATACTGCTTTATAAGCTATTTTTTCTTGTTTGCACAAAAGATTGCTCAAAATTATACGAATATAACATACAATGTAAATTACTGTGACACTGTTCATCGCAATAATGCAATTTTGCATTATTTTAATGATGAAAATAGTTCATTGTTAAGTAATATTTTCATTTATTTCAGATGAATATTCCCATCACTACACCACCATCTACCACCATCACTATTCTACTCTCTCCATCTAGTTGCTATGTTGCCAAATCATGGATAGTTATAAACCCTAATTTGGTTTGTCAAATTCTTGCTTATATACTAGCGCAAAAATGTGCAATCGGCACAGGATTCTAATGAAAATGCGATTTGGAGGTATGGACGGCAGGTTTTACTGTACTAAATCCATCTTGTGCCCTACGATAGCGTTAGCTAAACACATTTTATTGAAGAATGTCTTATGCCCTTCACAAAAGTACTTCGGTTATTGTTTTTCCTATATTATAGTTATAATCTATTTACTTTTTGTATGTATGTACTTGAAGAATTATTTAAAGTGAAGCTGATGTCATAAAATATACGTATACCTAATTAAATGTGATACATATGGGAAATAACTGAAAAGGTAGCTGTTGCCAATCTCTAAATAATGGAAACATAACAAAGAACATTGCAAGTTTTTTGATGATTTGATGAAATGATCGTTGATCTTTATTTAACTATAATGTTGGACGATGATATGTTGGGTGGACCTAGCGAGGTGGTTTAAATCGACGAATCGAAGTTGTGTTTTTTATATGAAATGATCGCTGGTGCCTTTTGTATTTTCTATTTCACGCGAGCCGCTGGTGCATTTTCAACTGTTTAGACACATACTGTTCAAAATTTTGTCTAGTTTTCGGTAAATATTGGGCCAACTTCTCATAAAACAAGCCATTTACAAATTAAGACTTTTATTTCGCAAAAAACCTCATTATTTATCACGTATTTCTCCCAAAAAGGTACAACTTGGCAACAATGGACATCATTTATCTTATCTGTCAAGAAATGAACGTAATAAAATGGGCATTCTAAGTTGTTTGTACTTTCAAATATTTCTTATAAACGCAAAAACTTTGATCTCATTGAAAATACGCGAAAAAAAATGGTTAAGGAATTTCAAGAAGACAGAAAAATCACAACACAACTCCTCTACACAGTTTAACAAGTAAATACCAGCATTTACGTATGTATTTTGAACTATTATTTTAGCTAATAAGCTTTTTTCATATTTTTTAACAAATATCTATTTTTCGAGCAACCTGTATAATAAAAGCAATAAAATAAACATATTATGATATATGTAGGTAATTATAATTATACTCACTACAATTCAATTTATCAAGATTGAAACTAGCATCAGGTAATGAATATGACCCAACACGAGCACCATCGCTCGATGTGCAATAAGCCCTGAAAAAAAAAACAATCCAATTAGAAGAACTGAAATTGTAAGCGAATCGGTATAATCTGAGAAAGCTCTGTAAACTAACTTCCTTCAGGGTAATTTAGACAAATGTGGCGATAATTCTAGGGTAGTACATCCAAAAAAGTTTTTATAAACATCCTAAAATGTCAGGAAACAGGGTTTTCTAGATTTGTACGCCACTGATGAGACCGAATAAGGACAAAATATAGACATCGCCCAAAGGGCGCTATGGTGAGTTAGGATTACTCTCCTAATACTCTATATACAATTTTTAATGTCGAACTTCACTAACCCCAGCTTCAAAGTTGGACTGTTTGTACTCGTATAGGATTCTACTTCAGAATATCTCCAAAAGGAATAGATAGACAAACATTTCATAGAAGAGGGGAGTCGTATAAAATTGTATATCTTCACAAATGCGTTAATAATTTAAAACAAAGTTAGTGGCGTAAAAAAAATGTTTTTTCTTTTGTGCAAGGGCCAACACGTCCCTATTTCTACGCTTCTGGTGTAGGCTCAGGACCGAACATTTTTGTGTATTAGCTATGATGACATTACTGAGAGTACAAAATGTTAAGTCAATAACGAACATATGAAGTTTTTACTTCAGCACCTTGTACAGTTGTATTCATAAAAAAAGCGTACACGAATTAGAATGAGAGGAAACCTTAACCTTATTTGCGTAAAACCGGCTTATCGCATGTTAAAGGTTATTAAAAATGCAAAGCATGGGCGTCGGGCATTAGTTCAATACAGTAACAAAAATGTATTTCTTTATTTTACATCTTAACAGTTTTATAAAAATTACAATAGAAACAAAAAACGATTAACAAGAATAAATAAAATCTAATATTTGGTCATATATCCCCGTTTTTCTATTACTTGAGCCAGTCTATTCGGAATTGACTGAATTATATTTGATACAATATTTGGATCAAGCTCTTCCCAGCACGCATGTATTATTTCCCATAAATCTTCTGAATTTTGTGGCCTAAAATTTCGATTATATATTTTTTTACGATTATACCCCAAATATTTTCGATTGGATTGATATCGGGACTATAAGCGACCCAAGGCAGCACTTCCACATTATGGGTTTGAAACCAGTGGGTTACAGCATTGGCCGTATGAACTGGACAATTATCTTGTTGAAATATGAACGTATTATTGGGATATATTTGCTCAGCACTTGGTAACAATATGTTTTCTAAAATGTTAATGTAATTTCCGGCATTAAATCTTCCCTCTATTCGCCAGCAAACACCAGGTCCATGAACACTTATCCAGCCCCATACATTTACAGAGAAACGCCCAGGTCTAGAATTGAGGGGGTTAGTATATCGCTCTTCAAACCTGGTATTGTTTGGACGGTAAACACGAATTTGGCCGTTATAAGTCGACTGGAACGTCTTTTCATCAGTAAAAATGACCCTGTTCCAAAATTGAGGATTGCGGTATATATAATTTAAAGCAAAAATAACCCTTGATTGTCGCCGTTCTTCGTTAAGAAACATTTTTTTCGCAGCAGGGTGACATTTTAGTTCAGATTTCATTACTCTCCTGCTGGCGGTAGGTTGGGAGGCAGGAAATGCTGTATCAATAACAGCATCCCTTACAGTTGCAAATGGATTATTTCTTAAATATCCCAAAAAAGCAGCATCCTGTTCAGGGTTGGTAAGTTTGGGACGACCTGAACCAATTTTCCTCTTTAGGGAATCTTCCTGTTCCCAGCGTTGCTTAATTTTCAATATTGTTTTTTTATTTCTATTATACAACTGCGCTACAGCACGGATTGACCATCCTTCTTCGATTCTTGATACAATTTGAGCCTTTTCAACTTCAGACAACTGACGAGGCATTTTTATTTTCTTCTGTCAAAGTTTATCAAACGTTACCACCACGCATTTTCGAAATGAATTACACCGACGTCAATGCTTTGCATTTTTGACAATCTACGACGTGTGATAACCTCCAATAAACAATCATTTAGACAAGCCGGTTTTACGCAAATAAGGTTAAGGTTTCCTCTCATTCTAATTCGTATACGCTTTTTTTATGAATAGAACTGTATGTCGGAAAGGGGACATCATAAGACATTTTTATCTGATATTTTGCTATTAGTTTTTGATCTAATTAAGAGTGATTTACAGACCTTCCTTGAGGCTCCCTTGGAAACAATGGATCCCTCCTTGGAAGCAATGACTCTTCGTTGAACGTACAAAGGAGGATTTAGATTTTCATTTTACAAAGGGTGCTATAAAAGTTTTGCAATATGACTCAACAAACGGACGCAGGATTCTGCATGTTACTGCATATTGAGACATGTGCTGCCAGCAGCACGACTGTTGATTTACGAGTAGTTGTTCATTCGTATTGACAGTGTAAAGTGCGGATTATGGCATCGTGGTCACGTCGTGAGATACGGGCAGTTTTACGGTATAACTTTACGCGTGGTTTAAGCATAGACCAGTGCTTAGAAGAAATGACGCTTGAATCAAAGAATGATTGTCCTCAAAGTAAGACTATATTCAGGTAGTACAGAGAATTCCAAAAGAGCAATTTCACTCTGGAGGACGCTGAGAGGGAACGTCAGTAACAGAGGAGAACACTACTGCTCTGAGGAAAATGCTTGACGAAAACTATGTTCTCTCCGGGTACCGCATAGTCTGACGGAAGAGCAGAAGACTGGTCGTATGACTTGGTGCCGAAAGATGCTCAAAATGTTTGATAAGTTAAAGCTAAGTGGTTCACGGAACAGTGCCTGCCCATAGAGCCTATCAAAAATCTGCGGCCAAAGTCTAGAATGGACACTTGGTACCTCCACCATGACAACGCTCCAGCTCACATCGCCAAAGCCTGCACCGAGTATTTGACCACCACTGGACTGAAACTTATTGTGTACCCTCCTTACAGTCCAGATCTTGCTCCCTGCGACTTTGCAATAAATAAAGCTGTATGGCAAAACTTTTGTAGTACCCTTTGTACATTAGGATGTAACGATGTAACAGTTTACGTCACAAGCTGTCATCGATGTCAGAAATATTTTTCTTTGCTGGCCGTACCTATTCAGCATTTCAATGATAATGTTGGGACCATTTGGTTTATTTGTGCTACTATCAATAAAAATTCAAAATAATAATGTAATTACTTCCGTGAATTATAAAGCAGTTACAGAGAAGGAAAAAACTGAATATAGGCTACCAGTTGCATCCAACTGCTCTAATGGTTGCAGGTTGTCGATTACGTCTGGAAAATTCAAATCGCCATGTAGACAGGGAAAAGGCAACGTGTCAAATTTGTTGCTCGTAAAGCATTTCGAGAGATCGCCTTGTAAGAAGGGTTTTGACAACATTGTCGCAAGTTTTCTGAGATTTCTTGGCGAGAAAAAGTTATTAAAAGATGGAAGTTGACCCAGGAGGATCAACAAACGACGCAGTTCCACATATTATGAGGAAAGAGCTGAGCGGTGGCGGAAACCAAGCAAAGCAGAAAACATGGGCCCACTGACGCAGATGTCACCGGAGCAGAAAACCATCTAAAAACTGATGCTGATTATAGACGACCAGGCGAGGCAGATTCGAGACCTAATGGACACCATCAAGGACCAGAAAGCCAATTGTCAGCCTGTACCGCCCAGGTAACAATATTAGGCAATTCAAAAGAATCCCCTAAAGAACGGACAAACACCCTAAAAAGACCACTGAGAAACGTTACTGATGATCATCTCACATCGACAGACGAAGACGTACAGACCGAAGGATTTGTAAAAGTAAAATCAAGAAGGAGGAAAGGCGACAATGTTGATCGATCAACCCAAGACTTTCCTCCTCTTCCGAATTCAGGATCAATTCCATTTCACACCTCCCCCAATTCATCAAATCGAAACACCATTAATGCCTGTACTAGCAAGCCAGATACCACGTTATCTACCTGTCAGGTGATTCCGTCATCTCGTCCAACCGTCGTGGCATCAACACAACCCTCTCGACAAGGGCGCATAACCCCGATCGCGACGGGACGAGGTGGCGTACTTTAAATTTCAAGTTTATGTCCCTAGGTATTAAAATGGTTCGCGCGGTTGCCGTCGATGCGGGAATAAGGATTATTCATAAATCTGAGGACGACTACCGTAAGATCGTTCGCCTGATACCGAGTGAAAGATGTGCCCCATCACACTTTTCCTCTCCCTTCGGAACGGAACATCCATGGGGTGGTTTGAGGAGTTCCCGTCAACTTTTCGGATACTGAGATTAAGGGGGAAATTGAGCAGACGGGATATAACCCTCTCCACATCATTCAATTGAAGCGCAGCGGCGGTGCGCCCATGCCTTTGGTTGTCGTGATACTGCCCAAGACTGAAAAGTCAACGAACACGAACAGCTGGGACTGGCCATTCGAGTTGAGGTTCAGAAGAACTCCAGACTCATTGGGCAGTGTCACCGCTGCCAAAATTATGGGCATGCGCAGTCATATTGCACGCCCAAATCTTTAAAATGTGCAAAGGACCACATGACGCATTTGTGCCCCCTCACAGAAGAGGAAGAGCGCAAGTGCGCGAACTGTGGAGAGGAGCATCCCGCAAATAGCCGGACTTGCAAGTTCACTCCAAGGAGGAACTTGCAAGTTATAGCGCAAAGGCGCAATCTATCATACGCGGACGCACCTAGGGAGGCAACCTTGCCTGCGCCCTCTGCCCAACCTCCCTTGAGCACGTAAAATGTGGACCTAGCAACCGCGCTAAGGTCCTTACAACAAATAATAAGCCCACTGATCAGCGCTATCCAAGCGTTGCAGGCGATATTTCCTGAAAATGTCTAGGTACAGTAGACAGCCTGCATTCATCAACATTCTTTTTTGGAATTGTTTGGGCATGAGGGATATTCCCAAAAAAACGGGAATTTCATCAAGCTCCTTTGGATGAAGGTATAGATGTGGCCTTGCTGTAGGAAACGTTGCTTAATCCGGGAGATCGTTTAGCTCGCCCGAATTATGATATTATCCGAGGTAACAGATTGAATGGTCGAGGTGGCGATTTAGTAGTGTTGATTTAGCGCGGTATAGAAATAGTCTATAATATATAGAAGCACTAATGCGGAGATGCATAGCATCGAAGCAGCTTCTGTAGTGGCCAATATGGTGGGAGGTGTCTCGTTGAAGAGCATATCGGTGTATGCGAGGTGTAGTGCCAGGCTACAAGAGGCGGATCTGGAGGTCCTTTTGGACTACTCGGGTCTGCTTATTGTGGCAAAAGAGCCGCTATTAAGCAGGCAAAAACGTCTTCCTGATGACATTCGTAGGGCTACAAATCTTGTCCATGAAGTGAGAAACGCACTGCACGAACTCCGCAACGAGCAATGGAGCGACTTTCTGGCGGGAATGCTTGATTCGAGTATTCCTCTCTGGAGGGTCACAAAGTCACTCAGAAACCGAAAGCGAGAACAACTCCCGCACATCCACGGTCCTGAAGGCATAGTCTTTAGAACGCATGGAAAAACAGTTCTCTCCCAACTATGATCTCGACAATGACCTCGACGAGGAACAGCACATCGTACGATCCGTCAGGAGATATTTTAGGGCCAACGGCATTAGCGGAGGCACTGCATCCTCTTCAGATGACTCTTCTTCAGAAGATTCGTCTGAGACTCCACATAGCACATTAGCGGGACCCTCTGAGTTTCCACATTGCACACCAGCGGAGCTCCTAAGTCATATTAAAGACCTCAAGGTGCGTAAAGCACCTGGGGAGGATCAAATCACCAACAAGGCGTTGAAGCTGCGCTCGCCGAAAGCCCTGACATATTTGGTGACAATAATCAATGCGACGCTCAGAATCCAGTACTTCCCTGCTGGGTGGAAGACTGCTGAGGTCATCATGATTCCAAAGAAGGTGGGTTTGATATTTCCTCAGGATTACCGTAACATAAGTCTGCTGTCAGCTCCTTCTAAGCTCGCCGAAAAGGTGATTTATCGTCACCTTGAGAATTTTTCGTCAAATCACCATGTGATTCCTGACGTCCAATTCGGTTTTCGGTCCAAGTATAGCACCGAGCTACAGGCAGTCAGGCTGGTGGAGCATGTGACCAGAGGGTTCACCCTCAGCATGAGCACTGGCATCTTGCTTTTGGATGTCTCAAAAGCCTTTGACAAGGCGTGGCACGCGGGTCTCCTCTATAAATTAATCCATAAGGGTTTTCCTTTTTGGCTTCTAAAATTACTGAAATCCTTTCTTGAAGGAAGTTTCGGATCAATGTTTTGTCAACAACACGGCCAGTACGGGCCGGTGTTCCTCAGGGTTCGGTCCTAGGACCAATTCTTTATTTGCTTCCCATCCATGGTGTCCCTCGCCCCAGCATCTGTGAAGTCTACCTCTATGCTGACGACACTGCACTTGCCGCCCAGTCGTGTACTGGTGATCTGGTTCATGATGAGTTGCAGAGTGCGGTGGAGGAAGTTCTAGAGTGGGTGGAACGGTGGCTGATAAAAATTAATCATTCGAAAACGCAGGCTATTTATTGCACCAAAAAACGTCGCAGCCCCCCAGCAGAGGTTTCTGTAGACGGAAATCGTGTACCATGGACAAATTCTGCCAAGTATCTCGATGTCACCCTTGATAAAGGCATGACCTGGCAGAAACATACAGAATCCATGAAATCAAAATCCCAAATTGCGTTTCGGCAACTATATCCTTTGTTATGTAGATCCTCCAAATAGAATTTGATAAACAAAGTTTGACTATAAAAAATGATTATTACTTACATACTACATTACTTATGCATGTGTGGCTTGGTGTTTTCTTGCTAAGACGCACACGCAAAGTCTTCAAGTACTGCAAAGCAGAACTTTGCGGACAATTTGCAACGCTCCATGGTATGTCTCAAATGAGACACTACACAGAAACCTTGATATTCCTTACTTGAGAGATTGTGTCAAGCTTCAGGCGCAGCGACGTTATAGTCAAGCGGAATCGCACAAATTGTAACACCCGTCAGGAAATATTTTAGGGCCATCGGCGTCAGTGATCCCGCCGTCGCCATTAGTGTTTCTTCCTCGGAAGATTCTTTTTCAGAAGATTCTTCGACCGAAGAGTTGCATAGTACATCAGCGGCATCTTCAGGGATCCTGCATTGCACACCAGCAGAGCTTCAAGGTGATATAAAAGACCTCAAGGTGCATAAAGCACCTGGGGAGGATCAAATAACTAATAAGGCGCTGAAGTTGCTTTCGCGGAAGTCCTTGACTTATCTCGTTGCAATAATCAATGCCATGCTAAGGATCCAGTACTTCCCATCGGCGTGGAAGACTGCGGAGGTTATAATGATTCCAAAGATATTTCGATATTTCATCAGTATTATCGTCCCATTAGCCTGCTGTCTGCTAAGCTCGCTGAAAAGGTGATTCTACGTCACCTTGAGAATTTCTCGTCAAATTCCCATGTGATTCATGTCGTGCAATTTGGTTTTCGGTCTGAGCATAGTACGGAGTTACAGGCGGTTAGGCTTGTGGAGCGAGTAACCACGGGCTTCACACTCAACGAAAGTACTAGCATCTTGCTTTTGGATGTCTCGAAGGCATTTGACAAGGTTTGTCACAAGGACCTTCTCTATAAGTTAATCCAAAAGAGCTTTCCATTTTGGCTCCTAAAACTTTTGAAATCCTTCGTTGAAGGTAGGAAATTCCGGATCAAAATCAATAACGTCTTGTCGACAGAGCGGCTCATTAGAGCACGGGTATCATGTAAAAAACCTATAAAACGTAAAAAAAAACCTATAAGATGTCATCTTGCAAACTAGGTAGTTTTTAGGGCGCAAACAGTCGTTCCATGTTTGCTCATTAGGATCGTTGTGAACGTCCATCTATGGAGGAATCACTACACTAAACTACACGCATTATTGGTTGCATGTGTTTTATGAGGCCGAGTGGTCCTAGTCTGTAGTTTTTATCTCTGAAAAGAAAGTTGGTTGAATAGCAAGATCGCATCTGGATGATTATGTGTATTGATCTGCATGTGTATAAAATCAGTGATACTTGCTGTGAGACAAAATCATTACTGAACATGCTGCCAATGAAGTATATCTATTACCTGTGCCCGACGGGTTATTCCATCGAGTTATTCGTATGTTGTGCTTTCTGAAGAGAGGTTAAGTTATGAATTACGAAAAACAGGAGAATTACGGTAGATCATCATCGCGCCCGCGTTGTGTGTAATTAGTGGTAGCATGAATATGGCTTGTAATTCGACAGTGTACAGTGAATATAATTATTTCTTATCTCTTTCATTTTTGAAATTCAGCAAATTTGTATAGGAAATTTGCAGAATGGATAAGAAAAAGTGCCTGCGCAACTAATTTCTAGCTTTGAATCTCAATTAGGTATATTTGAGACAAGAACCCAATGTAATTATCATCAACACATACCACTTACAGCTTAGACCCCCAGTAATGCCATCTCAGAAGCAGAGTTTACATCACATCAGAACCAAAGGTTGATAACAAGCCTCACGACGTTTAGGCAACACGTACAACTAAGTGCTAAGCTAACATCTTGTAGAAAAACCTACATAATGTCAAAAAGAGGAAGCATCACTGTTTCAGTGTTTCCAAGGAGGGATCCATTGTTTCCAAGGAAGCCTCAAGTTTCAAGGAAGGTCTATAAATCTGACTCTAATACTTCTGAAATCTTGCCACTTGTTTTGTGTAACGCCCTGAATCACTTCCGCTACGTCTACATCGCATTCGACCTCCACGGACAAAGCCCAGCTTGTCAAGCTATACATGTGGTACGGACATGACCTGGTACCTAAGTATGATTAGGGGTAAATAGCTTTTATGTTTATGTTATTCACGCTACTGTAAAAATGGCGTCAAGTATAACATATATACTCGGTGACATTAGAAGTGTTACACCCAGCAGAAATAATTTCTTCAACTTGATTTTTTTGGCAAATGAGGTAGTCTTACAACAAGAATTAAACGATAACATTCTCACGAAATTTTATTGACAAGTAATAAGAAAAAATATTAGTACCGTGTTGAGCAACCCTGCAGCTGAATATACCCCTGTATACGTCTAGGCATGGACAAAATGAGATGGTCGATGTCTGGTTGTGACACCTCATTTCGAGCCACTCGAGCTTCGTGGATTAGCTGTGGCAGAGTCTGTGGCGGATGGTGCAAAGTGGACAATCTCCTCCCCACACATGTTCGATGGGATTTAAATCCGGTAAACGTAGGTACCCGTCGTACAACGAGCAATATGGGGACGTGCGTTGCCTTGCTGAAAAAGGACGTGTGGACGGCCCTTTAGATACGGCACTAAAGTGGTTTGTAAGTCATCATCAACATAGCGCGCAGCAGTTATATTGCCTTGAACAAAATGAAGGGATGATAGGCTACCATAGGCAATAGCCCCCTAAACCATTAATCCAACAATCTTGTGTACATGCCTCTCAACAGCAAATCCAATATCACGCCATTCTCCACAGCGGCGTCTTACCCTTCTACGTCCATCGTGCGACAGAATGACGATTGGTCGCTGAAGATGTCATTATGGTCCGCAGTCAGAGGAACCACTAACCGTGGACGGTATGAAAAAATTCCAAAGGCTCGAATGAGGCGATAGAGTGTACGCATAGTAACAGATCTACCTTCTTCTCCATACCATTGGTCAGCGATCTGTCGCGTAGTTGCAAAACGATCTCGTATGTCTAATTGTCCGAAGCGCCCATCTTGACGCTCTGTGGTACGCCTCGGTGGACCAGTTGGCCTTCTTCGTGCTGCTCTATCTTCTTCTATCGACACATGACACACGCATTACCTTCATTGCAGTACAATTAACACGGCGGCCAATTTCGCGATAGGAAAAACCAACAACTCGATAGGCAATAATTCTACCCCTGTCAAAGTCGCTAACATGGTAATAATTTGGACGTCTCCGAACTCGAAGCATTTTGTTATTCCTAATATAAGTAAATGAAAGGGCAATAATATCTGTACTACTCAGCTCTCAGGAACTGCTTTCTTCACAAAAACTAAGAGATAACATTTCAACAAACATAAACAAAAACAAAGATAAAACGTTGACATTGTTGCCACAGCATGCTTTAAATAATGTAGTCATTATGTTGCCAAAAAACAAGTTGAAGAATTATTTTTTCTGGGTGCAACGCTGCTAACTACAACTAATGTCACTGAGCATATTTTTTGACTAGATTTGGAATTTGAAAAGCAGAACAATACCAGATATTTGCGCATACCCCGTCAGGTAGATAAATACTCCACTCTAGATAACAAAATATGTAAAATTGAACAACTGCCTGTTTTGCACTTAGAAAGAAGGAGGCACAGACGATGTGTAACAGAATTATAAAAAAAAGTTGCAATATTTGGATAGACCATTCCAAGAGAAGATTGATCTAACATACGCGTTTTGATGATTCGTTGTTGACTTATATGTGACTCAAACTCAATGCATAAAAACTTTAACAGCTTGCGAGCTCGCCATTTTCAAAGATGGTGATTTTATACTCTAGGATTATGCACAAGGAGCTTCGAAATAAGGTATCATTCGACCCGTCATTCCATTTAAAAGAAAAATGGCTCCCAGTTGCCTTCTTAAAATTCGCAACTACCACTTTTACGCTAAAATATAGTTCTTACGCATCAATTTCATTATCCCGGATTTCAGCTTGCTAACTTGACCCTTTCCAAAAATAAGTAGGGGGCGGGGGGCTTTTTGAAAATAACTTCAACAGATATAGGTCAAATTCATGGCTAACAATTTTACGATATGACAAACCAACATCTCGATAGGCAATAGTTCTACCCCTGTCAAAGTCGCTAAGATGGGCTATAACTAAAAATGTCTGTACTACTCAGCTCTCAGAGATTGCTTTCTGCACAAAAACTAAGTGACAACATTTTAACAAAGGTAAACAAAAACAAAGATAAAACGTTGACATTGTTGCCACAGCATGCTTTAAATATAGCCATTACGTTGCCAAAAAACAAGTTAATGAAATTATTTTTTCTGGGGTAACACTAGTGTCACTGATAAGACCTATCACGCCCTAGAAACAACCTCTAGTACAATTTTCTATGTAGTGATACGGTAGCAAAAAACGCAGGTGTTGTCAGAAGCAGTGTACTATTTAGGCTCTTCATGGAAACAAGTTTCCTTAGCTCATTTCGTTAGAGCTCTGGTGTAAGGCTGCTGTTTGTCAACTGATTATACTAGCTTTTGATACGTGTAACCTCATTGAATGACACTTCAAACATAATGCTCGTGAGATCCGTATACTGCTGACGTCGTAATCTGTACGAGATAGATGCGCGAGAAGCGTGCAATACGTGTGTTAGAAAGACATAGAAGCATCTCGTTGCCTAGCAATCCGAGTGTCGAGGCCACGGACTGCGGCTTGCTGCGTTGCCATCGGCTCACTCTTTCTAACATACAGGGTGTTTCAGAACTAAGGGATCAAACTTCTAGGGGTTATTCATTGTAACAGTAGAAAACATTCGAGTATAGGGACCCATATCCAGAAAATTGTCACTACGGCACTACGGCCCTAAGATGCGTTAAAATTTAGAAAGACGATGAATTGCCTAAATAGGATTTAATGCATTTAATTTTTGCATTTTGTACATGATATCATCACAACATTTGTTCAAAATGTCTTCCTCCAACCTGAATACACCGATTTAAATGTCGCACATGATACGTTACCCTGATTTCCTGTGTTGCCCTTTTATAGCTCCTTATATTACCCATATTATAAATAGTTGTATTAAGAGGTCTTATTTTCCTAAAAGCTGGAAGCTGGCCAATGTTCTTCCATTAGCAAACTTTAAGAATCCGACAGAATTTGGTCAACTACGTTCAATCTCGCTTTTACCGACCCTTTCTAAACTTTTGGAAAAGGCAATCGCTATACAAGTTGCTAACTACGTTTTTGCCATCAATATCATCCTCCCTAGACAGTCAGGGTTTAGAACCGGGTACAGTTGTTCCACAGCATTAACAGATCTTGTGGATGATGTCATCAGAGAACAGGATGCGGGAAATGCTACTGTCTTGGTGTTATTGGACTACACGAAAGCATTTGACAAGATTAATCATGAGATACTAGTGGCTATTTTGAAATATATTGGATTAAATTCTTTTTTATCTGAAAGGATGCAGCGCGTGACTTTGGACGGGAACATATCATATGCAGTTACAATTACATCAGGGGTGCCCCAGGGCAGTATTTTGGGTCCATTATTGTATAGCCTATATACTTTTAATTTCATGAAGTCGCTGAGTTATTGTCAATATCATCTTTATGCTGACGACACTCAAATTTATGCCTCTCTTAAACCTGATCTGTCAGAACAAACCGACTGAATACCGACTTGAATAGCCTTCTCAAAACTTCTGAAGATCACTTGTTAAAGATACACCCTAGTAAATCGACGGCTATATTGTTTTGTAGTGATTCCTACAGAAACGTATTAGAAGATAATATCAAGCTCAAACTAGGGGACAATATAATATCATTTAGGGATTCCTTGAAGGATTTGGACTTAGTGGTTGACTCTAAACTTAAGTTTAGAGAGCACATTACTCTGTGCCTAAGAAAAGCATATTCAATGTTAAAAATAATTTACCCCCATAGACATTACCTATCACAAAATACTAAAGCCGCGCCCTGCGAAGCTTTAGTGTTGTTCCAGTTCAACTTTTCTGATATGGTATATGGCCCATTTCTTGATAGTGTGGAACTGAAACGGGTTCAAAAAGCTCAGAATTCTTGTCTGAGACTGATATTTGGCATAAGGGGTAGACAAAGAGTATCCCACAAACTACCTGAAATGGGATGGTTGAATATGGCTCAGAGGCGTACCTTACAAGATTATAAAATATACTAACTGACATATAAATCCGAACACCCAGTTTAAATGGTTTTATTTTAATAAAATTTTGTATAAGTACTTAATGAAGCATAATAAGTAAATGATAAAAATTTCAAAATGATTGCACTGCTTTAAAGCCCTTTGACCTTTAATAATGTGTGGATGCACCCTGATGTGCTACGCATTCTCCAACGCGCCTATGCATGCTTCTGATCAGGTGGTCAATGTCCTCCTGTGGTATCTCACTCCAGGCAACCACCAACTCCTCTCCCCATCATATCCCACACGTGCTCAATTTGGGATAAGTCGGGAGATTGGTGGCCATGGTAACAATGTGACATTATTATGTTGAAAGAAGTCTATTGTGACTCTTGCAACATGTGGTCGGGCATTATCTTGTTGGAAAGTTGGATCTGCCAGGGTGTCAAGATAGGGTAAAAGATGGGATTCTAGAACTTCGTGGATATAACGCTGCGCGTTCATGTTACCTCTGATGAAGATTAAAGGTGACCTGGAACCATAAGCTATAGCACCCCAAACCATAACTCCAACAGTGTGATGAATATGTCTTTCAACAAAAAACTGTGGATTCCTCCTTTCACCACGTCGCCTTCTAACCCTGGCACGACCATCGTGCATGCCTAAACAAAATCGAGACTCGTCACTAAAGACAATACTGTTCCATTCCTGATCCCAGAGTGACCGTTGTCTGCACCACTCAAGGCGATTACGTTGGTGTAAGGGTTAGAAGGCGACGTGGTGAAAGGAGGAATCCACAGTTTTTTGTTGAAAGACATGTTCATCACACTGTTGGAGTTATGGTTTGGGGTGCTATAGCTTATGGTTCCAGGTCACCTTTAATCTTCATCAGAGGTAACATGAACGCGCAGCGTTATATCCACGAAGTTCTAGAACCCCATCTTTTACCCTATCTTGACACCCTGGCAGATCCAACTTTCCAACAAGATAATGCTCGACCACATGTTGCAAGAGTCACAATAGACTTCTTTCAACATAATGATGTCACATTGTTACCATGGCTACCAAGATCTCCCGACTTATCCCCAATTGAGCACGTGTGGGATATGATGGGTAGGAGATTGCTCAATTTGCAACGTCCTCCTCAGACTCTAGAAGCACTTCGAGAGGAGTTGGTGGTTGCCTGGAGTGAGATAGCACAGGAGGACATTGACCACCTGATCAGAAGCATGCATAGGCGCGTTGGAGAATGCGTAGCACATCAGGGTGCATCCACACATTATTAAAGGTCAAAGGGCTTTAAAGCAGTGCAATCATTTTCAAATTTTTATCATTTACTTATTATGCTTCATTAAGTACTTATACAAAATTTTATTAAAATAAAACTATTTAAACTGGGTGTTCGGATTTATATGTCACTTAGTATATAAAAGCCCTCCTTATCTTCACTCAAAAATTAGTTGCCGGACTGATGCACATAATATAAACATTAGAAGATTGAATTTGATTACAATACCATCACACAATAATGGATAATTTAAAAAATCATTCTCATATCAAATTGCCTTCTCTTTCCTCTCGCTTTCTCTTCTCACTCTAAATTTCCATTTCTCTACTTACTATACTTCGCTATATTTCTTAAGATTAAAACATTATTAATTATCAATGTCTTAATAGCCATTTGTCTTACTATAGAATTGTCTAAATTTGTATGTTTTTTTTTTGGCTCTAGCAGCTGCTTCTTTAAGGGGCAAGCTGATGTATTCCTTTATCCGCTTAAGGCCTTTTTTTTGTAAACTTTGTATATAATGTTTAATGAGGGTAATTATTATTATTATTATTATTATTATCATTATTATTATTATTATTATTTCGGCGGACGACTAAACATTTTATACTCGTTTTGAATGATTTCAAATGCTGCTGTAATTCGTCCAATTTAGTCTTGCTCTGTGTCTACTTGAGTTTCGTAAACCAAAGACTTTACATGTCCCCACAGGAAAAAAATTAGCGACGTTAAATCGGGTGACCTAGGAGGCCAAGAAATTGCTTCACCTCTGGCAATCCAATGGTGCCCAAACCGCTGAGCCAAATACTCACGTACTTGTACAGCAAGGTGAACTGGCGCTCCATCATGCTGAAACCACATTTGCTGTCGAACGTTCAATGGAACATTTTCAAGAAGTTCTGGAAGAACTTCCTTCAAGAAACGCCGGTAAATAGGTCCTGTTAACCGTTCCGGTGGAAGGTATGACCCAATCAAATAATCATCAACAATGCCTGCCCATACGTTGCTGATGTTTTCTAGGAAAAATTGCATGGGATTTTTTTTTGTCCCAAAGTGGCTATTCCTACTATTAAAAATACCGTCTCTTGTGAAAGAGGCTTCATCGGTCCATAAAACATAACGAAAAAAATTTGGTTGTGCAGCGATTTGATGAAGAAGCCATTGACAAAATTGAACTCTAGGATGATAATCGGCTGCAGTCAAACCTTGAACTTTCTGGAAGTGGTAAGGATAAAGTTGTTACTCGTGTAGCACCCGCCAGATGGAAGCGTTGCTGGTATTCATATCCTCAGCAATGTGACGTGTGCTACTTCATGGTTCATCGGCAACTCGCTGTAGGACCTCTTCTTCAAATTCGACCGTTCTTACGGTTCGAACAACACCGGTATCATGCATGTTGATTTTAAACATGCCTGTCTCGGAGAGCCGCCGATGAATAGCAATAAACTTTTTGTATCCCGGATGCTGTCGTTCAGGATAACGTTCTTGATACAACCGCGCTGCTGCTCGTGCATTGAATCTTGTTGCTCCGTATGCCAAATGCATATCCGCCAATTCTTGATTGGTAAAGTTTTCCATTAGCAACAATTAATTTTTGTTAAAGTCTTGCAAACTTCACAAATACGTTAGCACGACTAAGGCGATATGGAATGCAGCTACAAAAACAATCTCTGTTATCGTTTTTAAAGATAACAACACACAAGCGCCGGATATGGGTCCCTATACTCAAATGTTTGCTACTGTTACACTGAATAACCCCTACAAGTTTGATCCCATAGTTCTGTATATTATATTGCACGCTTCACTCTTGTACACATTACGACGTCAGCGAAATTTGAACCTCACCGTATATAGATAAAAACGCGCCCACCTGTGCATATCGCGTCACCGGACGGTTCGCTACTTCCATTTTTGTCCTTGGGATACAACTACCAAATATGCAATATCTACAATCACGAGGAGCGCGGCAAGTGCGACAGATCGGTACACGATCCATCTGCTGAAAATATTATTAAGGGCAATGTACGGGAAAATCTATGATGTGTGAAATACGAGATGTTTCATAGGCGCGTAGAAGTACGGGGGTTGGAAGTGTATTAGTACAGTAACATCAAAAACTATACCCCACCACCACCTCCAATTTTTTACCGTCAAAAAATTATTCAAAAATGAAGGGTCTCTTCAACGTCAAAAAATGCGATTTTTATTTTTCATTCTTTAGTATTTTTCTTCGCCGTCACTGAACCGACTTTCAAAATTACAAAGCTTTTTAGTCATTGGCATAGTAGTAAGCTTGCGTAAAAATTTCATCAAACTCCGACCAGTATTTTCCAGTTACGACTGACCGACAGACAGACCGACATGTACATATTACATCCATAAAACATATGTCATTTTTACAATACTTCATCGCCAGTAGACATTGGAAGCAAAAACACTCACGCCCCATCTTTGACAGTATAAGGTCCATAGCTTCCATCTCCATCACAAACAATGCTACCGATGTTGGGATATTTGACTCCATGTCGTTTTAGGGTTTCGGTGATCGTTGCCAAAGCATACGTAACACTATCACATTTTCTATAGTACTGATTTCCTGTTTGAGAAAATTCATCTGAAAATGAAAATAATGCATACTTATTATGTTGCTAAATGCCATTTAGTGAGAAGTGACTCATACAATATTTCATGTGATCTTTCAAAAGGATCCCTCATAATTTGAGTTACTCAACGCATTGAGCTTCACATTTATTCCCTCAAGATGTCTAACCACGCGCAAGGAGATGGCTACCTGCGGAATTGTAAAAATTGTGTCTAACAGTCTACAATGCAAAATGATTTTCCCTGGGCGATCCTGTATTTGGAGTAATTAAAGGGATGAACACGTTTCGACATAGCGAAAAAAAGGAAAATTAGGCAGACTGTTGAACGAAGTTGACGCCCGATGTATTTATATGCAGTCTGTACAATATTTTAACAGTTCTGGATGATTTGCTGGTTTCACTTAGGATAATGTGCACAACATGATACGTTTGAAAGGCAATAACTCTGAGAAAACACTTACAGCATGGTAACTTGATCATGGCTTTCATGGGGACCACGGGTGCAATCACTTTTCCACTTTTTGGTTCAGCGCACCAACATAACCCGCTATCGCACTGCAGCTTTTCATAATTTCCTAGACTATCGCAGTGAAAACTCACATAACTTCTGCCTTGTGCTAACAGAGCTGCCTTTCTGCTGCTGCAAGCTAAAACGCCAGGAGTGTGATAAGGTTATTACAAGTCAAGTAATCAACAAGGTGATGAAATTATGACAATTGTAGGACGCCTTTACGGCCTCCTTAATTTTCATGATATTTTCTCTCCTTCAGAAAGGCTGGGGTATTCTGGATTTCTACTGTTCCGTGTCAGCGTCAGCGCTCTCCTATTGTGAGGTTATGTTTTCTTTTTGAATTGTAAGAAATTTCGGGCTAATATAACTGACGATATAAATCAAAAGCATGAACAATTTGATGCAAATAGATATTTGTAACATAACCTTAAAATAAAGCGCTGACCAGTAGAAAACTATAAACGTCAAGGAGGTCATAAAGGCGTCCTACAATTGTAGGAACGATTGACGATACGGTCCTTTATGTCCTACTCAGATATTTTTCTGGTACAGCATCAGATATGTTGCAGTGAAATGTTTCTCTATCTACAACCTGTTGAAACAACGTATCTGTGGAAACATTTTGAAATGTTCCAAATATGTTATTCCTGGCACGTATACTGACGTATGTTTGGATCGTTGCAAACTAAATCGTGTAATCTCTCGTGTAAGGCCCCAAAATCTTATCACCTAGGTGATAACTAACAGGCATTGCTAATAAATTTATGAAAACATTTTTCTCTTAACTTCTACAAGCTATCCTATAGCTGATTAGTGTTTAGAGCCAGAAGATTACACGATTAAGTTCGCAATGATCCAAAACATGTCTGGATATGTTCCAGAAATAAGTTATTTGGAACATCCCGAAGTGTCGCAGCAAGTAACTTCTTTTAGTCAAATTTCTTCTGAAAGTAGTACAAACTAATCTGATGTACCTATTAAAGTCTACTTTAAGCTTTAAATCAATAAATCTTCAAAACTACTGAACTGAGGCTCATGTATTTTACATCATTATAAAGGGAATTGAAAGACCTTTAAAATAAGGTATCACTCGACCTCCCTTTCCATTTAAGATTTTAGGGTTGGTGTCAACCCCGCCCAGGGGGCTGCACGTGTTAACGTGATTTTTTGCCAAACTTGTATCCCCCTCGAAAACAAAATCGACGGGTCTAAGCGTTTTTCCAAAAAAAAAAAACTGAGCTACCAGTAAATGCGTCTGTGCCGTTTTCGATGCGCCACCCAATATATACTAAGTGACATATAAATCCGAACACCCAGTTTAAATGGTTTTATTTTAATAAAAGTTGGTGAATGTAATTTTCAGCCTTATCAGTTGGACATTCCGGTTTTTATACTGCTTTTTTTCAATTCACTAACGCTCTAAAAATGAATATTTCAGCCGCAGTAAAGAATCAACGTTGGCGGATTTTGGTTCTTGACATCCTTTACGATCGGTTACGATGCCTAGAGTACGGAGACCTGTACGATTTCGTCAACTTAGTGAGTTTGATAGGCGCCGTATAGTGGGACTTCGGGAAGCTGGACTTTCTTTTCGGGCAATTGCAGTTAGAGTGCAAAGAAGTGTAGACACTGTGGTTAGGTGTTGTCAGGCATGGCTTCGAGAAGGCCGTACGCAAAGAGCAAGGGGCACTGGACGCCGCCGTAGAACAACAGACCGTGAAGATCGTCGCCTAAGATTATTGGCTTTAAGGGACCGTTTCTCCACTACCAGGTCCATTGCAAATGAATGGTTTGCAGAACACGTAAGACCTATTGGCATGCGAAGTGTTTATCGACGAATGAGAAGTTTTGGCTTGTTTTCATACCGGCCACACTGGGTCCTCCCTTTAACTCGAGAACACCGACGTAATCGCCTTGAGTGGTGCAGACAACGGTCACTCTGGGATCAGGAATGGAACAGTATTGTCTTTAGTGACGAGTCTCGATTTTGTTTAGGCATGCACGATGGTCGTGCCAGGGTTAGAAGGCGACGTGGTGATAGGAGGAATCCACGAAGTTCTAGAACCCCATCTTTTACCCTATCTTGACACCCTGGCAGATCCAACTTTCCAACAAGATAATGCCCGACCACATGTTGCAATAGTCACAATAGACTTCTTTCAACATAATGATGTCACATTGTTACCATACCAAGATCTCCCGACTTATCCCCAATTGAGCACGTGTGGGATATGATGGGTAGGAGATTGTTCAATTTGCAACGTCCTCCTCAGACTCTAGAAGCACTTCGAGAGGAGTTGGTGGTTGCCAGGAGGACATTGACCACCTCATCAGAAGCATGCCTAGGCGCGTTGGAGAATGCGTAGCACATCAGGGTGCATCCACACATTATTAAAGGTCAAAGGGCTTTAAAGCAGTGCAATCATTTTGAAATTTTTATCATTTACTTATTATGCTTCAATAAGTACTTATACAAAATTTTATTAAAATAAAACCATTTAAACTGGGTGTTCGGATTTATATGTCACTTAGTATATGCTTTTCAACATTGCGCAAAAATAAGGGCGTCGCGTGCCGATGGCCCAGGTGAGGGGGGGGGGAGTCAAGTTGACCCGAAGAATCTATTGATTGCAGATAGAAAATAGCACATGAAATCTTACACGTGTAGTACGAGTCTTACCTCTTTGGCGATTGTGAGCTTTCGGCTGTACAATAAATAGAGCTTATAAATTAAAATATTATATTTATAAGAAATTAGAATTTGAGACAATATTGCCTTATATGATTGTACAGATAAGGATAATTAAAACATAATATTTTTTTTGCAAACGTCTCCATAACTTTATTATGAAAATCTTGCAACTTTGCATTAACAAGTTTCCTGTGCACACTCATCATGGATTGACCATTGAGGCAATTGTCACCCATTGTGCTTTTTAACTAGGTTTTCAGTCTCCTGAGGCTGCTAGATGCTAGACGACGCTCTATCGTACATGTTGTGCATGCTAGAGCGATAAAAATTTTCAACGCCTTTTCTGCTTCGGGAAATAAGGTTTTTGCATCTTTTATGGCATCAACGACGGTTAGATTATAGTTTGGATTATTATGTCAGACTTTCTGACATAGTTCGACTATCGACTTCAATATTTATGTTCGTTAAATTAGAAAATTTGGCGATATTTTCGCAAGTTTCTTGAAGGTTGTCGAATGACATTATTTACATTTGCACCGGGTATATCTTGGTCAATTAAAATGCTGGGGTGTTCTCAATTCCCTCCCCCTGAGGTGGTCGAGTAAAAAGAGGTTATTTTCAAAACCTGTACGGCTTCCCATAGCTATTTATCTTTTAGGGTCCTATGCGTAATATTTTACGATTTGGTTTAGAGCAGGTCTGCTTTAAGTTCATTTTTTTTTCTCAAAGTGCAGTATAGAACTGGAACAACTTGTATAATGTTACCATGAGAATGCTGATTTACTCATTTATATTTCAAAATTAATTGATCGCAATGACGGCATATTTAAAACCGAACGGGCGGAATACTGGAATGGAAATGGTGATTTTGTTCGAGTTCCGACGTACGGGAATGATCGGTCACGCAAGTTAAGAGAGTACTTTTGTTGATTTACATTTGACTACATTTTTCTCTTTGGAGAGGCAGGTACATTCTCTCCCTCCAGGTGCCGCTCTTGTGCAGAAACATTTCATTGAAACATATTTGATGTTTTACCTCTCAGTAGGACATTAAGAGTTCCAGAAACGTTCGCACAATGTTACCGAAACTTAACCAATCCCGCAGGGGGGGGGGGGGTTGGAGTAAAGAGGGTAATTACCTCCCAGATGACTCGAGCAGTCTTTGAAAAGGTGGTATACAGTAGTAAACGTCTTATAAAAAAATCTGTAACTTTAAGAAAGGATAGCGGCAACACCCGCTCAGTGCGCATGCGACTAGCGATTACTCTCCTACCAACAGCGGGTGGGCTTCTTCCTGTTGGAACAGGTATAGTCTAGTCTTTTACGGTTTAGTCTAGTGTCTAAATTCTGTACCAGTCCGAAGTCCGCAACAAAATTTGGCTGAGAAGTGAACAAGCGGAGTTTTGTTGGTCTGGTTGGTATTAATGCTTTTTTCTACGTATATGTTCTGTTGATTTTTTATTTTCCACGCATAAGCCAGAAAATTAATTTTGTTTGTTTTTAATTCTTATACTGTAAAAGAATCGTGTCTAAAAAAATTACAGACGGAAAATGGAAATTTAATATAATTTCAATTACGAAGTGTTTGGTCCATACTCCAGTTATCATTATCATCTATGTCTATTTTGTTTTGGAAGTCACTGTATATAAGCACTTCAGTCCATTTCGTTCGTCCGAGATGGCAGATTATATATTTAGTTTTTGAAAATTGCGTGAACTTAAGAAATCTTGTTTTCCAAACAGAAAAGGTTCTTTGTTATGAGATACGTGAATGCGTGGAAACCAATAACTCCGTTTATTTGACAATATTTGTGCTGATTGACGGCTGCTGTTGTCAGGATGAGTAAAATGAAACAGAATACCATCAATTGGTTCCTTTCTAAACAATCCACCGGCACAAGAATTTCCGGAAAAAAACTGATGATAATCCTACAATAATTCAACCTGAGCCTTCCACTTTCTTGATGTTGCACCTTATTGAGGTGTGCAATGATCCCTGATGACTCTTTCAAATATCCCTATTCCACACACTTGAAAAATAATAAAAAAGTGAGATGTTACTAAAAAACACTTTGAGAAATTTCCTTGGCTGTCATATTCAGAGAAACTACGAGGGCTTTTCTGTAAATATTGCGTGATTTTTGCAAAATTAGGAGGAGTAAATAAATCAACTAAATTGGGAAAACTTGTTACCGCACCACTAAAGAATTTTTCGAAATTGTATGGCAAAACCGGTGATTGTGAGACACATGAGAACTCAATATATCATACAGAAGTAGTTCCAGAAGCTGCAAACTTTTTAAAGATTTACGAAAATCCAGAGAATGATGCAAGAAATATAATAGGTTCAGAGCGAATTAAGCAAGTATCAGAAAATCGGCAAAGATTGCTCCTATAATAGAATCTATATTTATTTTAGGACGCCAAAATATACCACTTAGAGGGCATACAGGTAGGGGACGGCTTTTTATAACGACAGCACGAATGACGAGGATTTTCTTAATAATGAAGAGAATTTTAGAGAACTAATACGGTTTAGAGTCGAGAGCGGCGACAATTTATTGAAAAAAACTTGGAGAACTCAAAAGCGCATGCTACGTACATAACCAGCCGCATCCAAAATGAAATTATAGAATGTTGTGGCTAAGAAATCTTGGATATAGTTTTAAGTCGCGTTAGGTAAAGTCAGTATTACAGTATTATATTTGACGAAACTACAGACATTAGCCAAAAATGACAAATGTCAATCGTATTGCGGTATTGTTATCAAAAACATATTTACGAGGACTTCATGGGATTTGTGCATCGCTACTCAAATTTTGATGAAGATACAATGGAGCCCGAACTCATAGGTCAAATTCTTGCTCAAACAGACAAGCATTTCATTAAAACCAATAACTTAGACTCAAAACTATGTGTGGGCATTGGTACTGATACGTGTAACCTAATGTTAGGTGAACAAAAGGGCGCTGTAATGGAATTGCAATAATGTTTCCTAAATCCTCTAAAAAGCCCATGCGCAAATCATGCCTTGAATCTTTAGATTTCAAAAATCAGCAGTGTCCAAGCAGTAAGAAATACTGTAGGTATAACGAAGGAAGTAATTGCGTTCTTCAAAGCATCCGCTAAAAGAAATACAGTATTAAAAAAAACTAGACGGATATCAAATTCATAGTATGCGCGAAATACGATGGACCGCGAGACATGATTCTGTGCTCCAATTTGAAAGCAAATTGTAGAGGTACTAAATATTATATCAAATTGGATAGACCGCGAAGCTTCTTCAAAAGCGGAGTCTTTGAAGACTGCCATTACTTCCACCCAATTTATCGTATCAAGTGTTTGTGTGATATATTAGCTTTAACAGTCAACCTGAGTAAGATTTTACAATCGAAAACAATTGAAATTCCGAAAAACACTTTAGAATACTGTTCGCATCTATAATGAAATCACATGAAACCCTTGGTATTGAACTGACTGTGCCAAGAACAACAAGCAGGCAAATGAATAATATATTACAGGATTTGGTATACCGGTTCAATGAAGAATCTTTGAATATATACAATTTTAATATTATCTTTGCATCAGCATTTAATTCAAAAACTGAAGCTGAAGTAATGGACATATTAGAAACAATCTCTAAATATTTGCATGGACTAAATAGTAACGAAAGCAAACATTTAATAAGTACCAGATTAAAAGCAGAATTTGACCTTTGGAAGCCACGTACACAAGATATTATAGATGCCTACAATTATTGATTTCATTGCCGGTAAGTGTTGCAACATCTGAAAGAAGCTTCTCCCATCTAAAGAGGATAAAAACTTGGCTGCGATCCACTATGTTACAAGAGCGATTAGTGGGTTTAGCTCTTTTGTATATCCCTAGGGATATTACAATAGACGTGAATACAATCATAGATCGGTTCGCCAACAAAAAGAATAGGCGCCTTGATTTTGTAATATGATAACACCTGAACTTTGCCTAAGGTTGTCTCTTATATCCATCTCCTTTCTGTTGGCCAATGAATAAAAAACCAGATGTAGTTAACGGTTTACTTACGTTTAAACCACCACGGTGATCTTTAGTATCCAATCCAAAGTATCCAATCAAGATATGTGGTTTTATTTATTGGCCAGCAGATTAAAATTCTGTTCAAATCACTTTCTAAGCTCATGTAATGATTGTTTTATTTTGAGACTGAGAACTGATGTAGTTTCATAGTTTATATGTTATTGTTTTTGAGACTGGCTAAGAGAATGTAGTTATGCAATGAATATTTTTTGTGTTTTTCTCACGATTAAGAATTTTATTTTGATTTACATTCAGTTTTATAAGTGTACTTTATAGAAGTCGTAACATATTGGTTATTGTTATTTTGTTCATGAAGATGTATTTTTTGTTGTTTTGTCTGACATTGTTATGTAGAAAAGTCTGCGATAGATTATATTATTTTGCATTTTTGTTTTAATATATGAAGATTGCTCGAGCCTGGTTTGCTTTATTTACACTTTGACTTCGTATGATTCAAAATTAAAAAAAATTGTATGTATTTTTTACAGAAATTACTATAACTAATTCATATGTCTGCATATGTCCATGCTTTTAATGTTAAATCATTATAACACTTCAGTACGTATCGTAAAGCCGTCTCGTCAGTCGTAATAATTGTAGGACGCCTTTATGGCCTCCTTGATTTTCTTAGTCTTTCTTTTTCTTCAGAAAGGCTGGTGAATTTCTAGATTCCTACTGTTCCGTGTGAGGCTAAGTGTTCTTTTTGAATTGTTTTCAGGCTGATATAATACGATATAAATCAAAAGCACGAACAATTCGATGCACATCGATATTTCTGACATGACCTCAAAATAGAGCGCTGACACGGAATAGTAGAAAACTATGCAAATCAAGGAGGCCATACTTATTTGGTAATGTATATTGTGAAGCAACATTTCTAAAGCCTTGGAAAAGATACATACTAGGGTTATCGGTCTATAATTTTCAACCTGTAGTCTATCACCCTTCTTGAAGATGGGACGCACCTTTGATTCACACCAAATTTTAGAAAACGTGTTAGTCTTTAAACATAGGTTGAAGATCTTTGACAAGGGATGAGCTAAGACGTAGGCACAGTCACGCCATCGGGTCCGGAGGTAAATTTATTTTTCATTTGCTTTAACAGTTGAAAAACTTCTTCGGAAAAGCTCTGAAGTATTATGTTAGTATGCAAGTCCGACATATTGAAATATGTTACGTTCGATGGCATAGTATATACAGATTGAAAAATAGCGCAAAAGCATTAGCAACTTCATTGGGTTTGTTATACTGCTTACCATTATAGCTGACTTGGCTGATTGTGGAGTTTTGTCCCCTTTTATTACAGATAAATGACCAGAATTTGTTCGGATCCTGAGATAAGATACTTTGGATATCTACTAGATATTTAATTCATACCAAAGCATCTTATTCGCTCCGCGAACGTGAAGGTTTCGACAGGTTGCGTACATTTTATTTTTGCCTTTTGCAATGAGCTCGTCTTCAGAAGAAGAGGCACTTCTATTTCTTGCTTTAGAAGAGGAACAAAATACACGGTAAGTTATGTTTATTTAACGCCATTTGATAGTTGGGTATGTATTAAGTTTAACGAAGTACATAAAACAAATATTTTCAATTTTGTTTAGGAAACGAAGGAAGTGGGTACATGATGCCACAACTTCGGCTGGATGAACAGCGCTTTTACGTATATTTTAGAATGACTCCAGAGTGTTTCGATGAAATATTGAACTTGGTGAAAGATGAAATACGAAAATCTGACACAAATTATCGTGAAGCTATTTCGCCAGAAGAACGACTTGCTATTACACTCAGGTAAAAAAATTATATGAATTAAAATTAGTAGGCTTATCGAATACGAAAACTTCAGGGATCATGAAATAAATATTTTATTGTAATAATTGGACTACATGTTGCCACTAGGATTAAATGTTGCTAAATAATTCGAGGCAGAATTTGCCTCCTCTGTTGGGTATATTATTGGAGTAAACCCAGTGCCGCTTGGGAAGGACGACATACTACTATCATACATACTTGCAGAATTCTGGGTAGATGCTGAAGACATTTCTTCAATATGTTCAAATTCTTCGTGCGCTATTAATTCGGCTATTTTTAGTTTTATTCGGGCTTGACGCTTTAAGGGAAGTGTTTTCACAGTCTGTGCATGTGCCAAGAAAAGTGAATCAATGGCCTCGTTCTCTTTTTTAGGTTTTTTACCTTCAAAATAATTAATGAGCTGTTGTACAGACGAAGATGGTGGTTCATAGCGTTTTCTGCTCGTTTTATATTTTGGTGTAGTTGCAGTCTGCAGAAAGGTGTGCCCTGGAGTAGTCACTGCTGTAGTGTTCAAAGAAGAAGGTGGTGCTGTCTGTGTTGCCGAGGCGTTCTGTGCATCTTCTGCATCTACATCAGCATTTTCATCTTCTCCATGGCCGCGGTCTTCCAAATTTTCGGTTTCTACATTTCCAGCCCTTTCCTGATATATATTTGAGTTAAATTCGGCAGTCTCATAATGTATGACGTCAATATCTTTCACATTAGACGACGTTTTGGCAAATGCCAAAAAAGGACGGAAAAATTCCATGTAGTCTGCCCACTGCCATTTCTTTATGTTGCCCACTGCTTGGCCGGTCTTTGGTTTGGTAGATTTTTTATATTTTGCAAATGTGTCTCTGATATTCTTCCACCTTTTTTTTACTTCATCACCTAAAAGATTCCTTGCCACTGGTGACACCTTCTATACCATTGGGCATAGCTTTCGAGTTGGCTTTACAACAGTGAGTGCAATCGTAACCGAAGTCTGCGAAGCGATATGCAGACATATGGAACATATATATTTACCAGAACCAACAGAGAATATATGGAAAAAATGTGCTGAAGAATTTGAAAATAGATGGGGATTTCCCAATTGCATTGGCAGCGTGGACGGTAAACATGTAACAATCAAGAGACCTAACAACAGTGGCTCCAATTACTGGTGCTATTTACATAAATATTCAATAGTACTTATGGCCATTGTTGGCCCGGACTTTAAATTTATATGTGTTGATATCGGTGGTTTCGGAAAAAATAGTGATGGGGGTATTTTCGAAACCTCGAACATGGGAAAACGATTTGAACAAAATTTAATGAGTGTCCCTGCACCTAGATTTCTCCCTGGGCAAAATGAAATCTGCTCGTACGTCTTAATTGGTGATGAAGCATTTGCTTTAAAACCATACCTTATGAGACCATTTCATTATAAGCAGACTTTAACAGACGTCAGAAAAGAGAAATACAATGTAAGACTTTGTCGAGCTAGAAGGGTCATGGAAAATGCGTTTGGTATTTTGTCTCAAAAATGGTGAATATTTTACAGACCATTAGAAACTAAAGTAGATACTACTATTCTAATTGTACGTACGGCATGTGTTTTACACAATTTTTTACGAAGTAAAAGTGGCGATGACAAATATTTTCAATTCTTAGATCCCCCAGAACCCGTGCTTGGAGCTTTTACTGATATAGCAAATGATCCTCGGCGGGCAGCAAGGCTAGCATTTTCTACTCGTGACAAATTCGTAAATTATTTTAATTCTGATATGCCTATGCCCAATATATAGAATGTTCGTTTTCACATTTGTGTAGATTGTAAATTATTTAACAAGTTAATAAAAAATATTAGGTACATACCATTTGTATTTAATTCTTTTCCTATTTCCATCCAAATCTTGTCTTTCTTTCTCACATTCCTGTATTCATCGTTCGACAAATCATTCAAACAAGGATACTTTTTCACTATTTCTATCAATAATTCCGTTTTTGCCACTGCGAATTTTTGAAGAACGGCGTCAAAAACGCGGTTAAAGGCGAACTGAAATACGCCGCGATAAAAACGCTGGAACAATCGCATTCGCTTCGCACAAGTCTGAGCCTGTCCGTAAACCGCCGCGATTTAATCTGATCGCGAATTCATCGCCGCGAAATTTTCGCAGCCAAAGCGAATATTTCGCGCCGGTTTGTGGGATGCTTTAGTCTTTGAAGTCAGTGTATGTGATCAAACTTTTATCCTTTTTAAACTTTTTGTGTAGTAATTTTTTTCTTTTAATGTCTCTAATCATTTCACCGCTAAACCAAACTGGAAATTTGAGAGATTTGAGACTTGTCCTAGGGACACACATATTAAAAAATGTATGAAGAATATTATAAAATGTTTCCAAAGCTACGTTTGCATCTGTTAAATTGTCAAGAAACGTCCAATTAACCAAGCTTATTTGTTCATATAGTGCTACAAAATTGGCTTTTCTGAAATTATATGATTCTCTGGCGCATTTGATACTGTTTTTAGAATGGAAGCTCATGTTGATTATCATGACAAGCGGAGGATGGTGAACATCCTCAGGTAGTAGGTCATCATAAGCCTTAACGACGCTACATTTTTCATTTGATAACACTAAATCTAATAGCCTGTTATTTACATTCCGAACATCATTGAATTGAGAACGATCAAAGAAACCTTCTTGTAGAATGTTCCAGAATCTCCACACCCTAGGGACAAAAGAGCAGTCGTATCCGCCAGTTCTGGATGTACGAAGTTCGAAATGGTTATAATTGGGGCCCGGAGTCTGGCGGGTCTGTCTGGCAGCCACTTTGCACGGCGGCATCATGGAGCAGGACTCTGAGGATCAAAGCCCTTTGGCGTAGCGGTAGAAGAGAGCTAGATCGCCGACGGCCCGCCGGTGCGAAAGAGAAGATTTGTCGATCAGTCGGACAGCCCGCCTCTGGACAGCCCTCCTCTGGATAGCATCGAGCATGAATAATGTAGCCGTTGCGGCAGCACCCCAAACGTGTGATCAATACTCGAGGCTAGGTCTTGTATAGACTGAGAACGTCATGTGGAGAAAACTACTGCTCATCCCTAAACAAATAGCCTAGTTTTTCCCCAGCAGCTGCAGCTATTGACGAGATGTGTTCGTACCAGATCAGGTCCTCGGTGATCTGAACACCGACCAGACGAAGTGAACGGCTCTTTGGCAGAGCTCGGCCATCCATCGCAATCCATGAGCTCTAGGACGCTTTTTGTTCGTCAAGGTACAGTACTGTGTTTTGGAAGCATCAAACTGTACAAGATTGTTGCGTCCCCAAGCAGTGATAACCTCCAGGTCTCTCGTCAGAGAGGATGTCGTCGCAGGCCTTCTTTTTTCCAGCTCAGCGGCAGAGATCGGCTTGTCACTATGAATTCCTGCATGACGAGTGGATTGGGTTGATCGTGCAGGAACGGAGGTCGTTGATATGTAAGAGAAACAGTGTCGGAGCCAAGACCGATCCCTGGGGAACACCCGCGTTGACGTTGTGAGATGAAGAGGAGAACCCGTCAATTACGATGGATATCTTGCGGCCAGAGATAAAGTCAGCCACCCATCTGCAAAGCTTTTCTGGGAGGCCATAGGATAGAAGTTTGCTTAAGAGGCCAGCGTGCCATATCTGATCGAACGCTTTCGTGATGTCAAGAGCAACGACATGAGCCTCACCATAAGACTGGATGAGTTTACTCCACAATTGAGTGACGTAAGCTAGGAGGTCCCCTGTGGATCGTTGGTGCCGGAAACCATACTGCCTGTCGCTAATCAAGCCGTGACGTTCGAGGTAGTCCACAAGGTCGCGATTTATGCACCTCTCCATCACCTTACTTATAACAGAAAGCAGATCTGTCGGCCTGTAGTTGTAAGGGTCGGTCTTAGATCCTTTTTTTCAGTTTTCTTGAAAGGTGCCGGAATCATAAGATATCTGGAAGAGACGCGAAAGAACTGAAACAAGTTCCACTGCACACCTCTTCAATACAACACAAGGAATCAAGACCGGACCAGAAGCTTTGTTGATGTCGAGCGACAAGAGCACCCGTCTTACGGCTTTGTGCCTGAATGTTACTTGCCGCATAGTGTAGGGAACCCTATGAATCGACGGCACTTAGGCGTTGAGGGGGACGTCCTTGGTGGAGTTGGCAGCTAAGACCTTGTCAAGTACTTTCTCCTTAGCCTTTGAGTCGGTTACAATTGTTTCATCCTGTCACGTAAGTGATGGAAGGCTACTCTGTGAGGAGTTCCTTTCAATTTTTGGTATTGCAGACCCCTTCGTTGTGTTTAATTCTGGACTCGACGGCGACTTGCCTGTTCACTACAGTAGAGTTTTGTAAGAAGGTTCTGTGTGCTGACGAGCAGTGTCGTACGATTTGTTGTATCAGCCATTAGACCCCGGTTTAGGCATTTTCACAGCATGAGGGATGAATTCCACCACCTCAACGTGCATAATTTCAATTATCGATAAACAGACAATCTGCGCATCCCTGTCTGTGAAACAAGCATCTCTCCAAGGAAAGGTGGAGAAGAAGTTTCTGAGCCCCTCCCAGTCGGCATGTCCGTAATGCCATATTCTGCGGCCTGGGCGAGTTTCTGTTTCTACAGCGGGTTCTCTCCGAAACCTCACCTCCACAAGAACTTGGTCTAAGTTATCCAGAAGAAACAGGACTGCACTGCTTTAATGGACATGATGCGTGGTCAGAAAGAGAGCCAGCCGGCTACTTGCATTTGACAAAACGCGGGGGAAAAAAAGTAGGGCTCGTCACCAGCTGTGTCAGCCCTTGGGTAATAGCGAACGCTTCAGCTGTGCGACCTGCTGAATCGGTCTTGTTTGAGCCCATCCAGAGCTCATTACGTATATTGAAATCATCGGCGATTGATGTTCAGGAAGTCGATCTTGACAGCAAGATATTCTAGTAGGTTATACCACTTATGGTCCGAGTTAGAGCTATAAAAACAGTAAATACACTTGGGGTATGTTTGGGGTTGAGGTGAAGCCACAGAATGTCCTTCCGATCTGATTCTACAGAAACGGCTCTGGAGTCAGAAAGACTGCTGCGGACAAAAGCCACAACTCCTCCCGTTCTTTCTCTGATTGGAGTGCAGCTCGTAATTTGGGAAGCTAAGATGATTAATCGGTGCAGACTCTGAGATTTTTGTCTCCGCCAAGAAAAGCTTGGCGGGACGATCGGATGCAGGTAGTGATGAGCAGCAACAGTGTTGCTGTTAATCCCGCAGATGTTCGTGAAACAAAGTTTATCATCGATGCTGTTCCCTCGAGTCCGCCCTTCACCCGGACATTCCGAGAGTGGAGTGAGTTTGCGTCCGGAATTCTTAGTACTCGAGGGATCCATCATCATTAATTTCTGTGTTGTTAACCGATTGCGTAGCCTAGGTGTGGAAACATGTGGACATTCTTAAGACACCCTGAAAGAAGCTCGCGGGTGGTCGACTGGTCCTTGTCTACCACATTCTTTTCGCGGTAGCTCATCCGTCATCTCATCCCCTTCCGTGTCTTGAGAGTAGCGTTATGATGTTTCGCTCTTTTAGAATGTTCACGCACTCCTCTACCAGCGTAGATGCTATTTGCGACGAACTCTATAGGTAATATCACATGACGTTCTTCAAGTAATAACTTACCGCATGTCATCTGATTTGATTTGTGAAACATTGTCTCACCGAACAATCGCTTTCCATGGTCATCAAAACAGAAGCATCTGAAACATGTTATAAATTATATTACTTCTCGCCACTTAACTTAACGTAAGCTAAATTTCTCGTTCTTACTGAAGGCTAAACGACTACTTAAACTGGGACCCTTGCTATTACTTAATCAAATTACATTAATAATATATACTAACTAGTCTGAGACAGTTTGAAACATTATTATGTGTTCAGTTTGCGTGCTAACTTTATGAACAGTTCAGCGCATTTCAGTATGAAATATATTTTTATAAGCTTTAAGGCTAATATGTGACCGCGTAAAAATTTTAACACTAAAGAAGTATACACATGAGTATTTTTCCTCGCAACAAAAGGTGATAGGCGCATCCGCTTTGCTTTAAAATGTGTATACTAACGTATGTTTCTCGAATATCATAGCGAATATGATCAGTTACTTACAAATACGAAATGTTTGAATTTGTTTAGAAGAAAAAAACGTAACTCTTCGGTTTTCGCATAAAAATAACAATTATCTTTCGTAATGGCTTATGATTCATGTCGGCAAGGTAAACTCGTGTATTTTGCTATAAAACGCCCTGTATATTGCTCAATAAACTAGTAGTGATGGCCGTAAGACGGGTGTTTTGGGATAAACAATTATAAATTCTCAAAAACTACTTGACCAATCGACTCCAATTTTGTTGTGGTTATTTAGCAATAAGCAACGTTCGTATGTGAAGAATTTCAAGTAGCTGGGTGATTATCGTCGCATTAACGAGTGCCAAAACCTGCATTTTGCCTCGGTTTTCGGCCATACCTTTTTTACTATTAGTGAAATGTTATTACGTATGGTCTCATTTTGTAGGTGTCATAAATACCTAAAGATCTTATTTAAAGAGTTTTTTTGTTCCTGCCAACACTTTCGATTGCATCCCAAAAAACGCGTTTTCTCCTTCTTTATTGTGGAATAAATACTTTTCGCACAAAAATTGGTGTACCCATTTTATGCGTCCATGTTTTAAATGCCCCCTTGAACAAATTGCATCAATATAACAAGACTTTACAATTATTTCTAACACCACGGGTATTTTCGTCTAATATGATTAAACTATAGCTTAAATTGATCCAGCCATTTCAGACTCGCCTTGCATGCTAGATTTTCACTTACCTTCCATTCACTCCCCCTTTGCATTGCTTAGCTTTCCATTTTCCGTCATTCGTGCACGATGGCTTGAATACTGATGCGCTGAAGTAGGTACTTTTATAGGAATCGATATTTGACCAATAAGACATACAGCTTCCTGCAAGAATATAAAATGCATTCCCTACAGATTGATGAAAATTTACTCTTGCTGTAGTAAATTGTAAGGAGTGCTTCTAAGTATAATTCTCCATGTCTTTCGACAGTTAAATGAAACCACATATGCGAGTTTAAGTTTAACGTTTCGCCTGTTTCAAAGTACAAATCTGGTGGCCAAACCGCTAAACCACTTACGTGTTTTCTTATAACGGCAAAAAATATTGTAACCATTTATGAAGCTGCCCCTGCGTTAGGGATAGAAGATTTAGTAGCAGGTATGTAATAACAAACAAGTGCTGTCCACATGTGCGATTTGGAAAGCTTAGATTAAGAAATACAAAGAGTCATACGTCATACGTTTCGCTATAACCTTGGGGATCGATCAGGCCCAATTGTATATATCTCACTCGGCACGGGTATTACGTATCTTGAAGTGACATTATGTCGATTTTTTTGGACATTATATGAATTTTCTTTTCTTATCTCTCTCATTTTTGAGATCCGGCAAATTTGCATATGTAATTTCCAGAATGAATAAGGAAAAAGTGGATGCGCAACTAATTTCTAGCTTTGAATCTCAAGTAAGTGTATTTGAGACAAGAAACCAACGGAATTATCATTAACACATATTACTAGCACCTATGCACAGCCGCACGAATATCATGTAAAAAACCTAAAAAACGTCAAAAAACCTATAAGATGTCAACTTGCAGACTAGGTAGTTTTTAGGGCGCAAACAGTCATTCCACGTTTGCTCACTACGATCGTTGTGAACGTCCATCTGTGGAGGAATCACTCAACTAAACTACGCATTATTGGTTGCATAGTTTTGTGAGACTGAGTGATCTGGGTCTGTAGTTTTTATCTCTGAGAAAAAAGTTGGTTGAATAGCAAGATCGCATCTGGATGATTATGTGTATTGGTCTATAAAATCAGTGATATTTGCTGTGTGTCAAAATCATTACTGAGTATGCCGAATATGACGGGTTATTTATATGTTGTGCTTTCTGAAGAGAGGTTATGTTCAAAGTTATAAATTACGAAAAACAGGAGAATTACGGGAAATCATCACCGCGCCCGCGTTGTGTGTAATTACTGTTAGCATGTATATGGCTTGTAATTCGACAGTGTACAGTGAATATAATTATTTCTTATCTCTCTCATTTTTGAAATTCAGCAAATTTGTATATGTAATTTCCAGAATGGATAAGAAAAAGTGGATACGCAACTAATTTCTTGCTTTGAATCTCAATTAAGTGTATTTGAGACAAGAACCCAGTGTAATTATCATCAATACTTACAACTTACAGCTTAGACGTCCAGTAATGCCATCTCAGAAGCAGATTTTACATCACATCAGAGCTAAAGATTGATAACAAGCCTCATGACAACACGTACAACTAAGTGTTAAGTTAACATCCTGTAGAATAACCGACATAATCTCAAAAAAAAACAGCATAATGTCAAAAAAATCGGCATAATGTCACGCTAGTGCTAAGTTAACATCTTGTAGATGAACCTACATAATATCCCAAAAAACCAATATACTGTCACTTTTCAAGATACGTAATAGCCGTATTCTGTCTATTAGCTTAGGCTTAGTGCCATATCGTCAGTCGTTCCAACAACTGTAGGACTCCTTTATGGTCTCCTTAATTTTCATAGTTTTCTAAGGTTCCGTGTAAGTGCTCTATTTTGAGGTTATGTTACAAATATCTATTTGCATGCTTTTGACTTATATCATGTTATATCAGCCTGAAATTTCATACAATTCAAAAAGAACACATAGCCTTACATAGGAGAGCACTGACGCTGACACGGGCAGTAGGAATCTTAAAAGACTGTGGTATTTCTAGATTTCTACTGTTCCGTGTCAGCGCTCTCCTATGCCAAGGCTACGTTTCCTTTTTGAATTGAAGTAAAATTCAGTCTGATATAACAGACGATATAAAATCAATAGCATGACCGATTTAATGCAAATGGTTATTTGTAACATAACTTCAAAATAGAGCGCCGACACGGAATAGTAGAAAACTATGAAAATCAAGGAGGCCATAAAGGCGACTTACAATAAATTGCCTTTTCTATCCTTCAGAAAGGCTGGAATATTTCTAGAGTTGTACTATTATATTGTGAGGCTATGTTTTCTTTTTGAATAGAATTTCAGGCTATATAACAGATGATATAATTCAAAAGCTTGAATAATTTGATGCAAATGGATATTTGTAAAATAACCTCACATGAGAGCGTTGACACGGAACAGTAGAAAACTATGGAAATCAAGGAGGGCATAAAGGCGTCCTACAATTGTAGGAACGACTGACGATACGGCCCGTAGTATCTTCAGTCAGCCGTATGTAAAAGCTACTACACACAGTGCCGACGGCAATGCCGCCGGGTTTATGCCGAGCGGCAATACAAGCCGCTCAAAGCCGCCAAGCATTATTCCGGTTGTGACAGTCACATAGAACGCTAGTGAAGTGCATATTTTATGGTTGGTTGGTTAAAATGAATAAGGAAATCATCAGCACAGCCGCCGCAGTTGTAATTTTTATTTTAATAAGAAAAAAATACAAAAGGACGAGAAGGTTTTGGTTGCACCCAAGTTTACAAAATAGAAAATTGCGGAACGGTACTGTAATGATAGAAGAGTATAAAAAAGATGATGTGGGGTGTCAGCGTTTGCGCAATAGCATATTTTTTGGGTTTCTATACATCGTCTATGCCTGCACCAGATTTGTGTAACTGTTCTAACTTCTTTTTTTCCCGAAAATAATGAGAGGTTACATTTTTTAACTTTCTCTCTACTTCGCCTTTATCAATGTCAAATACACTTGCAATTATGTTCAATGCGTCCATTCGTTTGTTCCTATTCTTATAGTCTGCATTTCTGGGATTCCATAATATATCATTTTCATGAAATGTTTCAATGAAGAGCAGCACAGCTTCGTCGTCCCAATTAAACGACATTTCAATTTGTTTAAACACACAAACCGCACAACACTACCGCTCGAATGCCAGGAACGAAGTGACGCCGGCACACCCCGGCGGCAATGCCGGCGGCTCGTTTGCGCGGCAAGGCCGGCGGTTTTGTATGCCGCCGGGTGTACGGAGGCTTAGCCGGCGGCTTGCCCGGCGGCCCTGCCGCCGGCACTGTGTGTAGCAGCCTTAAGATTTAAAATATCAGCTATATTATTCAAAGCCGCCGTGAGCTATATAATTATAATGACAAAATGTCGACAATACTCTGCGTAGTACTGCCGTGAATAGAATCATCTGAGCGGTGGCTATACGCCGCTGGTTATGGATAATATCCTAAGAAGGGGCTGCAGAACAGCTCTGGTAATAAATCAGGAAGCAAGGTCAGTATCTCTTTCGGTCTCTAATGAAGAAAATTATAATTTAAAGATATATTTTCCCACCGGACTGAGCTGCAACTCCTCTTAGGTTCTTAATGAATTAATTGTCAAATGATGTGGGTGATGCCTCCGACACTCACTAAGTAGGATTGAACTTTCGTTAGTCCAGCTTAGTAATCCCTTCTAAGATTTGATATTGCTTTAGATATACTTTCCGATCAAATGTTCATTCACATAATATTCATGTATGCGATTGAAGTCAAACTGAGTCGAGATTATTGTTCATTTTATAAAGCTAATTAATATCTTCTTTACTTTATCTAGAGACTTGATTCGATACTTTAGCGCATACGAATCTAGCATTTGTGTTTTTCTCCATATTGGTTCATTGATTTTGAGATAACCTGGTGCATGTTAGGATGATTTAAGATTTTTTGACCCGAAGTCCATTTGTTTAGGCCTGACATTAGAAGTGTTACACCCAGAAACAATAATTATTTCTACAACTTGTTTTTTTGGGTCGGTCTATCTGTCGGTGTGACCGTCCTTCGGTCTGTCCGCAAATCCTTGGCCGTCTATGACTTGAAGGCTACTGCTGCAGGGTTACTACGAGCCCCTTCCCACTTCAGTTGGCCCACTTCAAGATTTGTACCAAAATATGCCTTTATAAACTAAACATGACGAAACAATTTACTTCTAAAACAATTTATTTTCTCAAAAACATTTTATATACACTCTAGTCGTAAAAAATACATATTTGAAATCACTTAGACCTATAACTAATAGAACATCTGAACAAATAAACAATTTCCGAATAAATGCGCGAAGTTAACAAAGCAACAATGGAAAGATTACCATTGGGTAACATCACCTTTATTTTTTATTACGGCTGACACTTTTTGGGGCATAGTGCTAACCAAGTTTTGGCAAAAATTTGATGTAAAACAATCCCATATTTCTTGAAGCTTTCGTCTCAGTTCGGTGATTGTACGAGCAGGATGTTGTCGTAGAACCTTTTTCATCTCGTGCCACAAAGTTCCAATAGGACTGCTAGAAACCCATTTCAAAAGTGGTACATTATTTTCTTCCATCCATTTTATAGCCTTTTTTGAGCTATGACACGCAGCACCATCTTGCTGAAATACAAAATCTTGTCCGGATGTCAAACATTCTTCCATCAATGGTAAAAGCGATTCTGCTAAAATTGCCAAATATTTATTTGTATCATTAAAATGAAGTTTTCCTACTCCTTTTGATGACATACTGACCATAATGGATGCTGGAAATTTCACTTTTCTCTTCAGACAGTCAACATGGAATGCTTCATTTTTTGCGAATAACTCTACTGCGACAGTCACCAACACAAACTTTGAATCGGGCCTCATCACTCCATTGTATTGCAGGGTTTTTACTTCACTTTTTTTATAAGAAAACTTGCCTTGCAAGTGCTAAATCCCAGTTTGGGGGCCTCTCTATGAGTTATGGACCTCGAAATTATCCTTCCAACAGCGTCACTCCACAGATCACTTAATTGTAAATAATTGGACGCCTGTTTTCACGATTATTCTTCTTAATGCTCTTCGGTCGGCATTTGTGATATTACTTTTTTTCACATATCGTGGCTTAATATTAACTGATCCAGTTACGTTATATCTTCTAACAATATTTCTCACACTGTACCGCGATAAGTCTAACGAAGTTGCAATTTCTGAGTTTGATTTCCCAGAATTAAAAAATTTAATTATCTGTAACCGAATTTTCTCACAATTTTCTCTACCCATTTTGAAAACCTTAACTACCCAAAACTATTTTAAACGTATTCTGGCAGCTGTGATTAATAAAAACAATTGTCATGGCTTTTATTTTTCATAGCCACCTATGCGCTATAGACTTATTTTGCATTGAAATGAAAATAGGTTGATATGCTGTAATTGCAACATGTGTTATTTTTATGCTGCAAATTTGATTAGGGAGTGATAAAGTTGGTGTTTTCTACTATATATTATCAAAATATTAATTGTTAATATTTTAAACCTATAACACCCTGCTACATGTTTATTATTTGTGTTTGATAAGAAAAAAACTAAGATTTCAATAGTTGGGCCAACTGAAGTGGGGAGGGGCTCGTACTATGCCACGGACGAAAAAGCGTTATAATTTTTTGAAATTATTCCAGTGGCTGTGGAGAAAAAACGAAAAAAATAAAAATCTCAAACTTCTTATTTTGATATTTCAGAGTGCCCTGTTTCATTTTTTAAACGCACCTATTAAACTTATTTCATACATCACATATTTGCCCTTAAGACCTAGAGAAATAGTTACAGAACAGTTTTCCACCACAGGTACAGAAATGAGGCTACCGTATACAGACAAGCTGCACACCGCTCAAGACTTGCAAATGTCGAGAGGTATAAGCAAACGTCTTTCTTAGGAAGTTTGGAAGAGTGCACGAGCTGCAACAATCTAATCCGGAAGTCGGAGAAGTATTCCAGATAACTGAATATGGTACCAAGCGAAAGATCTTCTATCTGGTTTCTGGTTACCAAGAAAGCTTCGTATCAGAAATCGAATTACTAGAATGTCTGGAACGCTTTGTGCTCTCTTAGAGAAGTGTTGCTTGCCAAGGACCTGAGAAAACTGGCAATACATAAGCTGGCATGTGTACTGGACAATCTGGACTGGAGAAGCATGCTTGAGGTAGTCTTCCGGTATACAGGCATTCGATTTCTGGTATGTTGTCACTGCAAGAGAGGGCCGTCATGCCGATATCGACATCCACCGCCAGTAAGATCATTCCGGGATGGAATGACTTTAGGGAGGGGGCAGTATGACGATAAATAGTACTGGTGGCGCCACCTGTTGGGCGAGTCTCCTACTCGCCAGAGCTTCATGGCCGATCTCTGCTTTTACGCGAACCACGCTTGGCTTGCCTTCTAGATCGATGCGAAGGAACCTCGACTATTCGGGAAGGCCGCTAGGTAGCTCGCGATTCTTCTAGACTCAACGGACTATATAACTCGGCGGCCAGGAGATGGAAAGGAAGTACTGAATACAGTAGAGTAGCAGAGCGGAGTGTAGTATAGTGCAATCAATGCCGACATTAGTCAGACATGAATAGTGGTGTACATAAATGTTCTATCAAGTTAAATAAATTAGTGCATTTCTTTTTGTGGAATCCAGAAAAACGCTACAACATTGATATATTAATTATTACGGCCTGAAATTCTTAGTGTTCTTGATATTGTTTGGAATTTTACGTATTCAAATATGGGGCAGTGTCACCTTCTTTTGAGCTTACTGCATACATTGATTATGATTTTGATTTTTGAGCTACCATAACTTTATTTTAGAACAAGGATAACTTTCTGAGAAAATTTCACATTGGTTAATTTTTATTTTTACTTGCATTTGCTTTACTTTTCTTGTCTTTCTCTCTCTAGGGTTTTTTTATACAGGGTGGGGCAAAAGTCACGAAGGGATTTGAAAAATTAATAACTTTTTTAAATTTATTTTGTTTTCATTTTTTTTTTCAGGACCGTGTAAAATAAATCCTGGAGATTAATTATGGAGCGTTACAACCTCAATCAACGAACCAAACTTATAGAATTTTATTTTGAATATCACCATTCAATAATTCAAACTCAACGAGCATATCGTCGTCATTTCAATTTGCGGAATTCGCCCTCTGAATCAATGATTCGACGCTTAGTGGCACGATTTCAGCAACAAGGCACAGTTATGGATCTCCCACGAAGCGGAAGGCCACGTTCCGCAAGAAATGAAGGGAACATTCAACGCGTTCAGGAGAGTGTTCAGGAGAATCCGGAAACCTCAACCCGAAGACGTTCTGCTGAGCTGCAGATGTCTCAAAGGTCTTTACGCAGAATATTAAGAGGAAATTTACATCTGTTTCCATATAAAGTGCAGCTAGTGCAAGAACTAAAACCAGCAGATTTTCAAGAACGACTAACTTATGCAGTTCGCTTGCAAAGAATGGCTCGAGAAGATAATGAATTTATTCATTCTCTGATCATGAGCGATGAAGCCCATTTTCATTTGAATGGCTTCGTAAATAAGCAGAACTGCAGAATATGGGGTACCGAGAACCCAAGGGTGGTTCATCAAAGGCAATTACATCCGCTTAAATGTACAGTATGGTGCGCAGTTACGTCTCAACGAATTATTGGACCATTCTTCTTCGAAGACCACGATGGGAATGCTGTATCTGTAGATGGCGACCGATATCGTGATATGATTCAAAATTTCTTAAGACCAGCTCTTGCTGACAATCAAACGATGACTTTCCAACAAGATGGAGCCACTGCGCATACTGCTCGAGCCACTATGCACCTTCTAAGGCAGATTTTTGGCGAACGTTTAATTTCGAGAAATTCAGGATTCAATTGGCCCGCCCGCTCGCCGGACTTAACAGCCCCTGATTATTTCCTTTGGGGATATCTGAAAGGAAAAGTGTATATTAATAAACCCACAACCCTGCAGCAACTAAAAGATAATATTCGAGCAGAAGTAAGTGCTTTGGGGCCAGATATTCTGACTCGGGTAATGGAAAATGCTCTTGCAAGAGCTGCACTTTGCGAGGCTGAAAATGGCGGTCATTTGCGTGATGTAATCTTTCACACTTAAATTGTAAACAAACTCCAAACATTGCATTTTAGTTTTGTGTTAGGGAAAAAAATTAAAATTAAAATTTAAAAAAGTTATTAATTTTTCAAATCCCTTCGCGACTTTTGCCCCACCCTGTACCTTAAATTTTGGAAAACCAGGCAAGCAGCCCCTACCTTGTGACGTTCCTCACGTCACTGAACACTGCTGGCCACTGGTTTTCGACCTGAGTGTTTGTGAGCTGAGGACATCTCGGCTGTGCCTAGAGCTGTAACTGGAAGAAGACCATTATCCAGATAAGACCACTGTCCAGATAAGTTTAGGTTTAGGCGTTAAAATGTTTGTAAAGCCTTCGTACGTGTACCATGGTAAACGTTTTGCAGGGTTTAATATCTCGGTCTAATAATTTTATTGTCAGGTATTGTCAACTTGCACTCCAGTGCTGGAGTATATTTGCTGTTTGGTTTGATAATATATTGTGATTCTTTTCTAAATATCTTGTTTTATTTCGCTCTCTGTATACGGTTAATGAGGTTTCGTCATTGCTGTTAGCTTCTTTTCTTTTGTGTGGTGGTCAAGCAAAATAAGTTCCAACTAACATCTCAGGAATTTGTGGCTTAATCCGTCTTGGTCACTGGAGGATTTTTGAGCTTTAGTGTCTAGGCAGGTTTATCATGGAGGCTGGGAAGCCCAAGATGAAGAACAATTAAGACGGCGAATTTACGAAAACTTAGAGAAAAAAATGATCTGATGATAAACCATTTGTTTGACGCGCTATTGCGTACTTTAAGATTCAATAAAAAATAACAACCCAAAGAAGCAAAACTGTGATTTATATCCTATCGAAATATTACAAAAGAAGACTCACCTGGGTCTGCTACACATACTTGCTTGCAGTTCTTGAAGACCGTGTGCATGCAATCTTGGTTAGTGGTACATCGTACATCTGCGTCAAAATAAATAGTTGGACAATACAAAAATTACATATATATTTGTAGAAACATTAGGTATGTGTGGGATTCCACTTCTGTGCAGTTTTAGGAGAATGCCTTGTCTGCCTAAATTCTTTAAAAGTAAGGGTAGGGGTTCACTTTTGGCTCATTCCGACACTGCGTGCCTGACTGTGCCGCTCTTCAGCTCAAAATTATTCCTAGGACTATTTAGTACAAAATTATAAATTAAAATGTATCCTTTCACTAGCGTATCTTTTTAAAGATATACAATTATTTGCATTATTATTGTTTGTGACCTTTAGTCATTTTTGTGACCAACCAATTCAATATCGATATAGCTATAGCTTCAGACACTATGCAGTGAGTATAAGGTCATTATAACAACAGTTATTATTCCATTATATGACGAATAAATGAAAAAAGCAATTATTAAGTAAGACTTTGTTTTAACATGTAACTTACAAGCATTTTTTACTGTAGAGTTGATCATTATTGTTAGATGAAAAAACTTAATTGGTTACTTCGACAAAGTATTGCAAAGTGTACTCTTGAAACATTATTCTCAAGCTTTCGAAAAACTATGTTATCAGGATTTCAGTCTGGGAGGGGTGAAATGGAAAGTAAGTTCTCAGTGTTACGTACTGAAGTGTTATAATGATTTAACATTAAAAGCATGGACATATGCAGACATATGAATTTGCCACAGTAATTTCTGTAGAAAACACATATAATTTTTTTTAATTTTGAATCATACGAAATCAAAGTATAAATAAAGCAAACCAAGCTCGAGCAATCTTTATATATTAAAACAAAAATGCAAAATAATATAATCTATCACAGACTTTTTCTACATAACAATGTCAGACAAAACAACAAAAAATACATCTTCGTAAAAAAATTAACAATAACAAATATGTTACAAAGTATAAATGTAAATCAAAATAAAATTCTTAATCATGAGAAAAACAAAAAATATTCATTGCATAAGTACATTCTCTTAGTCAGTCTCAAAAAACAAAAACATGTAAACTATCAAACTACATCAGTTCACAGTCTAACCTAAGTCTAAAAAAATCATTACATTAGCTTAGAAAGTGATTTGAACAGAATTTGAACAGACTTTTATATCAATCTGCTGCCCAATAAACAAAACCACATATCTTGATTAGATACTTTGGAAAAGATCACCGTGGTAGTTTAAACGTAAGTAAACCCTTAACTACATCTGCTTTTTTATTTATTGGCCATCGGAATATGCTAATCGTACCAACCGCGCAATATCCGCTTCGAACTCCTGCAGGGACTCGCCTGACTTCTGGAACCGATTACTTAATTGAGTATGGCAGACATGTTCTAAATGTGACTGGCCATATCGCATCTCCAAATGTCCTCCTAGTTGTTCACTCTTCGGGTGATATTCTTTGAAGAATAGCTGCAGCATGTCCTCGTATGGTGCGAGGCTCCGCATATCCTTGACCTCTATCTCTTTCCTGGCAAGTATGTCTCTTGCCATATTCGTGACAGCAATCCAGTTATCAAGAGACTGCAGCATCGAGTTGACAATGTTGTCAGGGTGACTTCCTTGCCTAAGCACCGGCTGCACTCTTCTCTATCTACGTCCCATCTGGGACACCTGAGCAGTACAGATAAAACGAGTCGTCGAAAATTGCGGATCTGTTCAGATACGCTTCGAAACACCAGTGCTCTGTCAATAGCTGGGTCAGGTAGAAGTCCACTTCGCCATGCTCCCTATCAACCCATGCCTCTAAGTTTGGTATCAGTGCCCTCGTCCAGCGACCCTTAGTGGTAACTCACCATCGTTGCTGTCAGTTTTTCATCAGTTAATCGTACGCTGCTCGTCTTCCAGAGCTAGTAGGATCTTCATGCATCTGCCTTCTCATTTCCACTGCGAGGTCTATGTGTAGCGTATTAAAAATGACCTCAACCGCCTCAGCCCATCCCGTGCAGTATGCACTACTAATTCGCAACCTTATCCTTCTACTAACTCTCTTCAGCTTGGCTGGATCATGTTTTACCCTCATGGCCCCTTCCCATATGGGTGATACGTATAGTATAACAGAGTAGAACACTGAACCTGAGGTCGCTTTCTTGCTCGCTTGCCGACCTCCAATATTGGGCATCAGTCTAGATAGAAGTGCGACCAGTTTTGCAGCCTTGGTTGCAGTCCTGCTTATATGCTCCCCAAAAGTGAGCCTACAGTCAATCCATACGCCAAGGTATGTCAAAGCCTTCCCTGGTTGAACCTCTTGACCATCTATCAAGAAAGATATTTGCTGAAATTTCCTCTTCTTGGTGATTATCACTGCTTCTGTCTTTTCTGGGGCTAATGACACAGACCTCTGAGCCAACAGCTGACCTCTTCGATGGCTCAATGGCCTGTAATTACGTGTAGATTCTTTTTCGCCACGTCGTCTTCCTGCCTGATGGCCCCTCACGTTACATATAGTACAGAATGCTGGATTATTGCAGTCTTTCGCCTTATGCCCTGGTTTACCGCATATCAGACATAACGTGTAGACCTGTGTGCACCTTGTACTTATCTGAAAGATGTACAAGCATCCAGCACTTCCAGCACCTACTACTCTCGCTACGTGCACGGATCCGGCAGTGGACCAATTCTATGCGAGTTCTCCCTAATCTGGTAAGCTTATCTGCCACTGCAATTGACCCTATTATGGTTGTCTTCTTTCCTTCTCCATAGGCAGGCCTGAGAGATGACAGTCTGAAGTCATTCTCTTTTTGACCTAACACACCATTTATGGCTTCCATTACCTCTTCCTCAGTAGTGGTACTGTCAAAGCCTGCTACGTGCTACTTTTATTTAGTGTCTTCACTTCGCTTACCTGTTTATTTATAGCCTTGTTTAGTTCTTCAGCCTTGACCTTTCCAACTTCTAGCAGGAGGTCTCCATTACGAGTGTTACGCAACTTTGAGATTTCCACCTCTACATTTTGCAAATTCACTTCTGCATTCAGACTCTTCACTAGATCTGCATAAGACTTGCCGTCATTTTTTACAATCACCCCTTCCCTCTCGTTGGCACTACGTCTCATCTTCGCATTACGTGCCTTTTCTGACCTTTTCTGGCCTGTTATGATGAGTTATATACGCTTGGTCTCTCTTTGACCTAGTTTCTCTTGTGTACATAGTTACATACCACATCGGTTTTCCGGAAAACGAATTCTAGTATCTCCACTAATTCATCAGTACCGGTTTGAAAACTGAGAAAACAACAACTATGCCGTAAGTTCGACAACGACAGTCTGAAAAAAACCCCTACCCCTATTGAGCGGGGCCGTGGCAAATCCTTGTTCCGGAAGTCGTTGTATCCAGTATAGAACTTCTTCCCGTTCAAGGTAAGGAATACCTCAGTACGGTTTGCCGGGTGGCGGTACAAGTCCGCCAACGGGTCACTTTAGGTCTATTTGATATCATTAACACGCAAAAAGAAGGTCGTAGACAAGGACCAGTCGACCGAGGAGGTACCGCCCGCTAGCTTTTCCCAGGATGTCTTATAAATGTCCGCATGTTTCCACACCTAAGCTATGCAGCGGTTATCTTCCAAAACAAAGAAATTGATGATGGTGGATCCCTCGAGTACTAAGAATTCTGGATGTAAACTCACACCATTCTCGGAATGGATGGGTGGAGGGTGGACTCGAGGGAACACCGAAGATAAAATTTGTTTCGCAAACATCTGCGGGATTAACAGCAACATTGATGCTGTACATCACTACTTGCAATCCAGTCGTTGTCCTCTTTGTCCGCAGCAGTCTTTCCTGCTGCAGACCGGAAGGATTCTGTGGCTTCGCCTCAACTCCAAAACATCCCGCAAATTTATTTGCTGCCTTTATCGCTCTCCCTCGGACCATAACTGGGATGACCTTCTTGAATACCTCACAGTCAAGATCGACTTCCTAAACATCGACCACCTCGCTTCAGCAGTTGAAGCGTTCGCTCTTACTGAAGGGCTGACCCAGCTGGTGACGAGCCCTACTTTTTTCCCCCGCGTCTCGTCACACGCCAGTAGCCTGCTGGATCTCTTTCTGACCACGCATCCTGTCCCTTACAGCACTGCTGTCCTGTCCCCCCTGGGTAGCTCAGACTACGGTGTTGAGGAGGTTAGGTTTCGGTCAGAACCCGCTGTGGCAGCAGAAACTCGCACAGGCCGCAAAATTTGTCATTACGGACATGCCGACTGGGAGGGGCTCAGAGACTTCTTTTCTACCTTTCCTTGGAGAGATATCTGTTTCACTGACGAGGATGTGTCGGCTGTCTGTTCGTCGATAACCAAAATTATCCACGTCGGAATGGAGGAATTCATCCCTCATACAGAGAAAGTGCCGAAACCAGGGTCACAGCGCAATGGCAGTTAGTCTTTCTGGACGCTGGCCAAGCAGATTGAAAAGAAACTCTCACACAGCAGCCTTTCACCACTTATATGTCAAGATGGAACGATTGTATCGGACTAAAAGGCCAAGGCGGAAGTCCTTGCCAAGATCTTTGCTGCCAACTCCACCATGTACGGTGGTATAAGACCGTAAGATGAGTGCTCTTCTCGCTCGACATCAACAAAGCCTCTGGACCGGACTTGATTCCTGCCATTGTACTGAAGAGGTGTGCAGCGGAGCTTGCTCCAGTTTTTTCGCGTCTCTTCCAGATACCTTATGAATCTTACACCTTCCCAGAAAACTGGAAATCCGCTTATGTCTAACCCATCCTAAAAACGGGATCTAAGACCGACCCTTACAACTACAGGCCAATAGCTTTGCATTCTCTTATAAGTAAGGTGATTTAGAGGTGCCTAAATCGCGAGCTTCTGGACTACCTCGAACGTCACAGCTTGATTAGCGACAGGCAGTATGGTTTCCGGCACCAGCGATCCACAGGGGACCTGTTAGCTTACGTCAGGCAATTGTGGAGTAAACTCATCCAGTCTTATGGTGAGGCTTGTGCCGTTGCTCTTGACATCACGAAACCATTCGATCAGCTGTGAGACGTTGCCCTTTTAAGCAAACTTCCATCCTATGAGCTCCCAAAAAAGTTTTGCAGATGGGTGGCAGACTATCTCTGGCCGCAAGATATTCGTCGTAATTGACGGGTTCTCCTCTTCATCCCACAACGTCAACGGGGGTGATCCCCAGGGATCGTCTTGGCTCCGACACTGTTCCTCTTACATATCAACGACCTCCTTTCCTGCACGATCAACCCAAACCACAGTTCCGATGATGGCAGCATTCTACATGCAGGAATTCAGTGTGACAGCCCATCTCTGCCACTGAGCTGGAAAATAGAAGACTAGCGATGACTTCCTCTCTGACGAGAGACTTGGAGGTTATCACTGCTTGGGGACGCAACAATCTTGTATAGTTTAATGCTTCCTAAACACAGTATTGTACCTTGACGAACAAAAAGCGTCCTAAAGCTTATCCGGATTCGATGGATGTCCGAGCTCTGCCAAAGAGCCATTCACTTCGACAGGTCGGAATCCAGATCACCGAGGACCTGATCTGGTACGAACTCATCTCGTCAAGAGCGGCAGCTGCTGGGAAAAAGTTAGGCTATTTGTTTAGGGCTCAGAAGTACTTTTCTCCGCATGACCTTCTCACTCTATACAAGGTCCAGATAAGGCCTAACCTCGAGTATTGCTCACACATTTGGGGTGCTGCCGCCCCGACTACATTATTTATGCTCGATGCTGACCAGAGGAGGGCTGTCTGACTGATCGATGTTTCTTCTCTATCAGACAGTCTCGGGACCCTTTCGCACAGGCGGACCGTCGGCGATCTAGCTCTCTTGTACCGCTAAACCAACGCGCTTTACTCCTCAGAGCTCTCTTCCATGATGCCGCCACGCGATGTGCCTGCCAGACTTTGACCTCCCATCCTAACCTAAATATTGTTTTGTGTGGAATGATCTGGGATATGTCTCGGAGCCCCTCAGAATGTTTTATTTATTTTTTTTTTGTTACCAGCAATGAAGTTTTTTATGTTTGAATCTATTACGGTGGTTAATTATACCTGCCATGTACTTATTTTGTTCTCATATAATAAAATATTGCCTTTCTTAGGATTTCTGAGCATTTTCCATATTTTTTTTAAGCTGACCTTGATCAGATAGAACACAATGGATTTAAGTAGCAATAATAGGATAAATTCTAGAAGTTCCACTGAGATTAAAAAATGACCAGCCCCAAAAATCGTTTGCGCCCCCCCCCCCCAGACGAAATCCTGAATCTGCCCTTGCGTTGGGGCAGCAATAAAGTTCACCAGGTAATCGACTCCACCCAGTTCCTGCCCTTGGGATCTCAGCTCTTTCAGTCGTTGTACCGCTCTTTAAAACTTCTGGCCACACCTTTTTCCATCTTAAGATCGCAACTCGTCGGTACTACCAGATCTTGCTCTTGGGGAGCAGTCATAACATCTCCTGTCACTGCCTGCACCTTTGTGTATATTTCCTGGGGTCATTCCTTATTCATAAGTTCGGCGATCTCTTCCAGTGAGAATCGCTTGTCTAGTTTCTCGCTGATTTCTTGCAATGCTTTCCACGTCTCATCGTCTACTGCTGCAGTCTGGGTATCAGCATCCTTTGTAGTAATCCTAGAGTCCCCTGTCTGAATTTAGGCGCTTCCCTGAAGCGCCCATTCAGTTTGCGTCTAGCACTACCGCCCGCAAGTCGCTAGGACTACTGCGTCGCTCTCTATATAGACGTTGAAGGTTGAGTGACAATCTTCTGATTTCAGCGCCTGTATCCTGGATTTCCTTTTTGGTATTAGTTATTTGTCCAATACACCCTTCCAATACTTTATGTTTGGTGACTAGCTCTACTATGTCAAAAATTTCATCCTTCTCGACATCCGTGGCAATTCATGCAGGGAAGCTGATCTTGGTCTTCCTGGTAGCCTCCTCTTTAAAATCTCCCTCCTCCTAAATGGATTAATCTCCATCGTCTCTGAATCTTTATTATCCATAATATGAAGAATCGCCAGCGCTTCGTGTGCCAAGGGGCGGGCCGATGTAGCCAGAATCGGGTATAAAATAAATTTGTCAGTACTTTTGTAGATGAACTTTTATTAATGCATCAGCAAACGGTGAAAAAGATTCGTCTCGAATCAGAATAATTAAGTTAAAGGTATTTACTCAGCTGGTTGAGAAATTGGAGGCGTGGGTGGAACTTTGGTGTCCTTCACATAACGATATTTTACAAATACAATAATAAAGATGATTAAAAATATGAGAATACAAACCAAAATAATAGGATACCCTACGGTAGATCTATAATGTAAATTTTGAAATTTGACTTGCAAAGAAGTAAGGTTTTGATGCAAATAACAGTTCAATGAAACATTTGTTTTCTGAAAATGATATTGTGTACCTGTTGCTGCATAAGCTAGGTCTAGCTTAATTTGAAATGTAGTATCAAATTCTAAAATTTGATGATCGACTAAAGTATTACATTCTAAAATAATATGTGTTGCATAATGGATCAAAGAAGTACCTTTACAGTCTCTTATCTTTGTTAATTGATTAGTATCAATTACATAATTATTTTTATTTAATTCTAATATTCTCGTGTAGTTTGTTATGCTTTCAGACTCACACATGTTGAACCTCTGTGGTTGACAGGGAGACTGGAAAGTACTTTTACAAACGTACAGTTGATTACTTAGCTTAACAATGTCAGAACAGTAATAATTCTTTTCATAAGTCAATAAATGCTCACTTGGTAACATAATAAGTTCATGATTAATAGAAATTGCAAATAATTTATACAATGTAAATTCCTTAATATCTAAAATGGGAAACTTGATTACAAATATAAATTCATCTTCTAAACAGATAATAGACATTTGAGAGAGGTCATAGATTTCGAATAAATGAATGGAATCAAATGGCAGCAATTGTTCCTTTTTAAAAATGTTTTGTAGATGTTCAATAAGTAAACTTACTTGATGATGCCTCAATTGCAAAGTATTGAGACCAGATTGTTGGTTCAACTGAATGGCAAGTAATAAAGAATTTAGATAATTGTTGCATGTTAGTAATAATGGAAACTTGATGTATCATCTGATGTGAAAGTAAAGTTTGCTTTTCAATAGTCTGAGCATTGTATAAAATAACAGACTGAATACGTTTAGTATTTTCTTCAAAAGTTTTCTGTAGAGACTGACAGAATGAAATAGTCTTTTGCTGATTAACCAATAAGTCATCTTGATTATTTCTGAGAGCTTCTTGATTCTTAATAATTTGTTCTAAATCATTTTGATCTAAATTTCCAGATATGAATCTAATAACAGATAATAATCCATTAATTAAACCTCTTCTTACTCTGTGTTGAGTGAGAGTTTCAAATTTGGACATGGTATCATTATACAGATTTCTAATTTGATTGTCTAAAGTTGTGGGAAGCTTTTGATGAATTTGAATTAGATTTTGAAAGAGTTCCATGGTATGGCGAATGCCAGTGAGATTAATAGTAAAGTAGACCTTATGATAATGATCAATTAACTTAGCATTTCCTAAACGGATTTGCTGGATTGGTTGCAAGTAACTTTCGGAGTGGATGTTGACGGTAGTGATTGTGGTAATGCATCTGAAACAATACGAGGTTTGAGTTTCTTGATCATATGAGTTCTGTTTTTAACTTGGATTTTTTCACCATTTTGAAGATAGGACATAACTTTATTATATTTGGGAAGGTTTTTGGGACGTCTAGTATGATCTTGTGGTTGCATAAAGACTGGACCTTTGAAAATTGGGATTTTGGAAGGTTTAATACGCGAATTTCGCTTTTCATTAATAGCTTTACTTTTGTCATACATTTCTTGGGTTAATCGAACATGTTTTCGTTTTTGGAACTTCTGAAATTCTTCATGAGTGGCGATGGGATCATTATGGCCATAAAGTAAGTCAAAAGGGGTTCTCTTGGTTTGGGAGTGAATGGATTGATTGTAGATGAGTAATGCATCTAAGAGAATATCAGTGGTTAAGTCTGATGGACGTTCAATTCTCAATGTTCGGAATTTTTCACCTAGAGTTGAATGGAAGCGTTCAATTGGGGAAATAGACGTAGGATTGGCAGTAGAACCAATGTGAAGGAGAATACCGTGTTCTTTGCAATAATCTTTAATGAGATTTGAATTTAATTCACCAGGATCGGCATGAATCGCTTTAGGAAAGGCATGATGTGCAAAGAAGTGTTTCAATTTGCTAAGGATAGTAATTTGATTGGAGGAGACTAAATGGTAAGCTTGGGCGTATTTTGAAAAATGATCAAAGAACGTGAGATACTTGTTCTTCTCAATAGTGAAGACGTCAATAAACATTAATTGGAATGGGGCAGTGGAAAAGAAGGGACCTTGAATAGGTTGAACTAAAGGATGTCGTTCGTATTTTGCTTTGAGACATGTTTCACAAGTATTTATAGTCATAGTCATTTCATTTGATAAGACTGTTTCATTTTTAGTATTCTTATAATTTCTAACAAGAACATCACGAGCTTCGACCCATGAAGTGGCACCGTGATTTCTGACCTTTTCAAGAGCTTGATCTCGAATATTTAACATGACCAATTCGACAGCAGGCTCTTCGAATTCTGTGTTTTGAAATTTTGAAATGAACAACTCACTTTCTCGTATAAAGGTAGACAAATTACTTTGGTTAGGAGAAAATTTTGGCAGAAAGTCTTTGAGACTCCTGAATCGTAGTTCAAGCATTCTGTAACCTTCATTACCATTTGGTTGTGCCATTGTGATTTCAGAATTTGAAATATCTGGTTCAAGAGAAGAATCACTAGAACTAGAACTTAAATGTGGATAAGTGTAAGGGGAGTATGAACTCTCTCTAGTAAATCGTCTAACAAGAGGCATAAAAATACAATCTTAAAACTAGCAATCAAAGATGTAGCAAAATAAAATATTTTTACAAATAATTCGTCTTGTTTTCCAAATTTTATCTCTTCCTTGTACAATATCAATTAATTGCAAAATCTTCTTTCTTCTTTAATTTCTTCAATAAAAATCTTCTTATTCTTAATAAGTTTCTTAAACTACTTACAATGACGTGATCAGCATCGATGTCGTCAAGGGACCCATTCGTTCTGTTTTCCGGCTGTTCTGGATGCAAAAGTTGTCTCCACAAAGGTACTGGAACTTGCGTGGTCTTACCGGCCACTAGGATGAAGTTGAAACAGGAACTTGAGAGGTCTTACCGGCCTCGGAGCTCGTTCACAGGTTTCAGTAGCGATACCCAATTGCAAAAGTTTGAAAACTTTTACCTTCAAGTTCAGCTGGCTTCTCAATGAATCTTCGTGATTTCTGACTAAGTCACACTACTCGATGAAGGCTGGGTATCCTGTTCGCAGCGCCAAATAAATTTGTCAGTACTTTTGTAGATGAACTTTTATTAATGCATCAGCAACAGTTGGTTACAGGGGATTAAGTAACGAAATGAGTACAGAGAATGGTCGACGACCGGTTTTATATCTCAAGATAACAATTTTCCAGAAATGTGTCGGGTGAAAATGCAAGCTTCACATCCTGTCTCACTAGTATAGAACGGTATTATACTCGTTGGGACTTGGATGATGTTAATGTTATCAGAATACCATAACTTATATGGTACACTACCTGATCAGGGCCTGAAGGGGCTGGCCCATACTTCAGCGTCGCAGCCACTTATTGGCTGAGCAGGCTCGCAGCAACTTCTGAGGAGTACTTTAAGTGGGCCCCGACGCTGAAATGATCCCCTTTGTCCAGCTCATCGCAAGTTCGTCATCAGTCAGTTCACTTTTGAGTTCTTCGGGTCAGTATCCCTAGACCGGTTGTCTTCACCACGGCTTCAGGAGTCCAGCCTACCCACTGACAGTCGCCCACTCCGGGTCAGACACTATCCAAGAAACGTCCAGAGGCATCAGCTTGTTTAGCACCACCCAGGATGCACGAGCAGCATACTTCAGACAGCTACTTGCGTAGCATGCATGCGAGCTGGGCTTCACAACCCAAGACGGGTCTGCCTGGCAGGCAAATCGCACAGCGGCATCATAGTGGAGAGGACTAAGGAGCAAAGCCCGTTGGTGTAGCGGTAGAAGAGAGTTAGATCGCCGAAACTGTTTGTTAGAGAAGAGTCATCGATCAGTCGGACAACCTTCATCTGTACAGTATCTAGCATAAATAATGTAGTCGGGGCAGCAGCACCCCAAACTTGTGAGCAATACTCGAGGCTAGGCCTTATCTGGGCCCTAAGCAAATAGTCTAGCTTTCCCCCAGCAGCTGCCGCTATTGATGAGATACGTTTGTGCCAGATCAAGTCTTCGGTGATCTGGACTCAGACTCGCCGGAATCAACGGCTCTTTGTTAGAACTCGGCCATCGAAACCGAATGAGCGCTAGGACACTTTTTGTTCGTAAGGGTACAGTACTGTGTTTTGGAAGCATTAAACTGTACATGATTGTTGCGTCCCCAAATAGTGAGAACCTCCAGGTCTTTCTCCAGAGAGGAAGTCGCCGCTAGTCTTCTTTGTCTTCCTATTCTTCTTCATATTTTATTAATAGGCTCATGCCTGTTTTACTTCGGTTTTTAGCCTCAATTGATGTTGTCTGACCATCTTTTCCTCGGTCGTCCCATTGATCTTCTTCCATTTTCCGATTTGTCTCTCGCTATTCGTACTGTTCTATTTTCTGTCATTCTTTCTATGTATTGATTCCATTCTATTTTTCTTCTTTTGGTCCACAGGTTTATTTCCTCTATACCACATCTCGCTCGTATTTCCTCACTTCTTACTTCTTAGAGTTTGGTTTGTTATTTTTCGTATGACTTTCATTTCCGCTGTTTCCAATAATCTTTGTGTTTTAGCCGTATCTGCTCTTGTTTCCGCTGTGTATGTCATTATCGGTCTTATTGTTGATTTATATATCCTAGTTTTCGTTTCTGTTGCGACGTATTTGTTTCTCCAGATTGTATTGTTGAGACATCCTGCTGCTGTATTCGCCATGTTCACTTGTTTTTGTACTTCTTCCACTTTTCCATAGCTTGAAAGTTTGATTCCCAAGTATTCCGTTTCCATCACTTGTTCTATTATTTTGTTATTTACGACCAGTTTACATCGTCTCGGATCGACTTGTCGTACTGAATTACTACATGTAGAGTGCTGTCATCGAAAAAGCTGTAGATTAGGTTGATTGTACAAGAAAGGAGGTCGTTGATATGAAATAGGAACAGTGTCGGAGTCAAGACCGATCCATGAGGAACACCCGCGTTGACATGGGATGAAAAGGAGAACCCTTCAATTGCGACGGATATGTTGCGGCCAGAGAAAAAGTCAGCCATCCACAGCTTCTCTGAGAGACCATAGGATGGAAGTTGGCATAAGAGAGCAGCGTGCCACAGCTGATCGAACGATTTCGTGATATCAAGAGCAACGACATGAGCCTCACCATAACTCTGGATGAGTTTACTCCACAATTACGTGACGTAAGCTATGGGCCTGTAGTTGTAAGGGTCGCTTGTAGATACTTTTTTGGGATATGATGGATATGAGCAAATTTCCACTCTTCTGGTAAGGTGCCAGATTCATATTTGTAAGAGACCCAAAAGAACTGAAGCAAGATCCGCTGCACACCTCTTCAATAAAATGGCAGGAATCAAGTCCGGAGCAGAAGCTTTGTTCATGTCGAGCGACAAGACACCCGTCTTACGGTCTTATGCGTGAATGTTACTTCGCGCATAGTGAATCGACGGCAGTTGGGCGTTTGGTGGAGTTGGTAGCAAAGATCTTGGCAAGCACTTCCACCTTAGCCTTTGATTCGGTTACAATCGTTCCATCCTGACACGTGAGTGATGGAAGGCTACTCTGTGAGAAGTATTTCAATTTGCTTGACCAGCGTCCAGAAAGACCGACTTTAACTTTTATATCTAGCAGGTCTTTGCATTTCGAACTGCTTCGTTATATTTGTTTCTGGACTCGACGTCGGCTGGTCTGTTCTCTACAGTAAGGTTTTGTAAGAAGGTTCTGTGTGCCATCATCTTCTGCTGGCGAGCAGTGACACACGATTTGTTGAACCGCCGTTGGACCCTGGTTTAGGCACTTTCACTGAATGAGGGGTGTATTCCTCCATCCCGAAGTGGATAATTTCGGTTATCGAAGAACAGACAGCTGATGCATCCGCGTCAGCGTAACAAACATCTCTCCAAGGAAAGGTGGAGAAGAAGTATCTGAGCCCCAGTCGATATGTCCGTAATGCCGAATTTTGCTGTCACAGCGGGTTCTGACCGAAACCTTACCTCCACAGCACCGGGGTCTGAGTTAGCCATGGGGGACGGGGCAACAGTGCTGTAAGGGTTAGGGTGCGTGGTCAGAAAGAGATCCGGCAGGCTACTGGTTTGTGACGAGACACGGGAGAAAAAACTGTGCTCGTCACCAGCTGGGTCAGCCCTTGAGTAAGAGCGAAAGCTTCAACTGCACGACCTGCTGCATGAGCCCAAACAAAGCTCATTATGGGCATTGAAATCACCGAGGAGAACTACCTCTGAAGCGGGGTGAATGATCAGGAAGTCGATCTTGACAGCGAGGAGTAGGTCATCCCATTTATGGTCCGAGGAAGCGACGAAGCCACAGAATATCCTTCCGGTCTGATTCCAAAGAAGCGGCTCTGGAGCAGGAAAGACTGCTGATTGGAGTGCACCTCATAATTTGGAAAGCTAAGATGATTAATCGGTGCAGACTTTTTGTGTCCGCCAAGAAAAACATGGCGGGACGTTTGGATTGAAGGTAGTGATGAACAGCATCAATGTTGCTGCTAATTCCGCAGATGTTCGTAAAACAAATTTTATCTTCGATTGCTTGAAAACTTAGTTTTGCTGTGAGCTCGTATTGTAATTTTAACGCCGACGACCAAAGTCAATAAAGCTGGAGACCGCATTGGCAAAATATTGACGTGAGCGACTCGTCGTTGCGTCTGTGTTGTTGAGTACGATGAGTGTTAAGGTGAGTAGAGAGTTTTAAAAAATCGGGCATACAAAGGGCATGGCCTTTCACGGTCCACCTACCTCACGCCTTCATTAAATGGCTTAGGGTCTGGAGAAGAATAATAATGGCTTACCAAAGTCTCTATAGCATCTATATTCACAGCTGAACCCAGGCACACATGGCTTCTCATTGGAACATGGGAAGTTATTAGGATCTACGAGCGAAAAGGATTAACATAGAATGTAGAATTAAAGGGTATCGACATTTGAATCAAGTGAAAGTTAAAGTCCAAAATCATAATTAATACACTTCCAAACTCGGAAATTCTTCGCACCTATTAAACATACATCCTGTACATTTGCCATTGAACCTTACGATAATAAAGAAACATATTTTAAAAACACTAAGACAAGTTTCTGGTGTAGATATGTTTGTTCAATCCCAGCTATGGACCAAGAAACATTGTCATTCTCATCTTTTTCCTCTTGCTTTGCAATTAGATATTGACTTGTGTGACAAATTTTATGTATGATTTCGTATTGCATGAATATATTCAGGGTGACTTTGAAGTTGAGTCATTTATTTTAACAGTGAGTAGATCTGATCAAAAGAAATGTTTTTTTCCTTTAACATTTTTGTGGTAAAATTAAAGTAACAAAGTTATAGCCCTTTAGAAGTTTGAATACCGCCCTGTCTCAATAAGACTATTATGTGCTCGTGTTTGGCAACAACGGATATAATCCGCCATATCGGTTCATCGCATCGGAAACAAAAAAGCGAAAGAATTTGAAACGATGTTTTTACTACAATTTTATTCAGATGTATTCAGTCAATGTGTCAGTCGGTAACGCGTGAGTGAATAGTGGTGTTTGTTGCGTGGCTCAAACGAAATAAAAAATGGCACATTTTTACGAAAATGGTGAACTTGTGGATATGATTCTTATTCTTAATCGAGTGCAACCAACCCCTCGTGCCTTTGTTAATGTAGTACAAAGGGCTCGTGAATCAGGTGACTTGAGACCTCACAGGGGAGCGAGCATAACACACGATTTCGAATAGGCTCATCTAATATCCAAAGACCACACAAAACATTATTCAAAAAATCATTTAAATTCTTAGCAGCTAAATTATATAATGTAGTTCCAAACGAAATAAAGATAGTTAATTTTGGAAAAAAATTTAGAAGAAAATTGAAAGACTGGGTTAGTAATGTGCAGCGAATGACTATACATAATTATATAGAAAACTAAAACTACAAAATTCCAATTACATTAATACCTTTTAGATTTAACAATAATTGTTATACACATATATGATTGATTGTTAGTTATTAAGATATAAACCACACACAGGCGATGCCTTCTGTGGTTTTATCATATTTATTTGCCCATTTTTTTGTATTTTGGAAAATAAATATTATTATTATTATATATACGGATCACAAAATATATGGAAAAAACATTACATTGTTCTGAAAAACAGGAAAATAAGTATTTGTTGATTGTCCTAGTGAGACATATGATCATTTTTTATCAACTTTCCTCCAATATTTTTTGAATCACCTCGTTTCCAAAATACTGAAAATACACGGTAGTGTTTTCCTGCTGCAAAAATAAAATTACGTGCTTTTTCAAGGTAGTGCATCCTCTCCTTGTTCATTCCTTATATGTACGAGCCCCTTCCCACTTCAGTTGGCCCAACTATTGAAATCTTAGTTTTTTCTTATCAAACACAAATAATAAAAATGTAGCAGGGTGTTACAGTTTTAAAATATTAACAATGAATATTTTGATAATATATAGTAGAAAACACCAACTTTATCACTACCTAATCAAATTTGCAGCATAAAAATAACACATGTTGCAATTACAGCATATCAACCTATTTTCATTTCAATGCAAAATAAGTCTATAACGCATAGGTGCCTGTGAAAAATAAAAGCCATGACAACTGTTTTTATTAATCACAGCTGTCAGAATACGTTTAAAATAGTTTTGGGTAGTTAAGGTTTTCAAAATGGGTAGAGGAAAGGTTATTAATGAGAAAATTCGGTTACTGATAATTAAATTTGTTAATTCTGGGAAATCAAACTCATAAATTGCAACTTTGTTAGACTTACCGCCGTACAGTGTGAGAAATATTGTTAGAAGATATAACGTGACTGGTTCAGTTAATATTAAGCCACGATATGTGAAAAAAGTAATATCACAAATGCCGACCGAAGAGCATTAAGAAGAATGATCGTGAAAAACAGGCTCATAGAGAGACCCACAAACTGGGATTTAGCACTTGCAAGATAAGTGAAGTAAAAATCCTAAAGTTGCACAACTTGTTTATAGGCCAAAGAAACGCCACTATTAACTCCAGTGCAAAAGAAAAATCGGCTTAGATGGGCTAAAGAACATAGACAATGGACACCTCAACAATGGCGTGCAATACAATGGAGTGATGAGGCCCGATTCGAAGTTTATGTTGGTGACAGTCGCGGTAGAGTTATTCGCAAAAAAAGGAAGCATTCCATGTAGACTGTCTGAAGAGAAAAGTGAAATTTCCAGCATCCATTATTGTCTGGGGCAGTATGTCATTAAAAGGAGTAGGAAATCTTAATTTTATTGATGGAAATGTGGATACAAACAAATATTTGGCAATTTTAGAAGAATCGCTTTTACCAGTGATGGAAGAATGTTTGACATCCGGCCAAGATTTTGTGTTTCAGCAAGATGGTGCAGCGTGCCATACCTCAAAAAAGGCTATAAAATGGATGGAAGAAAATAATGTAGCACTTTTGAAATGGGTTTCTAGCAGTCCAGATCTGTCACCTATTGAAACTTTGTGGCACGAGATGAAAAAGGTTCTACGACAACATGCTGCTCGTACAATCACCGAACTGAGACAAAAGCTTCAAGAAATATGAGATTGTTTTACACCAAATTTCTGCCAAAACTTGGTTAACACTATGCCCCAAAGAATTTCAGCCGTAATAAAAAAGAAAGGTGATCTTACCCAATGGTAATCTTTCAATTGTTGCTTTGTTAGCTTCGCGCATTTATTGGCACATTGTTTATTTGTTCAGATGTTCTATTAGTTATAGGTCTAAGTGATTTGAAATATGTATTTTTTACGGCTAGAGTGAATCTAAAATGTTTTTGAGAAAATAAATTGTTTTAGAAGTAAATAGTTTCGTCATGTTTAGTTTATAAAGGCATATTTTGGTACAAATCTTGAAGTGGGCCAACTGAAGTGGGAAGGGGCTCGTACATGCGTAGGTACTAATGAGTCTAATACATGCGAATTACTGTTTATAATATTCATACAGGGTGACTTTGAAGTTGAGTCATTAATTTTCAGTTAGTGATTGTAGAAGGAAGATAAACAAAAATATGTGTGTAGAAATAAAAAAAAAAATAAAAAAAAAATGTTATCTTGTTTTATAAAGTATCCTCCCGACAAGTATTTCAGTGCGGACCTGTATTTGATCGTGCGGTCTTGGAGCACCGGCATGCCCTCCCCTGTGAGGTCTTAAGTCACCTGATTCACGAGCCCTTTGTACTACATTAACAAAGGCACGAGGGGTTGGTTGCACTCGATTGGGAAACCGATCCGCATAAATCCGTGATGCCGCGGCAGCATTTTGCAAAGACTCCCCCCCCGTAAATAAGAATCATGTCCACAAGTTCAGGATTTTCGTAAACATGTGCCATTTTTTATTTCGTTTGAGCCACGCAACAAACACACTAACAAACACTCACGCGTTACCGACTGAATCCAACTAAAAACATCGTGATAAGCGTTTCAATTTCTTTCGCTTTTTTGTTTCCGATGCGATGAACCGATGCGGATTATATCCGTTGTCGCCAAACACGAGCACATAATATTATTATTGAGACAGGGCGGTACTCAAACTTCTAAAGGGCTATAACTTTGTTACTTTAATTTTACCAGAAAAATGTTAAAGGAAAAAAACATTTCTTTTGATCAGATCTACTCACTGTTAAAATAAATGACTCAACTTCGAAGTCACCCTGTATAATATATTATACGATAACCGTGATTCACAAAAGACTTCTTATTCACAACAAAATGATGAGAACATAAATTTCAATCTATTAATTTTATGGAACAAAGCTTTGAATGTACAGTCGATAAAGAAGGAATTTAATATGGTCAAATAATTTGTAATTATAAAGTCGTATTTAGTAGATGATGTATGAATATGTACTTTAACATAAAGGGTGTTACTCTTTTAAATATTGATAGCTTAAAAAGAAGCTGACATATCCTGATAATATATATTCAACATGTTTGAATCATATAAAATCTTATACGAAGTATGATATATTTTAACGATGCTGTAAAAATTCCTAAATTATATATAATTATATTTTCCATAAAACTTCTACATTCTGATTATCAGTGTTATGGAAATGTGATTAGATATTCCTTTGTTATAATCGTTATGAAAAATCTGGTAAATCTAGTAACCATGCACTCGTTTATGATAGCTATGATTTCTTTTTGAAAAGACTTTGTTTTCATCACTAGTTCTAACAATTTTTCCGTGCAGGTGCTGCTGAAGACCACCAAGAATGAAAATATTTGGACCATAATTAATCTATCCATGTTCATACAATGTAAAATTTAGATAAACATGTATTTTCAAGTAAGTGTACATGTTTTTACAGCAGGAAAATAAGCAACTACGTATTTGTTGAAACAACAAAAATATGTTAATAACACATGGCGTTATACAATCTTCCATATATCATTGGAAATGCGCACTATAAAATTATACTATAGTCTCAGATTTATGCAAAGAGCCGGCAACGTCGCATGCGGCGTTCGTGTACAATGTTCCAGAAAAAATGGCGATTGACACTGACATAAATCAACCGTGGTGCCCTAAGATAGCACATGACTAAACCTTTTTCAGTGTATGTTTTATGGAACGGTAACACCTATACCTTATTTCACGAGTATCCATCACGCTTTGACGTCTACTGAGGTGAACAGCTCACCAGCAAGCGACATTTTTGTGTTAGTCTGCGCAGTTGGCTATAATGAATCGGGTGTAAATCTGCCAAAAATTTGTTTGTAGCGTTTTGTTTTTTGTATGCAAATGAACTTTTCTAAATAAAAGAGCTCTTAGCAAGTACAAACTGGATCTGTAGCGTACAAAAAACCAAAATAAAATATGGCTCTGTCCGCTTGGCATTGACGGATCCGTCAGAATTATGTGTCCTTTGCCGATATGGGGAATTTTAAAATATTACCAGATAACCGGCTGTCATATTACCGCGATGGATACTCATGAAATAGGGTATACGGACAATAACAACATCCATAACTAGGAGAAAAATTCTCTTGGGATGGGATTCAAACATGCGCAATGCTCAGTGACTGATTAGTAGACCCATACATAACGTCTACCAATGCTTCACCGCTGCTTATGTTCATTCCTTGAATGGATATCTGATTAACAATTGAAGTTTTAAATATGTCTTTACGTTATGTTTACCGTTTGCGATTCCGAAAACATTATAACCACAAAAGTCGGATATACACCCCATGAACTTCTTGGCTTATAACCCATCCGAATTCAAGTTTTATATCGACACTTGTTCAATAGTTGACATAGAATGTATACTTACTGCCTGTGTATTCTTGACACTTCGGTAAACAACTAGATGAGTCTCTCGCATAATAATAGGATTTGTTCTCTACGTCATTTTTAGTTTTTTCTGTACAATTATCTTGAGAAAAGTCTGTTACCAGACGATAATAACAGACATCCGATTCTGAAAATAAACAGAAAACTGGGTGTGCACAAATTAGCAGTATTAATTTAAGGTTTTTCATCCTGATACGTTCTGGAGATCCCAAGCAAAATATGAATTTTATCGATGTATGTACAAATACTAGCAACAAACCATTGCTGCTGATTAGATAAGCAGATAGAAACGATTATCTGATGGATTTCAGTTTATCCGAAGATTTTGATGTGTATTGTGTATCAATCGAAGATAAGAATAAAGAAATATATGAAAATGTTGAAATTTTGTCAAATAAGTCCTTCGGAGCATGAAACATACATACCTACAAATTAGTGGGTAAGGAGGAAGGGCTATGCTTATTAAAAAATTTCTATATACCTAACGTGGACTAAGTTTCATGAATCAATCCAAGATATGAAAAAACAATATTTTGCATTAATTAACGTATTTATTTTAGGCTATTTTTTGGAGTAAAAAAAAAAACAAAACAAAAATGGTAGAAGTTACCCAAATTATGGTTTGAAACATTTAGTTCCGGTTATGCATTTGTTTTTGAATTGGAATATTTAAAAGATTGTCTAAAATAAACTATAATTTTCTGTCAAAATAAATGATTAATAAATCTAAAAAAATCCCATATTGTAGCCGATTAATGCAATATGTCTCGCAAACCAGTCGACCTAAACAAGCGCCTGATGTGCGAGGTGTACGAGGTCTGTAAATTAAGTGATGAGACTGATTTTAAAAAAAATGTATCCAAATATATACTCAGTGACATTAAAATTGTTACACCCAAAAAAAATCATTTCTTCAACTTGTTTTCTTGGCAATATAATGTCTATATTTAAAGCATTTTGTGGCAATAATATCAAAGTTTTATCTTTGTTTTTGTTTACTTTTACTCTTAGTTTTTGTGAAGAAAGCAGTTTCTGAGAGCTGACTAGTACAGATATATTTAGTTATTGCCCTTTCATTTAATAGTGTTAAGCATAACAAAATGCCTCGAGTTCGAGACGTTCAAATTATCACCATTCTAGTGACTTTGACAGGGGTAGAATTATTTCCTATCGAGATGTTGGTTTGTGCTATCGCGAAATTGGTCGCGGTAATGCGTGTGTGTCGGCTGTGGATAGAAGAAGGTAGAGGAACACGAAGAATGACCACTGGTTCACCGAGGCGTACTACAGAACGTCAAGATGGGCGCTTCAGACAACTAGCCCTATGAGACCGTTTTGCTACGACGCGTCAGAACGCTGACCAGTGGTTTGGAGAAGAAGGTAGGCGTACACTCTATCGCCGCATTCGAGTCTTTCGACTTTTTTTCTACCGTCCACGGTTAGTGCTTCCTCTGACTGCGGACCACTGTCGTCAACTTTTGGAGCAGAGAACGGCAACAATCGCGATTCTGTCTACGTACACACGATGGTCGTAGAAGGGTAAGACGCTGCCGTGGAGAACGTCGTGATACTGTATTTGCTGAGAGGCATGTACACTGGACTGTTAGAGTAATGGTTTGGGGGTCACCCCTTCTCTTTGTTCAAGGCAATATGACTGTTGACTGCTACGCTTTATGTTGATAATTTCCTACAAACCACTTTACTGCCGTATCTAGAGCGCTGTCCACACGACCTTTTCAGCAAGACAACGCACGTCTCCATATTGTTCGTCCTACTACGGACTTTCTTCAAGAAGCAGGCGTTAATGTTTTGCACCGGATTTAAATCACATCGAACATGTGTGGGATATGATGGGGAGGAGACTATCCACTTTGTTCGGGTGGATTGATATTTTTAACATGTAACGAAGGTATCTGTCGTTTTCAACAAGCCCAATGTCCGCGTCTTTTTGTTTTTATACTGATTACAAGTTCTATCTTCTCTACGTTCGTTTTGAAACACCTTGTGGCTGCAACATTAACGACGAGTAGGTTGTTTGACAATCTGTCCTGTTTTCTTTGCTAGCATCAAAATTGTGTTTTCAGAATCCTGATGAAGGCTCCATAGAGAATGCCGAAAGCTTGATTTTATCGTCAAAAGAGTCAACTTAAGCCTAAAAATTTGCCAATTTCCCAATTAACAATTAATTGTATTTTTTAATTGTTATATATATATATATATATATAACAAAAATAGGAAAATAATGGACAAAATCCGCAAAAAGTGGATTCGAGCAGAAAATAGGATAGGTAACCCGAGCGATACGTATTTCTGCTGGTTGGCTTTGTTATAGACCTTTCTCCGCATGATAATTTTCTCTTTATATACAGGGTGACTTTGAAGTTGAGTCATTAATTTTCAGATAATGATTGTAGAAGGAAGATAAACCAAAATATGTGTGTAAAAATAAAAAAAAATGTTTACCTTGTTTTATAAAGTATCCTCCCGACAACTATTTCAGTGCGGACCTGTATTTGATCGTGAGGTCCCCTGTGACGTCTGAAGTCACCTGATTCACGAGCCCGTTGTACTACATTAACAAAGGCACGAGGGGTTGGTTGCACTCGATTGGGAAACCGATCCGCATAAACATGTGCCATTTTTTATTTCGTTTGAGCCACGCAACAGACACTATTTACACGCGACTGACACTGACTGTATGTATAACTGAACTGAATAAAATAAACATCGTTCCAAATTCTTTCGCTTTTTTGTTTCCGATGCGATGAACCGATAAGGTTTTTGCAAATTTTTTTTCCGAAACTAACAATTTCTATTGAGCAGCGGGTTATCCAATTTTGGGTTCGGTTCTATTTGAGCCACAATTACGGTAGCATGTAGTAAAGCTAGGTTGATGAAATTTTTACGGTAAATAGCTGATACCGTAAGGAAGTTTTTAAGATACTTACGAATAGTAAGAACATGTTTTTTCAATTTTTTATAAACGTTCAAAGTTGTTGCACTTTTTTACTTTTTTGTTATGTTCGAAGATTTTGAAAAAAATTAAAAAGTAGTATTAGTTACATGACTTGAATGATTATATGATAGTTAAGCCTTAGGTCTTAGCTACATAATCGTGAAAAAAGCAGGCATTTATCACAATTATTAACGAAGTTATGGTAAAAATAAACACAGAACTCAAAAATTCTCGAAAAATCCGAAAAAAATCATAACTCCTAAACTAAACAAAATCGGACCATATATATGGGGGTGATTTGGGTTCCTCTCGATGTGGGGAATCTAATTTTTTTTTTATGACGTCACGTGTTTGGCCACCCTGTATATTAATATACAGGGTTATCCAAATTAAGTGTCCACCATTAGTAACTTTGTTATTAGTGAAAATACAAAGTTGTTTGAATTAGCAAACTAGTAGCATTTTTAACGCTGGTAAAAATGAGAAATAAAAAAAAACAATTGGGAGTCGTTATTTTGATTTTTTTCAGTAAAATAACATTTTTTTAAATGGAAACCCCTGTATATTATATTTTTTTCTGTTAAAGCATCAAATTTTAAACAAAAAAGCTTACAATAACTTTTCTCCTAGGTTACAAATTGTTGAAGTTATGGCCTCCAATCTGAAACAATTAAATTGTATCGACAAACTTTATTTTCAACATCAACTTATAATCTTACAAAATACAATAACAATTTTTTTTAAAGAAGATGCTCGAAAACACCACCTTGTTCTTCAATACATTTTTGGGCACGTTTTTCAACTGCTCGAACTGTCTTAAGTATGGTCCTACCATCTATCTGGGTTATCTTTTCCCTAACTGCAGTCTTTAACGCGTCAAGGTTATCGTACCTTCGCTTGTAAATTTGGTTCTTTAAGTAACCCCACAAGAAGTAATCAAGTGGGTTTAGATCTGGTGATCTGGGAGGCCACTGTATTGGGCCATTTGTTCCTATCCACTGATCATTAAAAGTAGTACTTAGAAAATGATAAGTACCTCTGGAGTTGTGGGCAGGTGCGCCATCTTGCTGAAAATGCAGATGATGTCTACTTATAAGATCCAATTCGTCTAAGAAATTAGTCAGAATTTCTGACATAAATTCCACATATCTTTCACCAGTTAGGGTTCCCTCATAAAAGAACGGGCCAACAATTTTTGAACCAATTATACCGCACCAAACGTTGAAACTGAAACGGACTTGTGGGCCTCTTGGATGTACTAACAAAAGATTTTCTCTTGACCAATAATGGTGGTTTTTTCTATTAAACATTCCAGAATTTGAAAAATTTGATTCATCTGTCCATAAAAGGTAACGAAAGTTATTTACATTTTGGCGACAGAAGCTAAGATACCAATGGCAAAAAACAAGTCTTCTCTCTGGATCCCCTGCCAAAAGCGTTTGAACTGGTCGGTACTTATACGGAATAAATTTGTATTTTTTTAAAATCCTTTGAACAGTACCATAACTGAAATTAGAGTCCTTGAGAATATCTGCTATTGAATTCTCACGATAAGCTTCAAAATATCCAATAACTGCAATTTCCGTGGCCTCGCTTATTATGAATTCTTTTTTTGCCCTTGTTTTAGCAAAAACATTTTCGTTGCCCCTAAATTTTCGATAAAGTCTCAGAAAATATCGTTCATACGGTTGAATGCGAGCGGGATATAATTCACTGTAGTATTCTCTTGCTCTCAAGGAGGATGTTCTGCACACTAAGTAGCATTCTAACATATCACACTTTTCTTCATGGGAGAACATTTTTCTTTAAATTAATGACACAATAAAGCTTATAAACAAGTATTTACACTAATGTTTGACATTATTTGATTTTATCATTGTTTTCCAAAGCCTTCTAGTTGCGAGTATGTCCAGTTTAACAATTTGTCGCTTATCTTAATGCTGTCAAATCGCGAACGCCATGTTGTTTTCATAGCCGTCTTAATATTATAATACTGCAAATAATTAAAAATATTTATCGTTATTTTGACTTTATTTTTGACTTTAGCGGAAAAGTCATTATGAACTTTTTTGTTTAAAATTTGATGCTTTAACAGAAAAAAATATAATATACAGGGGTTTCTATTTAAAAAAATGTTATTTTACTGAAAAAAATAAAATAACGACTCTCAATTGTTTTTTTTTATTTCTCATTTTTACCAGCGTTAAAAATGCTACTACAGTATATTCAGATAAGAGATAGACCGGACATAAACAAGACCACGTGATCATCGAACGCTGTAACATTCGGCAGGGACGTATTAAGAGTCACGCAGTACATATTTTAGATAGTAGATGCTGCTTTGCGTAACTTTGTAGTAAATTAGCACAATTCGATGTGTATACGATTGGTGATGGATATAGGACCATGTGGGGGTGGGGTAAGGAATATATAATGATGTAAATATACATAAGGGTTTCAAAATTTTCGCTTCGATTTCCAGTTTCGGATGCCGCCTGATGTTTGGTGGAATACAGTCGAATATAATCTCAAAATGGCGTTTAAATTAGCCTAAATTAAAAATAATCGTATATCTCTTAAAATTGCTTTTAGAATATTGATTAGTATATTTTTTGATTTCTAGGTAAATATGTAACCAAATTAAAACGTTCAAAACGTAAAAAAATGTGCATGGTTGAACATTGTCAAAAAGTAGATTCTTGAATAGGTTTTGCCAAAATGGGTTCAAAAATGTCAATAATTAATTAAAAAATACAGTAGCTTTATAATTACTTATAACTTACCGAATTTGATGAACGACATCTTTTATTGGAAAGACGAGCTTGATGAGCTTTCATCATCGCTACTGCCTGAAGCACCAACGTCAATAATGAATGGCTCGACTTGTTCCTCTAAAATATTGTCCAGTTCCCACATTCTCTTTTCAACTTTGTCTTTCACGTGCTTAATACAGTTTTCCCATTTTTGCGCTGTTATTAATTCTAGTGCTTCTTTGAAAAGTCCTTTGAGGTCACAAAATTTAAAAGTTGTATTGTGCTTAGCTATATAATTTTTAACCTCTGCCCATATGAGCTCAATGGGATTCGCTCGCAATGGTATGGAGGTAAACGGAGCACAGTTTTATTTTGACTTGCTGCCATTTCGTCAATGGTGTATTTTTGATATTCCGCCTTGTGATCCTTGACAATTCTTAATAATTGTACTTTCAGCATTGCTTCTTCAAAGTTGATATTTTTCGAGCGGAGCCAATTTTGAACATCAACTTTCCTTGAAGCCGTTGTTGGGACCTTCTCCATTCTTCGAGAATGATAAGGCGCATTATCCAACACAATTACTGCGTTTTCCTCTAAGTTCGGTAAAATTTTTGAAAACCACTGTTCAAACTATTCGCCATTCATTTCCTCGTGGTAATCTCCAGTTTTCTTAGACTCAAAGCACCACAGACCGTCAACAACAAATCCATCCTCACTGCCAATATGGCAGATAATGAGCCTTTTCCCTTTACCTGGAAATCGAAGTACTAACTGGTGTAGATTTATTTCAATAAGCGAACCTTTTTCAAATGTTTTCATCACATTCAGCGAAAAAACATTGAGACATGAGTATCAGATTGCTATAATTGGGATTATTTAGTCATATTGGAAGAAAGAATATTGAACGTCGTATGATTACTCAGCGCTTCACAATTTAATTTAAAGTTATAAACCTTTAAAAAATGAATGATCAGGAACCTGAAATACGCGCAAATATTAATATTAACAAGTTATAACTTTATAAAGCTTAAAGTATTTATTAAAATGATTAGAAATATTAGGAACGGTACACAATATAAAACTTAGTAACTTTTTTTAAGTTTATAATATTCGACATATTTTAAGATTATATTAAAAAATTATTGAAATATCGAAAACACATAAAAACGTGGCTTAAAAAAGTTCTAACAAATGAAAATGACAATAAAACATCCACGCATTTTATCGGAAGTTATAAAAGTTTTGTTACTTGTAATATGTTTTATCTGCCCCCTGGAATTAATGTTTAGAACCTTGTTCCCAAGGTTTGAAAAACATCCGATTGTTGTCTATTACTTGTATTTACCTGCTGGATTTTTTAATCCGGTGGACAGTCCATCTAGAAAGGCCCTCCTGGATGAAGTTACAGAATCATCAACCCATACTTTACTTGTAGTGTGTCCTGCGTTTACCCACGTTTCATCAAGGTAATAAATCTTCCTGTTTTGATTTCTATATTTCCCAATTTTTGTTAAATAATCCCTCGTCCATAGCACAATTTCTTCTCTATCCAGTAGTAAACTATTACGACCCCGTTATTTCCATTTGAAATTTAAATGCTTCACTAACGCATGGAAAGTTGATCGTTTGAAATTTGGCAACGTTGTATCTCCATTTACCTCCTGCAGTACTTTATCTATAGTAGGTATTTCATTCCTAAAGAAGAATTCATGCACTTTCCTCCTAATCGCATGCTTATCAGCTTCATCCAATGATTTAACAATACTTTTGCGATGTTTACTGGTCATTGGCTCAGAAAAGGTGTGATTTTTTTTGTATTGTCTTAACACATTAAACACTGATGCACGACACACCCCAACTTTGTGAGAAACCTTCACAACAATTTCTTTGATGGTTGATGCCTCGTTCTCCTCGCGCTCGATCTTATATATATTCAAAATGACCTCTTTCATTTCTGCACTCAGGTGTCTTTTTTAAGAGCGTTTCCTAGGTGGACTACAGGAGTTTACAACTTCATCGGCAGTATCTGTACTACTGGGCATTTTGCGCAAGCAGTTGATAACAATAACAATCAATAACAAGGTATAACAATAACAACGACAAACTCAACAACTTAATAAGATAACAAACGAAAACGTCCAAAGAAATATCAAATTGCAATGATGCACACGACATACGTAACACGTCTGAACCTGAATGTGACTCTGTCTTGATACGACTGCTCTGCCGCTCGGCATAGGCATTTAATTGCGAATTGACCAATGAGGGCTCCTGTTTTACGTCGAGACGGCGGCGTTAGCGTGAAAATCACCCGAACCTTTTGTTTACATCCGGTCTATCTCTTATCTGAATATACTGTAGTTTGCTAATTCATACAACTTTGTATTTTCACTAATAACAAAGTTACTAATGGTGGACACTTAATTTGGATAACCCTGTATAATACCGTGATCTGCAATTAACACCCAAATTGTAACATACGTCTTCACAATAGATTTAGCACGGACAGAACGACTGACTCGACTGCGTCGGACCCAGTGCCGGATGCTCCGCTGTTCGATTTTCGTCCGCTGGCGCGCATGACGTCACGCAGAGAGTGACCCTCATTTGGATAACGTGCATATTTTCACTTACAGGCCAAACGGCTGGACGGATTTTCACATTTGAGGTGATGTTGGATTCATCTTCGCGGTGCGAGTGACACTAGCTACATTGAAATTTTATCAAAAACAAAATGGTGGATTTTAATAAAAGATTTCAACCTTGTAATTCCTACTTCATAGGCTACAGATCAAACGGCTTGATAGATTTTCACATATGAGGTGTAGTTGGATTCGTCTTAGCGGTGCGAGTGACACAATCTACATTAAAACTTTATACAAAACAAAATGGCGGATTTAAATATAGGATTATTTCAACCTTGTAACTCCTATCTCACAGGCTATAGCTTAAATGGCTTTCTAGCTCCACAATAGAGCGTGCATCGTCACTTTACTGTAAAAACAAGTTTTCTACATTACCTATATATTAGTAAGTTCTGTGGGGCAGGATTAACATGCTCACGACGTTAATACTGCACTACATTTATTCATCCTTATTTCACAGAACATCCTAAGTACTAACTACGACTATATGCAAGTGTGAAAATGTACGCAACTCGAAAAGTAGAAAAATGGAGTTATCATCTTTTTGCAGTAAGCTGGCGGTATAACAATAGATGGAAATGACTTAGTCTAAGCCGAAATTTTTCTCCATTTCCATTTACGATTTTTCTGGCCTTTCAAACTTGTATTCAGTTTTTTGATTCAGAAGAACATCCTTGATCTGAAAAATAGTTTCTTAGCGTTTTCAGGACAGTCAATGTTGCTGCTCTTCAACAGAAGTTCGCCTATAAAATTTTGTTTTTCTGTCACTATTCCGTCCCCATTGAATGTAGGAAATACCTTATTAAGCTTCTCAATTTGTTTCATCCAAGCTGTGGAAGGTTTTGATAATCCACTCTCACTAAGATGGTATATCCAGGAATAAATTTCATTTGAGGAACTTTTCAACCTCTCATCCTGCAATTTATGGCAAACAAAGCCGGCCAAATTTTTCAGCCCGTCATACTCGAGCTCATCTATTTCTTCCACTAAAACGTCCTCATTATAGTCAGCTGATACTTCAGGTGCATTCAGTTTATTCGTTAATGATGCGGTTAGTCGAATGTCCGTAGTATCACTCTACGCTGAGTATGCGCCTTCGTTTCGCCCCAAAATATATGACCTTATTCTATACTTAAACTCTAGGGGATAAGTTGAGCCCTTTGCCTTTTTTCGTAAGCACTTTTCTGCTTTTCCCCATCAACAGATGTAGATGGTCCAGGTGATGATAGATACATGGGTAAATTTTCCATAGGAATGGCATCATCTTTTAGAGCACGATATCTTTTAAAGCTACTACACACAGTGCCGGCGGCAATGCCGCCGGGTTTATGCCGAGCGGCAATACAAGCCGCCGGCACAAGCCGCGCAAAGCCGCCAAGCATCATTCCGGTTGTGACAGTCACATAGAACGCTAGTGAAGTGCATATTTTATGGTTGGTTGGTTAACATGAATAAGGAAATCATCAGCACAGCCGCCGCAGTTGTAATTTTTATTTTAATAAGAAAAAAATACAAATGGGCGAGAAGGTTTTGGTTGCACCCAAGTTTACAAAATAGAAAATGGCGGAACGGTACTGTAATGATAGAAGAGCATAAAAAAGATGATGTGGGGTGTCAGCGTTTGCGCAATAGCATGTTTTTTGGATTTCTATACATCGTCTATGCCTGCACCAGATTTGTGCAACTGTTCTAAATTCTTTTTTTCCCGAAAATAATGAGAGGTTACATTTTTTAACTTTCTCTCTACTTCGCCTTTATCAATGTCAAATACACTTGCAATTATGTTCAATGCGTCCATGCGTTTGTTCCTATTCTTATAGTCTACATTTCTGGGATTCCATAATATATCATTTTCATGAAATTTTTCAATTAAGAGCAGCACAGCTTCGTCGTCCCAATTAGACGACACTTTAATTTGTTTAAATACACAAACCGCACAACACTACCGCTCGAATGCCAGAAACGAAGTGACGCCGGCAAGTCGCGTAACCCGCCGGCACACCCCGGCGGCAATGCCGGCGGCTCCTTTGCGCGGCAAGGCCGGCGGCTTTGTATGCCGCCGGGTGTACGGAGGCTTAGCCGGCGGCTAGCCCGGCGGCCCTGCTGCCGGCACTGTGTGTAGCAGCCTTTAGGGGTATAACCCATAAGGGTATGTTTCAAATTGACCTTATAGGCACTTTCACTAAAGTGCTTCGAGCAAACCCTAGCGCTTTTTACATTGACTTTGATTTTTCTTTTTGCTCTGGAGTACCACTTGACAGCCGCCCGCTTTGGAACAGACGCTGTCAAAATCCTCTCGCAGGATGATTCCCGCCATCGGGGTTGGTTACAGGTCGCCATTTCCTCGTCAAATAAAGAATAAGGGGGTGAAGCACCGAGAAGGTGAGGTTGGCAGTTGTGTATGAGAGGCTATATATGGCACGTTAATACAACTTACACCCGTTATTTTAATATTGCTTGTTGGGAAGTTTCTGTCTCTCTCTACTTCTAACGACAAAGGAACCCTATCTGCGACTTCTGGATGTACAAAGTTCCATGCGGTTAGGATTGAAGGCCGAAATCAGGTGGGCTAGTCTGGCATGCACATCGCGCGGCTGCATCATGGTCGACAGCTCTGAGGAGCAAAACAGGTTGACAGAGCGGTAGAAGAGACCCACGTTGCGGATGGTCCGTCTCAGCGAAAAGGTCCCGGAACTGTCCGTTACAGAAGTGTCATCGATCAATCGAACAGCCCTCCTCTGATCAGCATCGAATATGGATCATGCAGACGGGGCGGCAGCATCACAAACATGTGAACAGTACTTGAGGCTACGTATTATCTGGGTATTGTACATAGTGAGGAGGTCATGAGGAGAAAAGTACTAAGCCCTAAGCAAAGCAAAAAAAGGTATGATTTAGATAGAGATGGAAAAAATAGAGCTGTGCTCTATATGTATTACTCCAAACATAATAATTGATGCTTACTCAGAAAGACTAAATGAATTCGAAACTTTTATGCACCACAGTATAAAGCAGTACTTGATTGGGGGAAATTTCAATTCGAAGTCGACATCTTGGGGCCCCGCATTACCGACAAAAAAAGAGAGCTCCTTGAAGAAATTCTCGTAGCAAGGGGCCTTGTCATAGCAAACAATGATTTCGAGCCAATCTTTGTTAGAGGAAGCCAAACATCCTATATCGACATTACTTTCCATAGCGAGTGGTAAAATCAAAAAAAGGAAAGTATTCGATGTTTAAAACCTGAGCGACCATATTTTATTATTTTTCAAATAACAACTATCAAATATGAAAGACCACAGACACATAAGATCCGATGGAAGATAAATGTATGAGCTAAATTAAAATCAGTCGCCGGAAATCTGCAGTTAGCCCTATGGAACACCAAACTGGATGGTTACAATAGCAAAGTTCAACTGCGGGAGGATGTAGTCATAAAGTCATGTGACAACACCACCAAACTAAGGGAAGCAAAGTATTGGTAGAATAATGAAATAGCAAAAAAGAGAAAACAATGCCTAACTATCAGACATTATATAAACCTCTTGGAGATACCCATTAAGCACCTACTTGATGACAGACTCTACCAAAAGATATTGCTCGTTTCCAAACATTCATTCATCTACTTGCCGTTTATCAGAACCATTATGGTACCTTAGATTGATATGCCCACAAAACCATTCAGGTTTTTTGATATCCATACATCCATAAAGTTAAATATTTTTCGTTGTTCAGGAAATGAACATCCACACTATATTCACAGCGATTAAGAAATTACCAAATAATGCCTTAAAGCTACCAGCAAACCTAAAACCTGCAAAAAAAACTACAAATTTCTCATATTTTTCTTGAGTAAACATTCTAGGTTATATTTATATTAGACATTATTTAAATACAGCTGATTATATTGCATTTCAAGGAGTGACACATGTGTGGGATCTGTCAACTCTTGGTACCAGTCACAAAACATATACTCTGAAGGTTTAATTTCATGCTATAAGAGTGACTGCCATTTGGCTGCGACATTACCCTGCCAAATCAGACATATCTTTCATCATTTTCAAAGAAAATGTACAAAATCTTCAAATTTGTGAAGTTAGCGAGTTTCACTTCATACGTTACCAGACATGCCCAAATCATCAGTTGCTGCCGTGATATTCATCCCGACCACAGCATCCCCACGGCTAGGCGACCTGTATGATAAATTTGTATTGATAGGGCACCGAGTTATGCTATAAATCATATGTCAGAGTGTTTGTGCACTGATTGCAACGGTTATATGATACCAAAAATATTTTCATAAATAGGAGATCTTTCCCATTCCGGATCGAACAATCTACCAAAGATGCTTATAATCATGATACCTAGTAAATTTTCACGAAAAGCATTACTAGTTTTTTTGATTTTTGGACTTAAAAGATATTATTTGTGAAACATGTTTCATAATTTTTTGTCTATGTCCATAGTAATTGCATTATGCATCAGGGTGATGTAGGGATTGACACGTCTTACACATATTATCTGTTTTAGGATGGAGAGGATATAATGTTTTTATTGCTTGGAAGAAATTCATTAAGCCATAAATTAATAAATGAAATATTATGACGTAAATTGTATTTTATATTCTATTTTTTTGCAAAATACAGACAAATCCACACTATTCAACAGGTATGTAATGACAACTTTCAGTATATTGAAGTTGGTAAATTCGAGAGTGCCATGCATTAACAAACGTCCAAATCTGCTGCCAAATTTAACAGCTAGAAAATCGACCTATTATTTGCCGCATTCACATTCGCTGAGGGGGATAACGGATTGTTAAATGTAATCCTATAACATATATCAAAATACAAGAAAGTTGTCCTGTTTTTTCTGTACAAAAACATCATGTTGGTCTTGTTTATAATATAGTCGAATTTTCACGATTTTATTCAATATTTCAATAGAAATCACTTGATAAGGAATTTTCCCATTGGTCCATAATATTAATGTTGGTGAAATTGGGCCTAATACCGCTGATCGAACCAAAGACTCGTACTGAAAACCATACAATAATACAAAAAGTTTGCTAAATTTAGAGTAGTAAACAAAAAAGCAAACATTTTACAAAGCAGTGATCGAGAATATCAAAAAATCTGTGTAATAACATTCTTGTTTTTTTTAAATTTTTAATCGTTTGCTGTTTCTTCTATGTATTATGCAACTTTTATATAGGTGATTTTTGATATATCAACTCCTTTTGACGAGTTCTACAAGCAGTTAAAATAAATGACACAACTTTGAAAACACCCTACCCGAACTACACGAATGCGTGAGCGGCGACCCTTGAGGCGCCGATAAGAGCAGGACAGGCGAAAAGTGGGACAAGTAGATTTTTTGTGATAACATACATACTTCGAAAGTAGACTTTAACGGGGATTTCAAATGTATGCATACTTTGGTGCAATCAGCCTTCGAAAATGCTAAAGGCGGGATAGGAAGGGTAGAGTCACCTACATACAATCGCCTTGGGAGCCGAAAACTTTTGAGCCGGCCCTGTATACTGTCATCAAAAACATAATGTATCTTAGTGATTAAAGGAGTGTGGAATCAAAGAACTGTGTTAAGCACAGAAAAGTTTACTTTCTTAAAATTTGTTATACACAGTTCTGGAAGTAAATATTTATATACAAGTCCTGTTAGCGAGACCAAATATAAAATACAAACGTAATAAATAACAAAATTAATTCTAAATAAATTCTAATACAATATTACAGTTTTACAATGTGTAGAGAGCTACGTGAACACTACATTCATCTCAAAAATTACTAACTTAATAAGACTGTTTGACAGTCAAATTTTGATATGACCAGCCCTAAAAAATCCAACCTCATATACTCAGCCGTATGGCATTTTAAGCAGGACATTCTTATTGTCCCGTAAAATATCGTAGTTGGTAAGGTTGTTTGCACCCTATTTTTGTCATAAAGAGTTTCTGGCAAATGTGGAAAATTTTCGATGGCCGCGTCCCCAGACAACCATGTGAATCACTTCGGCTTTAGTCAGCATCTAAGATGCTAAGATGCTGATAAGGGCAAACCGGGGCTAACAGCAAAATCACTCGTTGGGAATGCTATAACAAGTGGATGACAAATATGTATGTACAACATACGTTACCAACCAAGTTAAGAAATTACAAAAAGAGGTATTTTTGTTATGATCTCACTGACAGAAGCAAGCGACATGGTGCTATAAATTTAAGTGATTTACCATCTTTAAGCTAATACAAAAAGGAATTTCCCGACATTCTTGGGAAAATAGTTGTATAAGTTAAAACAATAATAATAAAAGTATCACTTCATAACAACGAACAAAAAATAACATATACACCAAAATTAGATTATAGTGTTGTAACTAACAGTGGATGTTGCACGGTTGTTCTAAAGGTTACTTTCTCACCAAGATCAAGAATAATCTAGAAATAATTTTAGTGACTGAATAAATCATTTTAAATGTAACTGCTAAACAAAAACTTCTTCCAAATGTTTTTCATCAATCGGTAGTATAACTTGAATTTGTATTTTCCAAAGGGCATCGCCAATGTAAATAACTACCAGAAGGTTGATGATTTCCAAATAACATAAATCGACGTTCTCGAAAAATTACTACTACAAAAGACGATCACACGTTAGCACTAATAACAAAATCCATAATTTTTTAGTCATAATTGTACCAGAACATATAGAGAGTTATGGAGATAAAATAAAGTCCAAATTTCAGTACACTAGGGTTCTGTGCCTTGGTTACTTCCGAAATACTACAAATCACAAGTACAAGTAGTTTAATTATTCTAGACGAAAATACCCCTGGTTTGCAAAATAATTGTAAAGTCTGGTTTTATTGCTACAAGTTGTTCAAGGGGGTATTCAAAACGCATAAAATGGGTACACAAATTTTTCTGGTAATACTTTTTATTCGACAACAAAGAATGAGAAAACGTGTTTTTTGGGACTCAATCGAAAGTGTTGGCAGGAACGAAAAAACTCCATATGTTTTTTAGGTATTTATGAGACCCACAAAATGAGACCATACGTAAAAAGATACGACTAATAGCAAAAAAGTTATGGCCGAAAACCGAGGCAAACTGCGGGTTTTTTGCACTTGTTGGTAATGCGACGATGGTTTCTCGCAGATATTTAAAATTCTGTAGATTCGTAGGATTCATACTTCTAAATAACCACAATGAAATTGGAGTAGATTGGTCAAGTAGTTTTTGAAAATTTCTAATTGTTTATCCCACAACACCTGTATTGCGGCCATCACTACTAGTTTATTAAGCAATATACAGGGTTAGTTCAAAAGGCATTTAATAATAGCAAAATACAACTAGTTCACTTTGTCGATATGAATCGCAAACCATCCTGGAGGTTAAATGTTATTTTTATGCAAAAAATGATAGGTTACGTTTATTCTTCTAAACAAATTCAAACATTTCGAATATGTGAGTAATTCGTAACAAAAGATGATAGTGTCATCCGCTTTGTTTTAAAATGTGAATAGTAACATATGTTTTTCGAATATCGTAGCGCGTTTGTTCAATTACTAACAAAAACGAAATGTTTGAATATGTTTAGGAGATAAAAACGTAACCTTTGTTTTTCGCATAAAAATAACATTTATCTTTCGGAATGGTTTGTGATTCATATCGGCAAGGTAAACACGAGTATTTTGCTATTAAATGCTCTTTGAACGAACCCTGTATATTGCTCAATAAACTAGTAGTGATAGCCGGAAAACAGTTGTTTTGGTATACACAACTAGAAATTCTCAAAAAACTACTTGACCAATATAATCCAATTTTGTTGTTATTTAGAAGTATGAATCCTACGGATTTGGTGAATTTCAAATAGTTGCGTGAAATTATCGTCGCATTACCAACACGTGCCAAAACATTAATTTTGCCTCGTATTTCGGCCATAACATAGTCGGATCCTTTTACGTGTGGTCTCATTTTGCAGGTCTCATAAATATCTAAAAATCTTATAGGAAAAGTTTTTTGCTTTCTGTCAACACTTTCGATTGAATCCCAAAAACACGTTTTCTCATTCTTTCTTGTCAAATAAAAAGTTTTCCCACAAAAATTGGTGTACTCATTTTATGCGTCCATGTTTTAAACCTTGAACAACTTGCACCAGTAAAACCAGACTTTACAATTATTCCGGGGAAATTTGCTAATATGATTAGACTAAAGGTGCGGCAGCATAACTTCCTTATTTAAAATTTAGTCGGTTGATGTAGTAGAGGATCACTAGTGGTCTGGTTCTCTATTTGATCCTGACACAGTTCAGTCGTAATCACGCGTTGGATCAGTGAGGAGCGTGCTGTTGCCGTTGAAATACGTACTTTTCGAGCAGATCTTCTGCGATCGCAACCCAGAGCGCCTTTTGGAATCGCTTCAATTTTGCTCCGTTGGCCCCTGTTTCTGACTAGACATCAATTGTTATGTGCGTCACTATATGTTCAAACAAACTGCAAGTGTGATAAGACGAAGAACTGGAGTCCTTCCGCCAAGTAGATCACCTGAAAACATTGAGGCAGTCAGAGCTTCAATGTTGCGATCACCACGACGTTCTGCGCGCAAACATGTTTGTGTCTGCCCTTAGATTTCCGATAGTTCTGTGATGGGACTTCTTCACGATGACCTTCATTTCCATCCTGACAAGATGGCAATTGTGCAGCCAACTTCAATTCTCGCTTCCCGATGACGCTATTGTTTTTTAATTGTGTGGATCCGTTAACAAACAAAATATGCGGTACTGAGCTGGCAGCAATCCTCGAGAAATGCCTTTGAATTCACCTATTCACAGTGTGGTGTGCAATTTATTGATTCCTGATTCTTTGGGAATTATGAAGTCGCAGTGACAGTGATTTCGGGCCAGTATATAAACATGTTACAGGATCATTTCCTCAGCTAGATGAGTTAGGAGGTATAACGGCACACACTTCAAGAGCATCAATGGCTGTTTTGAGGGAACACTTCCCAAAGCGATTTGGAGTTACCGGCCCGCTCTCCCGATTTGGCTACTTAGTTTTTTCTGTTTTTTTTTTGAAATACCGTTTTTACGTGAACCGAAAAGATTTGAAGACCAACATCCAGGAAGAAATTGCCTGCTATGCTGTCAAGAGTCATGGCAAACGCCACAAATCGGTTTACTCAGTGTATGGAGACTGGGGGACACCGCCTATCTGATTTTATTTTAAACACTTTCTAATTCATTAGTAAGTTTTGCAAAAAGGAAGTTATGCTGCCGCACCCTGTACGATCTCGAATTTTGAAACAAGGCGTAAATTGTGTCCACATATGGACTGTTCTGGCTTCATACTATAAAGTTGAAGAAGAAGTGAAGTAGATCAAACTTATCAGTAATTCATCCAGGAAGTTCCTCAAAGAATTTTCTATTTATAAGCAATGTACATCCAAATTCACGAGAGTTGCAAGAATATGATACCAAAAATCAAACTGACAGCACTATAATATTAATTTTGTACTGACCTAATGTACACGAAATATTACTATATTTATGTGTCATAATCATACCCTATCACAAAAATAAAATTCAGTACAAAATTACAATCACTATCTGCTTTCATTTTGCTTACAACTATTAGTTATTTATCCATGCAATAATACACTATATTATGTTTGGAAAGGATTTTATGAACGGCAACGCTACGTCTCGGTCCACAATGTTAGGAAATACTTGTGAATCGAACAGGCCGGCTCATTTTTTATATTTGGATAAAATCTCAAGAATAATACATAATTCTTTAGCGAGGATATCAAAGTGATTTTAGTTGCTTGAGAATCCTTAGAAAAGTGTTTGTTTGCAGATATACCACACCTTTGAAGGCGATATTTCCCAAAATACTGATACAAAAAACATATGAAATTACGCATAGGAGAGCAAATAAGCATCTATATTTACACAAATTAATTTCCCAACATTCAGACACAAAACGTCTGTTTTACACAAGGTGATTCATAGCACTTTGCTCCATATTTGTACCAATCTTGTTCTTAGTTGATAGGTTTAAAAATGTATTGGGTTGTGGTATTGCCAAAAACGCTACATAGAATGTGTACCCAATAAAAAAGCACTGTTGAATGTTTATTACCACTGGTAGTATAAACAAGGGAGCTCTAGTCTTTGAGCTCACATGAATTTATTTTATAAATAAACTGTCTGCGGATCTGTATGTATTGAGTATAACTGACGATGGCAACATTCTGACATGTGCTGCCACATGTCCAAAACAGATGTTATTATATCAAGAATGTCTGACAGCTGCAAAATACATTCATGAAACACCCTGTATATCCACGCTAAACACAACATTTACAATAGTTTTGCTCTCAAAACAACATAGAAAACTTTCAGAACTATAATACACGAAATTTGGATTACTTATTTTTAGAAAACGCTGACAAGTCGTTACAATAATAGTCTTAGGAGACAACTATAGTATCCGTATAAACAAAATGTTCCCTAATATCCCTCATTTTCTAAAAATAAGCGTCTCTTGTATTCCCTTTTCAATTCAATCTCAAGTTGTCACTTGTCAGCTCAAAGAAGAGAGCCTATCTAGGACGAAATGTGGAAGCAACAATTTTAAACGTGCATAAAAAGATTATCATCAGAAAACACTGTAGTAGTAGTTTTGTAGCAAATGTGATTTGCTAAGTGAATCAAAAAGAAACGAGCAGATACAAATGATTCATGGCATATTATATGAGCTGTGACTATGTTTTTTCAATCTCAGATTAATTGTAATTATATATTCGACTAATGTTTAAATGCAGTTACCTTTATTTAGAGACAATGACATCTGCAAGTACTGCAAATATAAAAAAAACTAGTGTCGATTTGATGGCGTTAACTACAACTTTGAAATTACTCGAAAAAACAAATTCTAATAACTGAACGTTAACTTGCAATTGAAAAGCTGACTTGCCTTTGGTGAATACGCAGGTTTGGAAAAGTATAAATTTGTACGAAGGCCAGCATGTTATAAAAACCTTAATGAGATTCGACTACCATTCCTTTGATTACTGAAGTTTGAGACCACACTTTTATGTACTAAAAACGGCAGGCGCTTGTTACATTCTAATGAGATTTAAAACAGGAAAAGCATCACAATTACAATATTGGCGGTATAGGTAATCTTATAACAGCAATATTCAATTTTGTTCTATTTAGATTCACATATCCTAACTTTGTCCTAATTTTTTCATCTGAAAGTCACTACAAAAGTATAAAATATACACAATACGTTAAGCGAAGAGAAACTGTTATGTGTATTTCAACAAATTCACAGCTCATATTTTCTTATGAATTTAATTTGATTTCCCGACAATTACATTTTCCAACATCTTATGGTTGTTCAGAAAAGTTAGCTAGCTAGTTGTTAGATTTTTTGAAATCAAAGACATGCTATTTTTGTGTAAAAGAATGTAAATATATTTGATCTATTACATGTCCGTAAATATTTCATTATCATCGTCCGAACACAGAAACTTTTTGCTACGTTCACATTCCTCCTAGATAAAATGGTATGACTACAAGGCTGGATTTATTCGTATTTTCTCCAGTTAAAGCTAAATGAACAGACACAGAAGAATATGACTATTATTTTTTGGTTGGAGTCCCTCTCTGCGTCAGACCTTCAAACCTCTTGAACGTGTAGTTGATGAACACCCAATCTTTATAATTTATCTCGCCATCTTGAGGCATAGGCGCTGCAGCTGAAAGAACGGATAAATTATTTAAAAGGTTAGCTGAACAACAAATCAACATAATTATGCAGTCACCAGATATGGATTCTCATAATATTGTCCATACTGTGACTGAAATCTGGATCAAAATTGATAGCCATGAATTTGACCTATATCTATTGAAGTTATTTTCAAAAAGCCCCCCGCCACCTACTTATTTTTGGAACGGGTCAAGTTAGCAAGCTGAAATCCGGGATAATGGCACCCCGTATTCGAACACCCACAGTGCGATGAACATGCCGTTCGATGGAATATTGGTCTTTCAACACGTCTCCTCCCACGGCCATCATGTGTGCCCAAACAAAATCTGGACTCATCGCTGAACACGACTGAGTTCCATGGGTGATAAACTGTCTTCATTGTTATTCTCCTTCCGACAGCATCAAAACTCTGGTTCTCCGAGTGCTAGTTGCCTCAAATAACGATCCTGTCGCTCTGTAGTCTGTCTTTGACGTCCACTACCTCTAACTCGTCGATTTCGGCCTTCTTGGAACCATGCTCGACAACATCTCATTAGAGTAGCTTCGTTTCGATTCACCCGATTAGCGATTTCTCTAAAAGAAAATCCGTCTTCACGTAACCCGATTATCCGACTCCTGGCAAATTCGGAAAGTCGAGTGAAATTAGCACGACTACGAACTCTAGGCATGATAATGCAATGAAACAAATGGAACCAACAGAGAAAAATCACTGACTATCAAGTTAACATGTTCATATTGTTCGGATCCTGATATGACAAAAAAAACCTTTACAAAAAAGCACTGCTCGGAATGCCTTCAACATTTTATCAGCGTATACTTCCATGGTAGCAAATATGTTGACAAGTTTTTATTAAAATTCAATAAATAATTCTGGGTATTGCATTTTATATGTCACTTAGTATATGTGACAGAACTCTAGACTTAGTTATTTACTTCATGTTTATTTAACATACTATTGTTTTGTGTTCTGAAACCCTTGTTCACACTTTGTATTTCATGTTTTGTGTTGCGATATTTTCGAACATATTTCTGGAAAGAGCGAAAGACAACACTGACAGCGACGCAAGTAAAGATACAGCTGCGCGCAACCCGAAATCCGACCGATTCCATAAGGTCGCGTTCATATTGGAATCGCTCGAGCGACGAGCGTTTCAGTTATTTTCTCGAATTAGATCTGATGAGTTCGGTAACAAAGCAGTTGTTACTTATGGAAAATCCACTGGTACGATGGCTAATTAGAAAAAAAAAATGAAAAGAGATAAGGTGTGCATGACTATAATCAACTTTGCGGTGATCCAGTACGTTTTTTCCAGTTTCTAATGATGTCAGTGGAAATGTTTCATTATATTTTATCGATGCTTTCGTTTGGGACGTCATTGTTGATTTAGGATTTAGGATCTCCGACATAAAATTTGTTGTCCAATATTTTGATCTGCTTATTATTATGCCTCAGAATATTCAGGTTTGGTATTTTTACTTCTCACACATGAGCACAGTTTTCGAATTTGAGACAAACACCATGAAAATTCAAAAGTTATACATAAAAAAGAAGTTCATATGGACAGCAGTGAATCAAAACAATATAATTTCTGACCAGTGTAAATTTACCCAAATCAGATACTTACGAATTTCTAATTTCACATCAGGGAAATCGTCAAAGTTTGACGTATCATCTATAGATCTAACTTCGACTGGTATAGCTGCCGGTCGCTCTCTGATGTGCTCCCAGTCCACTCCCCGGAAAAATTGATTCAGCTTCAAGTCTTCCAGTCCTTTTTGAGATCCTAAACGTCGATCTGCCTCACAGCAGAATCTAAAAAATGCATTTTAACCGTTAACCACTCCACATATTCTCCTGATAAGGCACAGAAAATAGTCACATTCTGTTCGGTAAACTGCATTTGGTCATGAAGGGACAGAGGTATGACGACGTAGAGGCCATCCAACTGGCGTCAACGATCATTTTGAGGACATCCCGGTCAATGAGCTAAAATCATCATTCGAAAATCTTTATGACCATGCAAGTCAATTTATTAACTCTGACGGAGACTATTTTGAATAAAGTAAATACGATTTTCCGAAACAAAAACTGTTTGTTCATTTTTTTCTTTACCCTGTTTACTTTGCGACAACCTTGTATATCAGAGTTCTCCTTTCAGGCCAGCATCCCCATAACGAAGCGGCTTTTCAGAAATCATCATTCAAAATACAGATAAATACTACAAGAATACGCCCTCAATAAACCCTTGAATTCTTTGCCGAATTTTTAGAGCAGTCTCAATTGAAGTTGGAAGATGAGCTGATACGCCATTATTGGATGATTGTAAAGATGTTTGAATATGTCGAGAACCAAGATCATTACGTGACATGCGCGTTCAACGCGTATTTGAACTACATCGAGTGGACCGCCAGTTAGTCTACCTGCGGTGGAAGACCTGGTTTTTGGGACTGAGCTGAGAAAAGTTTAGTTATTTTGCCAGAACCCTTGACAAAAGCGAATTAATGTCAATGTCACTTAGGCTCTATAATGTAGCCCCAATATGATCTATATATGATCTTCTGTACATATGCATACATAGGAATGTATATAAGCCGGTTTGCAGATTCAGAGCCCCCTCCCAATTCGACCGTTTCTTTTCCAAGAATATATTGCTGTATTTTAAGTGTAAAAAGTGGAATTTACCTTGATAGACCTGGAACGTGAGACCTACATCCCCTTCCCATACATATCCCACCCCCCGTTTTGCAATTGACACAATGACACAAAAGCATATGTTCTCATAAGCGCTCCTTAAGTGATTAAGTATGAATGCTGTGACCACCGCGGTCCCCTAAAATTCACATGAATGCTATGACCACCGCTGGCCCCTTAGACTCATAAATCCGTCCTTGATGGGAGGTATGAACTTACTTGATAATTGTATCTTTGGCCTCTTCGGAAATGGGCACTTCAGCGGGAAAAACCAGCGTCTCCCTCCAATTCATGACCTTCCTGTAAGTATCCTGCGGGTTCTCCGAACAGAAGGGAGGGTACCCGATCAGCATTTCGTACATGATGACACCCAGGGACCACCAGTCGCAGGCAGGACCATATCCCGTTTGCAAGAATACCTCGGGGGCAATGTAGTCAGGCGTCCCTACCGTGCTGTACGCTAACTGTCGACGGTTCTTCTTCCAACTTTCTGCACGGCGTTTGCTGTCCATTGGACTCGAGGTTATTACTGGAAACAAGGTTGTTATTTACTTACAAGTCATTGACCTTTTCAAAATTCTTCAAATATTTTCCTGTTGATTTTTTCAATAAAACATATAGGAATTGCCAATAAACCTTAAAACTAGTGACGAAATAACAGCAAAACAACAGTGAAATGAAATAAAACAGCTGACAATAAAAACGAATTTTCCACAATTAAGACGTTAAAAATACCTACAAGAGAAAAACTCTTCAACGCGATAAAAACACTGATCGATCAGAAACATTCTCAAATTTCGTTTGAAGGATCTCCCGTTTGTTTCTGGCTTTATTGAAAATTGGTAGATTATTGAACATTTTTAATCCCAAGTATTTAGGTGAGACTTGGCTGCATTTATGGTTAAAAATAAGTAAACGTAATTGACTTTTTATTCTGGTATTGTGCGTTTGAATATCACTATTTACAAAAAAGTGTGCCTATTCGAAATTACATAAGTGGCTATTTCTAGTATATACAAAGAAGTCAATGTCAGTACCCCAACAGGTTTAAACAGCTCTCTACTCTAGGGATGGTTACATACATTGCTTTTTATGATCTTTTTTGAGATACAAACACTTCATTTGAGTGGGTCGAGCTACCCGATAAGCAAATGCCATAACGAAGGACAGCTTAAAACAAATCCCAAATTTCTAAAAGCATACACAAGAGGTTAATGATTTACACAGCTGCTAACAGTGACTCGTCCAACTCAAAAACTCATCAATAAAGACTCCCAGGAATTTTGCATCTTTTTGGCTCTCTAATATTGAATTATTGACATTTATACTGAATTGATCTAACTTGCACTGGTAATTGTGGAATCTGAGTACTTCTGTTTTTCTCGGTGTTAATAAAAAGTCACGTGAGTGCAAAAAGTTAATCAGTTTCATTAAGGACTCTATGCATTTTTCTTGGAGGACAGCATCCTCTTTCGATGAAATAAGCAAAGATATGTCATCCACATAAGCTGTATATATAATGGTGGGAAAAAATCTGCGATCTGATTGACATGTTAGAGGAAGAGAATCGGTCCCAGTCTAGTAGGTACCCTGTGGTACACCTTTCTAAATTGGCATGACGTTAGACTTCATGTTAGAATACATGATTCAAAATTGATATATACATATTGCCTCCGATCCTCAAGGAAAGAGGTTATACATTTTTGAGCAACTTTTCTTATATCATAATATTCTATGTATTGAGTAATATCTGATGATTAAGCAGACATTTGACTGGGGCATTTTCCCCACTCAAAAGTAGCTGCAGGACATTCACCTGAGTCAACATACTCAATTAGTTCTATATAAAAGGCAGCCAATGCTGAATTTGTCGATATTCCTTGCTGGTAACCATGTTGTCTACTGGTAAGTGCCTTGCCGTTTCTCAAAAAATTCATAAAACGATTTAAAAAAGGAATATTCGAATGCCATAGACAAACTTTCGGGCATAGTTACTGCTCTGTAATTCTTCATCAACGTTCACTTTTTTTCTTATGCAGTGGAATCACTTTACCTGTTTCTATTTTGCTACGGAATTTGCCAGATAGAAAAGACATATTTATGAGGCATGTAATAAGTGGTTCCATTATCTGAGGAAGATTTTTTGTATAAGAAAACCGGTATTTCATCTGCAATAGCTGATTTTTTATTTTTGAGCCTGTCCAATAATAAAACTACTAACTCATACTCCGTGAATGGTCTCAGAAATAATGAAAATGGATTGAATGCCTATTTGGAGTATGTTTCCATTGAATTTGTATTACTATTTATTTCTTGCATGTTATCAATCTTCCTTTGAGCTTCGTTGATAAAGTATTTATTGAAGGCTGAGACACCGATCTTGTACTAGTGTACCGTCAATATTAATTGAAATATTATTTATATAAATAACAAATATTTTTTGTGAATCTTTTGTCAACTCAGATATACTGCTTTCGGCCTATCCTCGAATTTACTTATCCTTTCTTGGTAATATTTCCTTTTTGTTTCATTCACCCAGATTGATATGATGTTTTTTTGCCTGTAGGTAAAAAAGTTTCATCTGAGGATAACATTTAGATAAGTGAAAAGTTCCCTCAGTGATGTACTTGATCTTTTAATATCAGCATTTACCCAATTGTTATTATGGGTCATATGCAATTTTTTACAGGAAAGTTTAATTGGAACTAGTGCAAAATCACAGAATAAAAATATGCGAATGTCATATCAAAATCGTTGAAATCGTATATCATCGCCCAGTCTTCAGATTTGAAAATATTATTTATGTTGACAGAGCTGAATGACCTTTTCAAATGAAACGCCCTCAATAATTTACTGAAAATGATAGTTAATTTTTTCTGATTCCAAATACAGATGGTTTGTCAAACTTATTTTCATTACTCTAGTCGAAAACTTGGATTTTAAAAATTTAGAACTATCTTGCTTGGAGATATATGTACCAAAGAAGAAGATTGTTCAAATATCTAGAAGTACTACATAACCAGCAGTGCAACAAACAGGCAGTTCCAAAAAAGTTTAACAACTTGTGCTTGGGTTCAAAGCCTTATAACTATTACATAAATTGGAGTTTAACAAATGACATATTGAACGTTTTTGTCTAAATCGAGATTTAGTCAAAAATTATGAGAAAACGTCAAATTCTGCTATATGGACAATCTTATAGTATATCAGGAAAAAAGCATTCAATTAATTTACTGTTTACTTATAAATAAATCATTGAATTCTTTTGATCACTTTTGGTAAATTTGTCTCACAACACGTATCTGATAAATTGCAAGTCTAGGGATACCGATTTGTGTTTGGTTGGCGAGTATTTGTCTTGAAACGTTCAGTTTCAGATGGAAAATGACAATGATTTGTTAATAAACAGTCTTCAAACTGTTATTTTAAAGGTATTGTAATTCGAATTAAAAGAACGACAATTGTATGAGTTATGCTACGTACCGTTTTGAAAAATCGAGTTCCGAGAAATATGCTGCGGTATATTATTTCAAGATAATTTTCTTTTTTGTTACTTAAATATACAGGGTGACTTTGAAGTTGAGTCATTAATTTTCAGATAATGATTGTAGATGGAAGATAAACCAAAATATGTGTGTAAAAATAAAAAAAAATAAAAAAAAAATTTACAGTATATCTGAAGTCACTTGAAATAGCATAAAAACCTTTGGTCGGCGCGTCCTTTGTAATTTCATGAAGTATCATAGGCGTGCGGTAATTTATTTAGAACGATAATAATAATGTTTTTATATCACAAGAAATGGATTTTACTATCTTCTTATTTTTTTGATTTGGGATAAAAAATACTTATATTGGGAGTTTAATTTATGTTGACTGAAAGTTAAGAAATGGAAAAATTACAGAATTCCAACGTTTGACATAGGCAAATATTTACATAGCAGGTAGGTATATAAAAAGGTATATAAAGACTTACATTATAGGTATTTATATATCATCCTCGCCTTCGGAGCTGTCGCTAGAGTCATCTTGTAGAGGAATTACAACGGGATTTACAGGAGGCAAAACACAATATTTATTTTCTTTTTCAATAATATGCCTAGAACACTGCTTCCATAGGTCTGTGGCAGCAATATGAGATACTGCATCTCTTATTGTGGCCAATAGCGATTCACTTAAGTGAGGGGTCTGATTATGTTTTCTTACTTTTTTTTTTAAAGCAGCCCAGACCAACTCAATCGGGTTAAAAATGCAGTAATAGGGAGGTAGACGTAATACTTCATGGCCATTTTGCTGAAGCAGATTGTCAATAACATACTCTTTTTCAAATTTTTGTCTTTTAATAAGATCCAATAATATGGCTTTGGTTGATTTTTGTGGTATTTCCATTCCCTTATCCTTCATAAAATCAATAATGTCTTGTTTTTTTGTGCCTGTATTCGGAATTTTGTTTTTCTGTTGGGAATGGTATGGCGCATTGTCCATAATAATCACTGAATTTGGGGAAATGTTTGGTATTAACTGCTGCTCTATCCACTTTTCAAATAAGTCGGAGGTCATGTCCTCATGATAGTCGGCACATGATTCTTTGATATTTTTGGCAGATAACAGCAAGGCATTAGGTATAAATCTATTTTCACTACCAGCATGGAGAATAATGATTCGTTTTCCACGGTTGCATGGTGCATTTAAAATGCACTTGTTGCTGTCGTCAACCCAGCCGTACTGCACAACATCATGGGTATCATACCACGTTTCATCCAGGTAAATCAGATTTCTTTTCTGCTCTCTATAGATTTTAACTTTGTGCAAAAATTCTTGGCGCAATTCAACGATTCGAGACGACTCCATAATCACCATTCTTTTATCTAATTTTTTGTATTAAAAACCACACAGTTTTACAATACAGTGCAGTGAGTCTAAGCATTTGTAATTATAAAAATCTTCAGGATAATCTTTTAATTTATCCCGTATCATTTCCAACGTGGGCACCAAATTTTCTTCATAAAATCCGTATATTATACGACGAATATCTTCCTGAAAACCCACGTCTATTCTTTTTAATTTTTGCCCTATGCGCTTTCTGTGGAAGGAATGGTTGACTACATCTCCCCTTTTTATAACCCGATAAATGGTAGACCGACTGATTTTTGTCAGGATACAAATTCTGTTTAAAATTTGATTTTGCGAGGAATCTGGATTTTCGTTTTTCAGACAATCATACATATTTAGGATTACTCTTTGGGTCTGTTCTTCTAAATCTTTATGAAAGAATTCTGCCTGCACAGGTTCATCAACCATCTCCTCGTGGCTTGTAGCATTTTCCCAAGGTCTCCAAAGAGCCATATTTAGGACACACAAGAACAATCAACACAACAATTAAATCAACAAGTAAACAGAGTATTCAAAAGTCAAAAACACACAAACTAATAAAATCTATAAAAAAACACGGACAGACTAAAGAAAACACGTTTATTCACCGCTACACGTCACTGGCTAAACTGTTTCAATTTTCAGTAGCCACCTGCACTTGTTCGGAGCTCTGAAATACACGCTTTCTCATTGGCTATGTCCACGCATAGGCGTGCTTTACTCCACGTGGACCGGTGAAACTGCCTTTGATCTTATACGGGGGATATTTGCTGCGAAATTTGGCGATTTTTGCAGCAACAGAGCGTGTTAAATATAGATATATATGTATAAAACGCACCCGGTATTTCACAGTGTTTCAAGTGACTTCAGATAAAGTATACCTTGTTTTATAAAGTATCCTCCCGACAAGTATTTCAGTGCGGACCTGTATTTGATCGTGCGGTTTTGGAGCATCGGCATGCCCTCCCCTGTGAGGTCTGAGGTCTGAGGTCACCTGATTCACGAGCCCGTTGTACTACATTAACAAAGGCACGAGGGGTTGGTTGCACTCGATTGGGAAACCGATCCGCATAAACATGTGCCATTTTTTATTTCGTTTGAGCCACGCAGCAAACACCACTATTCACTCACTCGTTACCGATTGACACATTGACTGAATAAAAACATCGCGATCAGTGTTTCAAATTCTTTCGCTTTTTTGTTTCCGATGCGATGAACCGATAAGGCGGATTATATCCGTTGTTGCCAAACACGAGCACATAATATTATTATTGAGACAGGGCGGTACTCAAACTTCTAAAGGGCTACAACTTTGTTACTTTAATTTTACCAGAAAAATGTTAAAGGAAAAAAACATTTCTTTTGATCAGATCTACTAACTGTTAAAATAAATGACTCAACTTCGAAGTATAGTATGCTTAATAACTTTCTCAAATAATAATATCTTATTACTATTTCTTCCACTATAAACAAACAAAAGAAACTTATTTTAGGCTGTTACTCCTTAAATTCTCTCTATTTCTAAAAATATATAAAAGTTAGTGTATGCTGACATTAAAAACTTTATTTAGGATATTACGGGAATAATTCCAACTCATCTCAGCCTCACTTGAGGACTGTTCATGATTTATCCTTAATGAATCTCTCATCATCATTAATATGAATTCATACGAACTTTTTTGGAATCAATTAATTGAATACAATTTATGTACCAAGGTCTGTCGCAAAGTAATCAGGTCTTTTGAAAGATATCCGATACAAGTAGCGCCATTTATTATCGGGTTGAATAGGTGCATCTTTCATTGATGCCCTGTCAAAATTTCATGACAGTAGAACCACTTCACGCGTAGTTATCGGGCTCAAAGTGACAGTACCTTTTTAGCACCGGTCGAAAAATGAGCATCGAACAAAGAGCCAATATCAAGTTCTAAGTTAAACTTGATAAAAAATTTACCGAAACTCATCAGATGTTGATGCAAGTGTATCGTGATCATTGTTTATCTCGTAGCCGAGTCTGCGAGTGGTTTACACGGTTCACAGAGGGTCATGAGTCTCTGGAAGACTGCGAATATCTTGGCCAGCCAAAATTTGTGATTACGCCAGAAAACGTCGAAAAAGTGCGTGAATTTATCAAAAATGATCCAAGATCTTCATTGAGATACACAGAAATGGAATTAAATATTTCTGAAGATTCAATCCCATCGCATTTTGACCAAGAATTTGGGCTCGAGAAAGTTGTGTTCCACACAAGCTCACGGATGACCAAAAATTGTTTCGAATTCAATATTCGAGAGAAATCATTGAAGAGGACGAAACAGACAAAAACTTTCTGTACAACATTGTGACGTTGTGTTTTCAATAGCATCCCGAAACCGAGCGTCAAAGTGCCGAATGGAGGCATCCAAGCGACCCAAATCCGAAAAAATGCCGTATGGGAAAGTCCAAAGTGAAGACAATGTTGATTTGTTTCTTCAAAGGAAATTATTCACAAAGAATTCGTTCTACCGGGGAAGGATAATGCACCATCTCATAGATCGACGCTTGTGTGCAATTTTTTTTCAAAAAATGGCATTTTAACTATCAATCACTCCCCATATTCTCCTAATACGGTACAGTGTGGCCATCCAAAAGGCATCGAAGACCATTTTGAATGACATCCCGGTCAATGAGCCAAAGTCATCATTCGAAAATCTATTGGTCCGTGCAAATCGCTGTATTAACTCTGAAGGAACTATTTTGAATAAAATAAATTTTTTTGAAACAAAAAATGTTAATACATTTTATTCTTCGTCCTGTTTCCTTTGAGACATACCTTGTATTTCAAGATTTGCATATACTTACTAAAGTCTGAGGGCTTCGCTTGACTCAAATCCCTATAGAAATCAGTTCGATGCGATTTCTTCAATCCTGTACAAAGTCCAAAATCAGACAATTTCAAATGTCCTTTTGCATCCAATAATAAATTGTCTGGCTTTATATCCCTGCAACAAAACATGCATTATAATTTGTATATGTCATAAAAACAAATTAAGTTGTTATGCTCCTATTTTTTGTCGAGACATCATACACAAAAATAAATATTCAATGATGACCTCTAAAAACACAAAGATAATTTAAGTAATAAGGTTGCCGTAGATTAAAATAATGACCTAGCAATTTACGAAGAATTGTACCAATTGTGTATAATTTATAACCAAAAACAAACTTACTGAGAATGAGTTTTTTTGAAATGTGTTATATATTTTATACAAGCAATAAACAATATGCAAAATTATCCATATACAGTTTCGCTTTTATTTTAGTATCATATTAGTTCACTAGTGTTACAATATTACAACAGGAGTTGTAATTTCCCTGTTAGCATGGACAACACAAAGTAAATGTCTGTTGACAAAAAAATTTTTTTTTCAATGTCCGAAGAATAGACACCTTTTTTTCTTGAAATGCGAAAGGATTTCGCGGCCACCATTCAATATTATTTGGTTGGTTTTTGGGTTATTAGGCCGCCGTAAAACATTTTTACTTCATCACCTTTAGAAGATGCCAAAAGACGTGTTGGCGAAACGTCAAATAAAAGTGTTTTACGAAGGCCTAACAACCCACAAACCAACCAAATAACTTTTAACTGAACATAGAGCTATTGGTAATGTTCTAAGAGCCCATGACACAAAACCCTAGACCCCTAGTGGATCTGTTAGAAGAAAGGTGTCTCACTGCCAAGTATAGTGAATGTACAGGCATCAAGGAAATGAAACGGTTGGCAGAGAAGAACGTGTCCGGAGGACAAACAGTGTAATCAGTTTTTCTTACATACTACGCTGAATTTGCAGAAGGTTGGCTGCCGATTGTTTATTAATAACAATACTTGGCCCACCACGTTGTAGTTTCCCAGATAGCAAAGATGGATTGACAAAGGATCGGTGTGGATATATTACTACACAGTTCCTCACAGGACAGCTTCCTGAAGGAGGCAGGAAAGAGAGAGTATGCGAACTGCGTATATTGCAATGCAGAGAAGGATAATCCTAATCATCTACTCGAAAGTGGTAAATGGGTTGACTACCAGAGATAGCTGGAATTGATGCTCGACGAGAGGCTCACTGCTGACAATTTTTCCACGCATATACGCGAGGGAAAATGGGTTGATATAAATCAATGGTGAGGCGAATGATGCTGAGTAAGGTACAGGAGAACAAGAATCAATCAACCAATAGTAGGTTCCAATTTGCTCGGTTGTACATGTACATAGGTACAAATGTGTATATCATATATATATATATATATATATATATATATATATATATATATACGAGCCCCTTCCCACTTCAGTTGGCCCACTTCAAGATTTGTACCAAAATATGCCTTTATAAACTAAACATGACGAAACTATTTACTTCTAAAACAATTTATTTTCTCAAAAACATTTTAGATTCACTCTAGTCGTAAAAAATACATATTTGACCTCACTTAGACCTATAACTAATAGAACATCTGAACAAACAAACAATGTGCGAATAAATGCGCTAAGTTAACAAAGCAACAATTGAAAGATTACCATTGGGTAACATCACCTTTATTTTTTATTACGGCTGAAATTCTTTGGGGCATAGTGTTATCCAAGTTTTGGCAAAACTTTGGTGTAAAACAATCCCATATTTCTTGAAGCTTTTGTCTCAGTTCGGTGATTGCACGAGCAGGATGTTATCGTAGAACCTTTTTCATCTCGTGCCACAAAGTTTCAATAGGTGACAGATCTGGACTGCTAGAAACCCATTTCAAAACTGGTACATTATTTTCTTCCATCCATTTTATAGCCTTTTTTGAGGTATGGCACGCGGCACCATCTTGCTGAAACACAAAATCTTGGCCGGATGTCAAACATTCTTCCATCACTGGTAAAAGCGATTCTTCTAAACTTGCCAAATATTTGTTTGTATCCACATTTCCATCAATAAAATGAAGTTTTCCTACTCCTTTTGATGACATACTGCCCCAGACCATAATGGATGCTGGAAATTTCACTTTTCTCTTCAGACAGTCAACATGGAATGCTTCAATTTTTTTGCGAATAACTCTACTGCGACTGTCACCAACACAAACTTAGAATCGGGCCTCATCACTCCATTGTATTGCACACCATTGTTGAGGTGTCCATTGTCTATGTTCAGTAGCCCATCTAAGCCGATTTTTCTTTTGCAGTGGAGTCAATAGTGGCTTTTCTTTGGCCTATAAACAAGTTCGGCAACTTTAGGGTTTTTACTTCACTTTTTTTTACAAGAAAACTTACCTTGCAAGTGCTAAATCCCAGTTTGTGGGCCTCTCTATGAGTTGTGGACCTCGAAATTCTCCTTCCAACAGCGTCACTCCACAGAGCACCTAATTGTAAATAATTGACACGCCTGTTTTTCACGATTATTCTTCTTAATGCTCGTCGGTCGGCATTTGTGATATTACTTTATTTCACATATCGTAGCTTAATATTAACTGAACCGGTTACGTTATATCTTCTAACAATATTTCTCACACTGAACCACGATAAGTCTAACAAAGTTGCAATTTCTGAGTTTGATTTCCCAGAATTAAAAAATTTAATTATCAGTGACCGAATTTTCTCACTAATAACCTTTCCTCTACCCATTTTGAAAACCTTAACTACTCAAAATAATTTTAAACGTATTCAGACAGCTGTGATTAATAAAAGCAATTGTCATGGCTTTTATTTTTCACAGCCACCTATGCGTTATAGACTTATTTTGCATTGAAATGGAAATAGGTTGATATGCTGTAATTGCAACATGTGTTATTTTTATGCTGAAAATTTGATTAGGGAGTGATAAAGTTGGTGTTTTCTACTATATATTATCAAAATATTCATTGTTAATATTTTAAACCTATAACACCCTGGTACATTTTTATTATTTTTTTTATATATCGAAGCAGCCGTGCAGGCAGAAGCCTAAATGCCGGAACACCGCGGCTGCTAAGATGATCCAAAAGAAATTTCATTAGTATGATTTTTGAACTGCCTAAGGTTAATAGAACTGGGAAAAGCTTCCTCTTGTAGATTGTTCCACAATCTCGACACCCTCGGGACAAAGGAGCGGTCGTATCGGCCGGTTCTGGATGTACGAAGTTCGACACGGTTAGGATGAGACGCCAAAGTCAGGCGGGTCTGTCTGGCAGGCACATCGCGCGGCGGCATCATGGAAGACAGCTCTGAGGAGCAAAGCCCGTTGGTGTAACGGTAGAAAAGATCTAGATCGCCGACAGCCCGCCGGTGTGAAAGAGTCCCGAGACTGTCTGTTAGAGAAGAGTCATCGATCAGTCGGACCGCCCTCCTCTGGACAGCATCGAGCATGGATAATGTAGTCGGGGCGGCAGCACCCCAAACGTGTGAGCAATATTCGAGACTAGGCCTTATCTGGGCCTTGTATAGAGTGAGAAGGTCATGCGGAGAAAAGTACTTCTTAGCCCTAAACAAATAGCCTAGCTTTTTCCCAGCAGCTACTGCTATTGACGAGATGTGTTCGGGCCAGATCAGGTCCTCGGTGATCGGGATTCCGACCAGCCGACAGGAATGTCTCTTTGGCAGAACTCGACCATCCATCGAAACCGGGTGAGCGCAGGGACGCTATTTGTTCGTCAAAGTACAGTACTGCGTTTTGGAAGCATTCAACTGTACAAGATTGTTGCGTCCCAAGCAGTGATAGGCTCCAGGCCCCTTGTCAGAGAGGAAGTCATCGCTAGTCTTCTTTTTTCCAACTCAGCGGCAGAGATTGGCATGTCACTCTGAATTCCTGCATGTAGAGTGCTGTCATCAGCGAAGCTGTGGATTGATTGGGTTGATCGTGCAGGAAAGGAGGTCGTTGATAAGAGAAACAGTGTCGGAGTCAAGACCGATATCTGGCGTACACCCGCGTTGACGTTGTGGGATGAAGAGGAGAACCCGTCAATTTCGACGGATATCTTGCGACCAGAGATAAAGCCACCCATCTGCAAAGCTTTTCTGGGAGGCCATAGGATGGAAGTTTGCTTAAGAGGGCAGCGTGCCACGGCTGACCGAACGCTTTCGTGATGTCAAGAACAACGACATGAGCCTCACCATAAGACTGGATGAGATTACTCCACAATTGAGTGACGTAAGCTAGGAGGTCCCCTGTGGATCGTTGGTGCCGGAAACCATACTGCCTGTCGCTAATCAAGCCGTGACGTTCGAGGTAGTCCAGAAGCTCGCGATTTATGCACCTCTCCATCACCTTACTTAAAACAGAAAGCAGAGCCATAGGCCTGTGGTTGTAAGGGTAGGTCTTAGATCCCTTTTTTGGGATGGGTTGGACATGAGCAAATTTCCAGTTTTCTCGGAAGGTGCCGGATTCATAAGATATCTGGAAGAGACGCGAAAGAACTGGAGCAAGCTCCGGTGCGCACCTCTTCAGTACAATGGCAGGAATCAAGTCCGGACCAGAAGCTTTGTTGATGGCACTTGGGCGTTGCGGGGGACGTCCATGGTGGAGTTGGCAGCAAAGATCTTGTGTTTGATAAGAAAAAAACTAAGATTTCAATAGTTGGGCCAACTGAAGTGGGAAGGAGCTCGTATACTTTATTGTCTGAAGAACACATTTATTCTTAGTGACACAGCTAACTTAACACTATCCTATAATACGGGGTACTATAAAAGTTTTACAATATGACTTAACAAACGGACGCAGGAGGCTGAATGTTACTGCATGTTGAGACATGTCCATGAGTGCATAGTAGCCGCCAGCAGCACGTTTTTTGATTTAGTTGTTCATTCATATTGACAGCGTCAAGTGTGGACTACGGTATCGTGGTCACGTAGTGAAGTAAGGCCAGTTTTAAATTCTGCATTACCATTCACACGTAAGGGAACTTTGTTCTCTCAGAGTACCGCATAGTCTGACGGTAGAGCAGAATATTCATCGTACGACTTGGTGCCGAAAGATGCTGAAAATGTTTGATAAGGGGCAATCTCGGTAGGTGAAGAGCATCGTGACAGGTGACTTGGCTCTATTATTACAGTGTACCGACCAAGGCTTAAAACAAAGTTTGTGTCTATGATGTTGAGGACACAACTATCAGAAGATCTGTTAAGAAAAAAATGAAAGCTGTATTTTTCAAATCGAGCGGGACTGTGGAAGACAGTCACAAAAGTGGTACACAGAACAGTGCCTGCCTAAAGTCACAGAGTCTTTGAAAAATCTGCGGCCAAAGTCAAGAATGGACACTTGGTACCTCCACCATAACAACGCTCCAGCTCACCGCGTCAAAGCCTGCACCTAGTATTTGACCACTAATGGTCTGAAACTTATTGAGAATCCTCCTCCTTACAGTCCAGATCTTGCTCCCTGCGACTTTGCATGTGAAAATGAAGCTGAAAGGAAAACGTTTTTCTAGCGATGAGGACCTTATGAGGGCTGGGGACAACGAATATGTCGCACTCCCAGGTGAAGTTTGGCAGAGCTGGTTTAAGGACTGGTTTTGGCGGATGGAGAAGTGTACTGAATGCGGTGGAAATTACTTTAAACGAAGTCAAGAAATAAAGCTGGATGGCAAAACTTTTATAGTACCCTTTGTAGATTAGGTTGTAAGTATGTAACAGTTTACATCACAAGCTGTCATCGATGTCAGAAATATTTTGTACGAAGTCAATAAATAGAGCTGCATTGCAAAACTTTTATAGTACCCTTTGTACAATTACATAAGTAGATCTTAAGTAGGTGAATTGTAGAACTCACGCAAGGTATAATATGGTCTATATATTAAAAAGTTTTCAAGTTAACGGCGGAATATATTTAAATTGTTAATTCCTCTGATAGCATCAGGAGGACACATGTAAATTTTCAAACCATTATAAATTATCGAATCTTTCACGAATTGCTGTTTTAGCTAGTACTAATTTGAGATCTTGTTTTCGTCTAATACTGTAACTTATATTTAATCGTTCAAATTTAGATTTATTTAAAAAAATAAGAGTTGCTATTTGTAAAATGAATGTTTGATACGACAGTCATTATTTCAAGATAAAGTCCTTCATGTAGCTGTGGGATCGATTTTAGCTTTATATCTAATAGTTCGTTTTTGTAGAATAAGCATCTTTTTTGAACAATTTTGGGAACAGATACACCAAAAGGGAATGCTATATCTCAATCTACTTTCAAATGAGGGAAAGCAACTGCTTAAGGCTGTGCTTTTTTCTACGTTGCAACTAATTGTTCTTATAATGAATAAAATATTTGCTAGTTGGCAAAGCAATTTATCTACAGGATTAGTAAAATCTAATTTATGATCAATGGCCAGCCCTTCAAAGTTGATGGTGTCTGTTTTGTGTATCATTTGATTATTCAAATTTATGAAATCAAGGACCATTTAAATGTCATAAATTTTGTCTTATTAACATTGAAATTCAAGTAATTGTTGTCATACCACTTTTTGATTGATTTTATGTGGCCTCATTTTGATACGAATTCTCCTTACCTATGTATGAATCCTAACTTATGAATAGAGTCTATAGCGAGCGCGGTTTCCGTGATGTAGAACTGGGTGCACTCTTCAGAGAGGGTGTCCTTCTTCATCAGTAAGGTCATCATGTCCCCTCCAGGCAGGAACTCCATGATCAGGTACAGATTGATGGGGTCCTGGAAGCTGTAGTACATCTTCACCACCCACTGGTGGTCCGCCTCCACCAAAATATCACGTTCAGCTCGCACGTGCGCTACCTGCAACAATTAGTGAGAATTTTAGCGTTTAATCGCTACCAGAGAACATAAAACAGCATCCAACGTAATCAAAAACTGACAGTACATCACAATTTGAAAAAACACTTGGCAAGTAGACACGTACAAAAAATCGTTATCCTACAATAAACACAAAATACCCAAAGAAGTTTGAACTTGGTTGGGTTGAGTTCACATGAGAATGAAAAAAAAAATACAAATGGGTAAGTACACCAACGATAAATAATGCAGGTAATACAATGTAGTTAACACGTTAAACGTCAAGGAAAATGTTAGAAAAATGTCCATCTGGCCAAAGTCCAATTTTGTATCATTTGTTCTTCTTATGGCTTACAGTCTGCAGAAATACGTTTGCTTCATTTATTTATGATCTCTTCAGCTGTTTTCTCAAAATGGACCGCCGTGGCGTAGCGAGAAATGTATGCCTAGCACGCCATGGAGGTCCGACTGGCGGTCCGATTTGACTAGTTCGTTCCTGTTTTACTTGCACAAATCAGTTTATTCCTCACTACGGTAGAGTAGACGTTGATGCTCTGGTTGATAGTAGTTGCTTCCAGTTAGTGTCTTTTACGTGCAATTATAAAATGAGTTAACGTGTCAAACGTTTGGTTCAACTTGAAAGAAACCTTTCTTCGAAGTATAGTGACGGTAAGGCTCAAGAAAAATATTACAACGGCGACATTATAAAATAAAAATTTTTCAGACTCCAGTTAGTCTTCGGAATCTCTGAACGATCCATGTCAGTGTTCCCACTTTTGCGTTGACTGCTTCGGAACAAGTCATAAATAAATGAAATTATCTTATAATATACTTATATAATAAACTCGCATTAATTGCAACAACTGTAATTTAGTTTATATAGGCCAAACTTCGAGGTCACTGAAAGGCAGGATAACTTCACACAAAAGTGACGCCAGATTACATCCAGAGATATGTGCTTTGGCATCTCATATTAACAACACAGGTCACTCTATGAATTATGGCAGTATCGAAGTTCTTGACAAAGAAAAAAGACTATAAAAACGTTTATTTTTAGAAATGTCCCACATTTTCATGACAGATCATTGCATGAATAAAAAGGCTGATGTTAAGCAGCTTAGTGTCATTTATTCCTACTTTTTACATATCCAAATCGAACCAACATCGTCCCAAAATTAGAATACATTTCCAATTGCTATCCTGGTAATTGAAATTTCTCACTCACAATCTCTAATATAAACTCATATAATCCATATTTTCAAGTGTGTATCACTATCTCACATTCTCACATACAGTTTCACGTTCCGTCGCGTCAATCACTTGTCATCTGTCGACCCATTATCTTTCCGTGCTGTCCCCCTCTCCATGTGTAGCGGAAGTAGGAGGTTAGATACTGCATTCCGATTGTTTCCCTAAAATGTCTTCGCATGTTTAATAATTTTTAATATGTTCGGGTGTATTGATATTTTTAACATGTAACGAAGGTATCTGTCGTTATCAACAGGCCCAATGTCTCCGTCCTTTTGTTTTTATATTTATAACAAGTTCTATCTTCTCTACGTTCGTTTTGAAACACCTTGTGGCTGCAACCTCAACGACGAGTACGTTGTTTGACAATTTAAATCTGTCCTGTATTCTTTGCTAGCATCACAATTGTGTTTTCAGAATCCTGATGAAGGCTCCATATAGAATGCCTAAAGCTTGATTTTATCGTCAAAAGAGTCAACTTAAGCCTACAAATTTGCCAATTTCCCAATTAACAATTAATTGTATTTCATATATATATACAGGGTGACTTTGAAGTTGAGTCATTAATTTTCAGATAATGATTGTAGAAGGAAGATAAACCAAAATATGTGTGTAAAAATAAAAAAAAAATTAAAAAAATGTTTTACCTTGTTTTATAAAGTATCCTCCCGACAAGTATTTCAGTGCAGACCTGTATTTGATCGTGAGGTCCCCTGTGAGGTCTTAAGTCACCTGATTCACGAACCCGTTGTACTACATTAACAAAGGCACGAGGGGTTGGTTGCACTCGATTGGGAACCGATCCGCATAAACATGTGCCATTTTTTATTTCGTTTGAGCCACGCAACAGATACCACTATTCACTAACACTGACGGTATACAAATGAAAGAAATACTTGTAAAAACATCGTTCCAAATTCTTTCGCTTTTTTGTTTCCGATGCGATGAACCGATACGGCGGATTATATCCGTTGTCGCCAAACACGACCACATAATATTATTATTGAGACAGGGCGGTACTCAAAGTTCCAAAGGGCTATAACTTTGTTACTTTAATTTTACCAGGAAAATGGTAAAGGAAAAAAACATTTCTTTTGATCAATCTACTCACTGTTAAAATAAATGACTCAACTTCGAAGTCACCCTGTATATGCATTTTCACTGGAATCTTGTTTATTTTTTTCAATGTTGTTGTGTTGATTTAGTAGGAAATAAATGATGTGAATCAATAACAAATTGAATAACTCTATTTAAAACAAAAATACACAAAAAAGTTCGCATTAGGGAATAATCCGTTCCAGGCACAGCGGTCCATATCTAACGCTAAAATGAATTTAAATATGAACCTTTGGCTGGAGTTACCGTGAAAATAAATTAAATACAAAGCGGTCCGTATGGACCGCCGTGGCGTGATAGGCCCGTTGTCAAGCGGTCCCATGGGACCGCCATGGCGTTCAACTTGTTAAGTGTTTAAATTTATATTTTTCTAGGTATAAGATTCGGCTAAACAATTCTGATTGTGCTTAGAATATTCTTCCTTAAATCCAAACATACATAAATTGCTTTGAGTTCAATAATGATTTTAACGTCTATAAGTTTATGGATCGATTTCTTTGGTTCTTGTATAATCCATGACTTAATTTCTTTTTTAAAACTTTTTGATGTTTTAATAACCTTTATTGGTACTGGAATATGGGCACTAAAAAGAAAAGAGATCTTTGACCGATGGTTTTTGTTATATCTCTGTTATGTTTCCGAACCTATCTAAGCGGCGGATTTAGGTTAAGAGTATATGTTACGTCTTGAAAAAAAGGAATCTGTAGTGGAAACTTAGAATAGTCTTTTACAAGCAGTTGCTGAGAACTCTGAGATCAACTAGGCAAATTGAGAAAAATGTAGAAATAGCCAAATCCACAGCCGAATTTATTTTGCGTAAATATAAATATGACCTGTATAAATTCAGGTATTGCCAATGATCTAGAAGCCTGCCTGAATAAGTTATCTTTAGCACAGGTTAATAGCTGTTGGTTTCAACAAGACGGTGCTTCTGCTCACAACTCTAGGCAAGTTCGAGAGTATCTTTGTTAGCGATTTCCCGAAAGGTGGATTGGAACCTCCAGTGAAGTGTCATAGCCAGCGCGTTTCCCGGATTTAACTCCTCTGGACTTTTTTGTTTCGGGTTTTATTAAAAACCAAGTTTATTGGCACGCTATGTTTAGAAAATAATGGCAACCTATTTGAACACCTATTGTAAATAAAATAAAAATAATGTTAAACATGTATTCGTTATTCTGAATATCACTATATTAAGCACCGTTTTATAAAATTTTATATCATCATATCATTATGTCATATGTAATATGCATCTATCAGTAATCATATAATCTTAGATCAAGCATTTGTTTGACACGCCTATTTAAATAAAATAAAAAAGTAAACAAACACATTGTTCTTTATAACTAAGAAAACAAATAAGTATAACATGTGATAAATTGGGCATTCCCCACAAACACCACTGCAGTTTTTTAAATTATGTACATGCTTCGATTGTAAAAGATTTGCGGTTTATAGTATATCAAAATTCGTTAACAGAGACTGGCATAAGATAGTGTTTATAGGGCGTAGATTTTTAAAAGCCTGTTCGCAGAGCAGTCACCAACCTGTCAGTGACCGTATCCAAGATAGTGGTATTTGACACTTGACACTAGTCAAAATATAACAATCTTCGAACAGAAATTTGTGGAAAATTAAGAGACAAGCTAAGCCATTACCTGTTCTTTCTCTAACATATCCGCTTTCCTGAGAATCTTCATAGCATACACGTGACCTGTGTCCTTCTTCTGTACTAATCTAACCTCTCCGAATGCCCCTCTACCTATCACTTTGAGGGGCTCGAAGTCTTCAACACCCAGTCGGGACCTTTTCAACCTGAGGAACTCTGTCTCTTTCTGGGCGTGCTGTAACCTTTTTTCATGTCTCTGTTCCTCCGATAAGGTCTCATCTTTTAGGGATTCTTCGAGTTTCGCTAACCTGGAATTAGAATTAAAAAACAGCGTCAAGTAGGTCGACTCTGCACTTTCCACGCAATGCTGCCAAGAGTTCATAAAATATTATGATAGGCACACATTAAGCCTCTCTCAGAAAAAAGTAAGCAGCGATTCTGTAATATCGTTCTAGCGCTGGAAATCGTACATCGAACGATCCACATCGTCGCGCATATTGTTAGCTAATCAATGTTCATTAATACTTGAAGACGCAGGATTATAGCTATACATCTCTTACATTCCATACAGTCCAAGTTCAGATGAAATACAAATAAAATATTACACTTGAATGTGCTGAATTTAAGGAGCAAGAAGTTGTAGCCAGAAGAAAGATTGTGAAATATCGTCAATATATTTCCAAGACAAAAATTAAGACAGTTTACAGATCACCATACAGTTGCATTCATGACTTTTGGAATCATATGGAATTAGTCTTAACTAAATTACAACGAAACTAAACAATAAATAATTATTACGGGTGATTTCGATGTCACGAGATAAATACAGCTGCACTAGTTAACTTGATGGAGTCTTTTGGATTGAGACAAGGGGTAATGCTTGCCCTGATAATGTAAGGTACTCAGCCAAAACTGTTGATTTAGGTGTTTCTGATCATCTAGGTATATCGTTCTCTTACAGCAACTCTAACAATGTACCACAAAATAATCATACAGTCAATTTCAGACCGTTAACTGAAAAGATTTATTCGGTTTGTTCATTTTTTTACAAAAAGTTGAGCGGCTTTTTAATGATGATTCTTCGTTAGATATAGAAACTAAATTCAGCGCAAAACTTCCATGATAGCAAATATGTTTACAAGTTTTCATCAAAATTCAATAAATAATTCTGGGTGTTGCATATGTCACTTGTAAGCATCTAGCAAGAATCCATATGATATGAACAATATCACAAAATGGATAAAAAATATTATTATACCATTTACTAAGCTGACCAATCAATATATTTATAAATCATGGAGTATTTCCTGAATTTTTAACATAGCTAAGATCATACCGATCCACAAACAAGGGTCACTGGATTACATGCCTAATTATTATCGCCCCATTGCATTGTTACCTATTTTAGCAAAAATATTCGGATCTGTCATAAACAAGCAAATTATCTCGTTTTTTTGTTTAGTTTATCGTGTGTGAAGCGCATTGTTGTGAGGTATGGGAGACAAAAGTTATAGGGTGTTCCATTAATCAGCTGCATTGCATACTTTCCTCGAGAAAGCAACATTATTACCGGGCAAAAGCCTTTCGAAAAAAAAATATGATAGTTTATCATATGTAGGAACCTTCTGGCAATATTTATTAGTGTATATATAGGGTGAATAGGCTGAATACCAATGGAATACCTTTTTCAATGGAACGCCCTATGTATTTTGTGTCCTATGTTTTTTCACGGTGTGCACGAATGAAGTGTGGTGGAATTTGTAGACTTATGTCTGTAGTGTATCGTGTGTGAAGCACATTGTTGTGGGCTAAATTATTATATAGAAGACCCTTCTGGAAATATTCAATAATGTATAGCTATTGGTTGTTGTAATTTTGAGTTGCTTACTATTTATTTTCAATGGAATGCCCTATATGATATTACTTCAACTTTTCTCGTGCTTCTTGATTATAATTCCTCTTGTTCAGCTGAATTTGATTGTCTTTCCAGCTCCTGAGGATGAAATAATGTATAGCTATTGGTTGTTGTAATTTTGAGCTGCTTACTATTTATTTTCAATGGAATGCCCTATATGATATTACTTCAACTTTTCTCGTGGTTCTTGATTATAATTCCTCTTGTTCAGCTGAATTTGATTGTCTTTCCAGCTCCTGAGGATGAAATCTCAAAATTTGACCCCTTAGCAGTAACATTTTTTTTGTCAATCCTCAATGTGTTTTTCGTTGAGGGATGAGTTTTTCTTTCCTTTTCGTTTCTACAACTACCTTCATGTTACGCATTTCCTTGATATCACATACCCTTTTGGTATGGAAAGTCAAGGAAAGCAGTTCTTTAATTTATTTGTTACTTCTAGGTATTGTGGAAATGATATTTGCCTTCAGATTCTCAATAACATGTCTTTACAAGATGTACATTCGATCAAAACTTGAACATGCACTCATCGTATGGAGTAACTATTCTATCAAAGACATCGAACTACTTGAAATATTGCAAAGTAAAATAACTCGAATTCCACCAGAGATTTAACATTTGCCATATGAACAACGTCTAAGGGCTATGAATACTATTATGTAGGGTTTTCTGCTACAAAGACGTCAACTTGGAACTAGTTGTCGATCACTTGGTGCTCACTTGTAGCAAGCGCGGAATGAACTATATGCACACTAGCCTACCACTTTTCAAGAAAGCATAAAACTTCCTCAAAAGCATACCTCGAGGAATCGACGAATGCATACGGGATCGAAGTGGTTCGAGACCTTATTATGGTAGTCGCGATACGGTAAATGTTTTGACTTCAAAAATCACATATTCCTCTTGCTTTTGTCTAATTGTATGTAAAATTTCATTTAAATAATTTAATTGGTACTCTACTTTCTCTGTTAACCAGTATATCATAACAGACATTTTGAACGATCATGTATACTTTATCTGAAGTCACTTGAAACTTGAAACACTGTGAAATACCGGGTGCGCTTTATATATCTATATTTAACACGCTCTGTTGCTGCAAAAATCGCCAAATTTCGCAGCAAATATCCCCCGTATAAGAGATCAAAGGCAGTTTCACCGGTCCACGTGGAGTAAAGCACGCCTATGCGTGGACATAGCCAATGAGAAAGCGTGTATTTCAGAGCTCGGAACAAGTGCAGGTGGCTACTGAAAATTGAAACAGTTTAGCCAGTGCCGTGTAGCGGTGAATAAACGTGTTTTCTTTAGTCTGTCCGTGTTTTTTCATAGATTCTATTAGTTTGCGTGTTTTTGACTTTTGAATACTCAGTTTACTTGTTGATTTAATTGTTGTGTTGATTGTTCTTGTGTGTCCTAAATACGGCTCTTTGGAGACCTTGGGAAAATGCTCCAAGCCACGAGGAGATGGTTGATGAACCTGTGCAGGCAGAATTCTTTCATAAAGATTTAGAGGAACAGACCCAAAGAGTAATCCTAAATATGTATGATTGTCTGAAAAACGAAAATCCAGATTCCTCGCAAAATCAAATTTTAAACAGAATTTGTATCCTGACAAAAATCAGTCGGTCTACCATTTATCGGGTTATAAAAAGGGGAGATGTAGTCAACCATTCCTTCCACAGAAAGCGCATAGGGCAAAAATTAAAAAGAATAGACGTGGGTTTTCAGGAAGATATTCGTCGTATAATATACGGATTTTATAAAGAAAATTTGGTGCCCACGTTGGAAATGATACGGGATAAATTAAAAGATTATCCTGAAGATTTTTATAATTACAAATGCTTAGACTCACTGCACTGTATTGTAAAACTATGTGGTTTTCAATACAAAAAATTAGATAAAAGAATGGTGATTATGGAGTCGTCTCGAATCGTTGAATTGCGCCAAGAATTTTTGCACAAAGTTAAAATCTATAGAGAGCAGAAAAGAATTCTGATTTACCTGGATGAAACGTGGTATGATACCCATGATGTTGTGCAGTACGGCTGGGTTGACGACAGCAACAAGTGCATTTTAAATGCACTATGCAACCGTGGAAAACGGATTATTATTCTCCATGCTGGCAGTGAAAATGGATTTATACCTAATGCCTTGCTGTTATCTGCCAAAAATATCAAAGAATCATGTGCCGACTATCACGAGGACATGACCTCCGACTTATTTGAAAAGTGGATAGAGCAGCAGTTAATACCAAACATTTCCCCAAATTCAGTGATTATTATGGACAATGCGCCATACCATTCCCGACAGAAAAACAAAATTCCGAATACAGGCACAAAAAAACAAGACATTATTGATTTTATGAAGGATAAGGGAATGGAAATACCACAAAAATCAACCAAAGCCATATTATTGGATCTTATTAAAAGACAAAAATTTGAAAAAGAGTATGTTGTTGACAATCTGCTTCAGCAAAATGGCCATGAAGTATTACGTCTACCTCCCTATTACTGCATTTTTAACCCGATTGAGTTGGTCTGGGCTGCTTTAAAAAAAAAGTAAGAAAACATAATCAGACCCCTCAATTAAGTGAATCGCTATTGGCCACAATAAGAGATGCATTATCTCATATTGCTGCCACAGACCTATGGAAGCAGTGTTCTAGGCATATTATTGAAAAAGAAAATGAATATTGTGTTTTGCCTCCTGTAAATCCCGTTGTAATTCCTCTACAAGATGACTCTAGCGACAGCTCCGAAGGCGAGGTTGATATATAAATACCTATAATGTAAGTCTTTATATACCTTTTTATATACCTACCTGCTATGTAAATATTTGCCGATGTCAAACGTTGGAATTCTGTAATTTTTCCATTTCTTAACTTTCAGTCAACATAAATTAAACTCCCAATATAAGAATTTTTTATTCCAAATCAAAAAAATAAAAAGATAGTAAAATCCATTTATTGTGATATAAAAACATTATTATTATCGTTCTAAATAAATGCCGCACGCCTATGATACGTCATGAAATTACAAAGGACGCGCCGACCAAAGGTTTTTATGCTATTTCAAGTGACTTCAGATACATACAACGCTACTTCAAAGGCCTTATTCGAACATAGTAACAAATGCTTCACTGCTTGCCATGCTCATGTATATCAAGATTATCAAGTACCGGCTGATAGAACAACAATTACCTTTGTTTTCGCTCGACGTGTTGGGCTATCAGATTACTGTAATAATTTTCTAAGGTGACTTTCGCTTTCGTGGCTTTGTCCAGGGTGTGGACACTGAAACGGATGGTGTTCTCCGTAGCGGTCATGTCCAGGACCCCTGAAATAACAGAAAAGATAACATTAGTAGTAGTGCTACTGAATTTGATATTACAAAAATGGTTCAAGGTAACTACTCCTAAAATTGTGTTTAGGGCAGTCGATTTTTGATAAATTAACTCATCATGTCTGGTCTGTAGTTTGTAAAGATCTATCGTTGATACTATAAGAATAAATAATAAGAGAACGAGACCGACTAAATGCAATTTTGAAAGATTACGCCTCATTTAGAAGTAGATTCACTCCACACCAATGAGAAATATGGTCTAAGTCTCTTTGCAGCAATTCAGCATCATGTTTGTTAACAATAATTCTAAAAATCTTAACATCATACTCTCATAACATCATTAATAAATATGTTAAATAACAACGGACCTAAATGGGAACCCTGCGGGACTCCAGAAGTTACACGGATACTATGAGATGTACACCCTCCATATCTTACCATCTGGGATCTATCAGATAATTAACTACTTATACAATTTAAGAGCTGGCCCTGCTGACCATAGTCGTAAAGCTTGGACAATAATATCGAATGGTTAACCTGATCGAACCCTTTAGAAAAATCCGAATAAACACAGTCTACCTGCTGACCTTGCTTAATTGAATTAGTTAAATGGGTACTACATAACATCAAGTTCGTACAACTTGGCTTGCCATGACGAAAACCATGGTGCTTATCGACAATAATGCACACCGCACGATAGTTTTCAACAACATTTTTATTTCCTGACTGGAAAATGGGCGTTAAAAAGCTTTCGTTTCCAATAATTTGGAAATTCTCCCGACTGCAATGATTTATTAAACGTACATACATAATGGTATTATTAGTATGTGACTGAGGGTAAAACATTTGCAGCAGTTGTGATGTCCCTAGGTAAATAATCTTAACAAAATAAGTTTCCATAGTTTTATATCATTTTTGGTATGCAATTTTTTATATTCGTCTTTTCTTGGCAAAGGTACAAGAAATGGTCATCATTTTCTTGGATAGAACTATTGTCAATCTGATAGAAATGATAAAGCTCGTATTTGGTCACATCTGGCATTTCCATTTATTAATTTTCATTTTGGAGACATTGCTCTTCCAAACTCTCAATCTTGTACACTACTAAACAGGACGTTGTTGTTACGCAAATATCTCGGGACGCGTTTGGTTAATCGACTAAAGGTTAAAAATGTCACTTTATCATTATCTTCATAAATAATATCATAAGAGCATCTAATTTAAAAAAAAAGAAAATCCAAGAAATACATTGCTAAGTAATAACACTGGACAACAAATTTTAGTTTTTTAATTGTATCTTGTGGGAAAAGTGCACTTCTTTGTTAATTTTGGGGCGCTGAATACAAAAATGACAATGAAATAAAAAAATTAGTTGCGGTTTAGAAAAAAAACTTTTTATTTTTAAGGATATATTAAAAAAGTAACAAGATTCATATACTTATAAGAATCACTATATGCGCTGTCTTTTTGCTGTTTTTTTATGGATCGTTGCTGGAGCATCTCTACCAAGAGTCCAACAGTAATCTGCAAGCATGGAAGGATTCCACTTTCCCTGGTACCTTTTTTCCATTGTTGAAATATCCTGATGAAAACGTTCGCCGTGCTCATCACTAACGGCTCCGCAATTGTCAGGAAAAAAGTCCAGGTGTGAGTGTAGGAAATGTATCTTAAGAGACATATTACAGCCCATCTTTTGATACGATGACAGCATATTTTTGACAAGGGTTTTATAGTTGTCAGCTTTTCTATTTCCCAAGAAATTAGTGACCACCAGACGGAAATCATTCCAAGCAGTTTTTTCAATACCTGTTAAAGTGTTTTCAAACTGTGTATCTTTCAAAATATTTCGAATCTCTGGCCCAACAAAAATACCTTCTTTAACCTTTGCCTCACTTAGTCTTGGAAATTTCTGACGCAGGTATTGAAAAGCTGACCTATCTCTATCTAATGCCTTGACAAAGTTTTTTATTAGGCCCAACTTGATATGCAGTGGTGGTAATACAATTTTTTTCGAATCTACTAATGGCATATGCTGTACATTTTTTTGACCTGGCTCTAGGAATTGACGAACAGGCCAGTTTTGTCTGGTGTAATGAAGTGCCTTTGTCCAACTGTCCCATTCACACAAAAAACAGCAAAACTTTGTGTAGCCTAGCTGCAGCCCAAGTAAAAGTGCAACAACTTTCAAATCGTCACAAATATGCCATTGGTGCTCATCGTATTTTATGCATGTCAATAGGTACTTCATATTGTCATATGATTCTTTCATGTGAACTGCATACCCTACAGGAAGAGATGGTAAAATATTTCCAATATGCAATAACACTGCCTTTAAACTCAATGTTGAACTGTCTATAAGCAATTTCCATTCTTCTGGGTTATAGTTTATATTTAAAGCAGCCAGTAAGCCGTTAATGTTACTGCAGAAAACCAAGTTATTCTCCATATTGAAAAATGGTTCTAAGTCTTTGCGGCGTTTACGAAAAACACATACCGAAACATCGTCTTCTAACAAGTTCCACTGCTGCAGTCTTGATCCAAGTAACTCTGCCTTACATGTTGGAAGTTCTAAATCTCTTACAAGATCATTTAATTCTGACTGTGTTATTTTGTGCGGTTGGTGACATGACGTGCTCGGTATAAAATCAGGATCTCTTGACGTTGATGGCATATCTTCTTCCTGACGAATCACTCGATCGCCATGATCTGATTCGTTTTCTGATTCGCAAGTGTAGGATTCTGGGGGTTTTGAATAGGATTTTCGTCACTGTGAGGCACAGGTCTCATCGCAGATGGTATGTTTGGGTAGTTAACAACCGATTTTTTTTCTTGGACATACCTGTGGCTTGTCCAACACAAGGTACCATGCAAAAGTAACAATCATTAATATGATTTGTAGGCTCTCTCCAAACCATTGGGACAGCAAAGCGCATAGACCGTTTTTTGCCATTTAACCAGCTCCTCAGACTTGAAGCACATGTATTACAGCAGCTGTGGGGTGCCCACTGTTTGTCTTGATCACCTAGTTTACAACCGAAATAAAGCTGATATGCCTTTGTTATTAGTGGAGTAATAGACCGTCTCTGAGACGCAAAAGTCACATCACCACACACGTAACAAAACTGATCTGGATTGTTTACACACTTTCGAGACATCTTGCAATCTTGCATGAACGCTGTCAGCCAAATGAGGAAAAAATGGCTAATATAAAACAATATGTACACGTATGTATAACCTAACACAATCATGCCGATTACATCATCTTTCCTTGCCGAATATAAAAATGTAGCACGTGCATTCTTGTGAATTACAGTATATTAACACTGTCGCAGCAGGAACACAATCATATAATTACCGTATCTCTAAAACTTGAACTAATACTGAAAAAATAAGTTTCATTCCGGTTTTAGCACATTAAAAATAGTAATATTTTGTTGATTTTATTTATGATATTTTTTGGCTGTTGATCAGTGAATTGAACAAGAATCATGGGTGCTGGTAGCAACAAAAATACAAGTCGAAGACGAGGATTTTTGCACCTGTACGAATGCTTTTTGTTAAAAATATATTACTTTGCATTGTTTTTCCGATTTTTTTCCCAGGTAAAAATTAGATGCCCGAATGGTATGTGACAAGACTATTTCATGAGTAGCAGATTACTGGGACACCATAATTACTTGTTATCAGCTGTGATGTTTTGGCGCAGGTAAACTCGAAAAAACTGCTGACAGGTGCTGTCATACAATTTTTTCATCTAGAAACCATTTGTAATTTAAAATTGCGCAATTGAGATTGGTAGAAATTAAGACGAGGGAAATAGTCAATAAAAAATAACGGGATTGTACTAGCAATAACCTTATAGCATGAAATAAGAGAGATTATAGGCGCATTCTACATACTTTGTCGAAAAATAGAATACATTCCTCATTTCCAATTTTTGTGTCGACATCACAAAAACTGTTTGAGATATAGTTGAATAAAGATTACGAAAATCCTGCATCTCAATATCGAGCGACATATTACAAAGGCATGTTTGGCTCGATATTATGTATTATGCTTTCTTTAGAACCCAGAAGAGGGACAATAGTGGGGACGATCTCTTAATTAAAGTCCACGTTATCATAACTTTAATACGCTCAAAAAATATTAAATAACAAACATATAACACTGCTATTTGTATTGTATTTACGGTGCACAATAAAGTCGTCGAGAGTTCATAAAATTCTTGGAAGACAGCTTGATATACCTACAAATACTTTCATCTTTATTATATTTTCTTGTTGCAATGTAATTAAAGAGTCGTAGCGTAGATTAACGCTATTTGAACAAACATGGTGCGATAAAATGTCTTAGTGCTTGGTACAGTTCTCCCACAACGTTTGAGCTTCTAACGATAAGCAAAGGACATTATGAAACTTCTACGGCATAGATAAATAACTACGTACAACAAATGCCCCACAATAAAAACGGCTTATTTTAATTTGTTCGTGGTATTTCCTGATCTTTTTGGTGATAAATATTATACATATTATTATATAATATTTAAGATGGTGACTAGACTCCAACATTTTTTAATGGAATGAGGGGTGTGCGATACCTCAATTTGAAGCTGTCAAAGTTGAGGTCTTTCGTATATTGAATCGCTTATCACTCAACAACTAAACATTAAATTGTTATAGTATGTGATATTAATCTTACTCTAACATTCGGCTTAAAGAACTTTGGCAGTATTGACAATTTTTTTAAACAAAATGTTTCATATTTTACTGCATACTCTGATAGAGCCTTCCAAGAGAAGCAGATTGCATGCATCGATTTCAACTTTCTAAATCGACCCATTCAAAAAATAAGTAGAGGGGATTTTTTGAAGAGTGCTGTAGATATTGAACACCATAGAAATATACATGGGGGTCCGCAGGAGGGTGCCACGGGGTCGTACGACCCCCTCTCAGAGAGAATTTGCTATTTCCACTCCTCAACAAGTTTTGGGAGCAGGTACACTTTAACAAAAAGTTATCTCTTGCCGCTGATCAGCACCCCTGAAAAAATTCCCGAGGATGCGCATGGTAACACATACCCATACTAAGCTTTGCACTATTGACTTCAATAATCCCGAAAAATCTCGAAACCGAACATTACTTTTTCTGGATCTTATATGACATCATCGTGTCATTCCATTGGTCTGACTGGCTGTCTGTCCGCTAATATATGAATCCTTCTATAACTCGGAAAGTTACGGCTCGGATTTTGATGAAATATTGACACAAGGTCACTGTTATGGCAAAGACAATAAGGTTTCACGGGTTTTGAAACCTGGCAAATGACAAAAAATGTCCGAAACAATTTTTTTTTCTTGGAAAGGCGCAAATTAGAGAATGGGAGTCGTAAGGGATGGGTGATCATGAAGGTTGCATTTTTTGCATTAGCAAAAGACGATCGATCCATTATTACGAACCTTCTGACTCCGGTACATTTGCCTTTAAGAGAGAAATATGATATTCCGTTTACCTTTTTACACAAATGAACATATCTGGTCAGGTACGAACTCCATTTGAGTCTTATTAGAATAGACTTGAGGTGTTTATTATCTATAATATACTAAGTGACATATAAATCCGAACACCCAGTTTGAATGGTTTTATTTTAATAAAAGTTGGTGAATGTATTTATCTTACTGTGAATAACAAGTGAAACAATTTTCAGCCTTATCAGTTGGACATTCCGGTTTTTATACTGCTTTCTTTTAATTCACTAACGCTCTAAAAATGAATATTTCAGCCGCAGTAAAGAAGCAACGTTGGCGGATTTTGGTTCTTGACATCTTTTACTCCTTTACGATCGGTTTCGATGCCTAGAGTACGCGGAGACCTGTACGATTTCGTCAACTTAGTGAGTTTGATAGGGGCCGTATAGTGGGACTTCGGGAAGCTGGACTTTCTTTTCGGGCAATTGCAGTTAGAGTGAAAAGAAGTGTGGTTAGGTGTTGTCAGGCATGGCTTCGAGAAGGCTGTGCGCAAAGAGCAAGGGGCACTGGACGCCGCCGTAGAACAACAGACCGTGAAGATCGCCGCCTAAGATTATTGGCCTTAAGGGACCGTTTCTCCACTACCAGGTCCATTGCAAATGAATGGTTTCCAGAACACGGAAGACCTATTGGCATGCGAAGTGTTTACCGACGAATGAGAAGTTTTGGCTTGTTTTCATACCGGCCACACTGGGTCCTCCCTTTAACTCGAGAATACCGAGGTAATCGCCTTGAGTGGTGCAGACAACGGTCACTCTGGGATCAGGAATGGAACAGTATTGTCTTTAGTGACGAGTCTTGATTTTGTTTAGGCATGCACGATGGTCGTGCCAGGGTTAGAAGGCGACGTGGTGACAGGAGGAATCCACAGTTTTTTGTTGAAAGACATGTTCATCACACTGTTGGAGTTATGGTTTGAGGAGCTATAGCTTATGGTTCCAGGTCACCTTTAATCTTCATCAGAGGTAACATGAACGCGCAGCGTTATATCCACGAAGTTCTAGAACCCCATCTTTTACCCTATCTTGACACCCTGGCAGATCCAACTTTCCAACAAGATAATGCCCGACCACATGTTGCAAGAGTCACAATAGACTTCTTTCAACATAATGATGTCACATTGTTACCATGGCCACCAAGATCTCCCGACTTATCCCCAATTGAGCACGTGTGGGATATGATGGGTAGGAGATTGCTCAATTTGCAACGTCCTCCTCAGACTCTAGAAGCACTTCGAGAGGAGTTGGTGGTTGCCTGGAATGAGATACCACAGGAGGGCATTGACCACCTGATCAGAAGCATGCCTAGGCGCGTTGGAGAATGCGTAGCATATCAGGGTGCGTCCACACATTATTAAAGGTTAAAGGGCTTTAAAGCAGTGCAATCATTTTGAAATTTTTATTATTTACTTATTATGCTTCATTAAGTACTTATACAAAATTTTATTAAAATAAAACCATTTAAATTGGGTGTTCGGATTTATATGTCACTTAGTATAAATATGCTTAGCTATATGTTTGAAATATGAAATACGTTACGTTATTTCGTAGATACAACTGTTTTGGCTTTTCTAAGTAATTCCAATTGAGGTTGTTTTGAAATACAGGGTGTAGGCGTTATGGTAGTCATTATTGAAATGGATAATAGGGAGGTCAAAACAAGTCAAAAAATTCATACGAGTATGACCCATGGTCCAAAAGTAAATAGATTTTTGTCTAAATGGCTTTATAGTTTACAACTTTAAGTGCTTTATATCGACCACAATCACCACTGGGTAATTAACAAATTAATGGCATTTAGTTTTTCTAAGTTAAACCAAAATTTGTAGTCAGTAAGTAAATTTCATTAAATTAAATATTTAAAACACACATGACAACAGCGCGTCGTCATGACTCTTATCGAACCGGCAATCGATCGCAAACGGTAACAGTGGTTAGTTATCGGGCATCGGGCGTGTTTTGTTTTTGTTCGCGTACGTCGTCGTTTGTTTACAATGTTCTCGAATCAAGAGTTCGCCCACATGTTGTTAGTCAGAAGGACATTTGTGCAAGTATACCAAAGACTTCGAGATACAGGAAGTGTTCAGCCCACTAATATTCGCACTCATGGTTACTGTAGAGCAGGAGGAACAAATTTTAAATACCGTGGAAATCAATGCAGACATCAGCACTCGGGAATTAGGCCGCCGTCTAGGACTATCGCATACCGTAGTCCATAGAATCCTACGGGAAAATTTGCTTTATCCCTACCATCTACAACGAGTGCAGGCCTTGTTACCAGATGACTATCCTCGCAGACTAACATTCTGTCAGTGGTTTTTGCACAAAAACATTGAAAATCCGGATTTTTTAAAAACATTCTAGCGACGGACGAATGTACTTACGGGATATTAAATTTTCATAATACTCACACATGGGCCCAAGAAAATCCTCATACCATTCGTGCAGGTCATTTCCAACAACGTTTTAAAATAAATATTTGGGCGGGTATTCTTCACGATCAGGTAATTGGCCCTTTCGAGTTACCCCCAAAGTTGTCAGAAGAAGGATACCTTAGCTTTGTAGCCAATAAACTACCAGAACTTTTGGAACAGACCTTAGACAACATGCCATTACAACGGAGACAGAATTTGTGGTTTCTTCATGACGGGGCACCACCATACATTTTTAGAGTCATTCAGTATTTGAATGAAATAAAGGGATGGTTTATGGGGCTGATCCAATAACAACTGAAGCACAACCTCGCGAAAAAAATTTTAATGCGGCTGAAATAATAAATGGATAACTTCGAGGACCTAGAGTAAGAAGAAACTGGGTTCGTCGTAATGAAGCTTGTGTGGAAAGTGGAGGACGACATTTTGAACACCTTCTTTAAATACAAAAGAAGTGCAGTCTGGGTTTTAAAAAGAAAAACAATGTATGTATCAAAATTGTGTTCCCTATTTATAAGTGGATTTTTTTAATACGTTCAATAAACTTTCACACACCAGGTGAACCGCTGAGACAGTTAGTGGTAAGTCCGTTTTTTTTAATTGTTTGCATTTTACGAGTACATTATCAAATACTGAAATTATACCTAAGAGTCAAAAATAATAAAGTCCATCTTTATTTACACTGCGTTCCGTCGTAATTTGTGTCTGACATTGCGGCGTTGTCACATTTTATTTTACTTTAAAGTCGCTTTTCTCTAAAAATTAAATAATGACTATGATAACGTTTACACCCTGTATATGGAGAACGTCAACATTTCATGACTCGACAAGATCAGCATTGTGTGAAACGTACAGAGTCAACTACTCAACTCCAGTTTGTTATGGCGGCTTACTCCTTAGCACCTTCGTTGATCAAAGGAATTATCAACATTCTATTTTATTCTGAAAGATTCGCAATCACACTTGCTGCCACCATTACATATTTACTATCTAATAATTATTATAATATTATGTAGATCACTATGTCATCAAATTGACGTAGTTCCATAATCTTTGATGGAAAACATCAATGCTGGATAAGCGTCATGGAAGGAAAATCGCGAACATACATTAATTTGCATAAAATAGCTGGCGGCCATCGCGTGTGAAATTCATTTTAGGTCACTATCTAGAATAGATTCGTACTTAATATATCATTCCAAGAAATGTGGGTAACATGCGAACTTGTGAATGCAGCTAAAATTATATACAGAGTGGCCGAACGAAAAGGTCGCTCATCCGTTTATGACTCTCCTAGTATATTTTGATAAAAACGATGGGACCCGTCAATTTTGATTTCTAAGGGGCATCTTTTCATCTATAGCCGTACAATACAGGGTGATCCAAGATATTGCGTTACACTTAGATTTTTAAATCGAAATCCCATTTTTTAGATTTTTAGATTTTGAAAGCAGTTTTTAGTAACAAAGTTTATACCTATCTTCAATCGTTGTGAAGCTATTTGAGTTTATAATAAAATTCGACTAACTTAATAATGATAATAATGGAATGCAAAAAATAATAATCAAGCAAGATATTTAGTATCAGTCAGTGTCATCGTATGTTATAGAAAGACTTCGTCTTTCATTTCAAATTTATTTTTTATTTATTTATTTATTTTGCGATTAGTACACTGCTCGAACAGATGATTCCATTTAACGAACAGGAAATATACAAAATACAAAAAAAAAGAAAAAAAAATCAATAAACACGTATCAAGTACATTACACACATTACATCTAAATAAGTTCTTAACCTACAGTCAAAAACGACCTTTTTAAAAGTGATATAGTGCAATGAAAAATGTCTACTAAATTCTTTACTTTTTCATAGTTGTTACACATTACATATAATGGCGAAAAAAGTAACACACTGGTACGAGGCACAGGTAAATAGAAATTGGTATTGTTAAACCTTATGTTTCGGTACGGTACGTGTAATGACAGCTTTTCTAAAAGAAACTGACAATCAACTGTGTTGTTCAAAATTTTATATAAGAAAACCACAGCGCAGTAATTTCTGCGCTTAGATAAATTTACCATATTAAATCTACTGAGCAATAAGTCATTGCGAAATCCAGCCTCAGGATAAATCCCATCTTCCTTGAACCATAAATATTTAGCAAAACGTCGCTGGATCTTTTCAATGCTGTCCGAATGTACATCATATGCAGGGTACCAAATTATACTACAGTATTCGAGCTTACATCTAACAAACGCATTGAATAACAATAAAAGAGTTTTAGCATTATTGAAGCTCTTGCCACACCTAAGTATGAAACCCATCGTCTTGTGCGCACCGGTTACAATTTCAGTAATGTGTTGCACAAAAGTTAACTGTGGGTCGAAAGAAACACCTAGATCCCTCACAATGGAACAACTACCCAAGACTTGACCATTTATGTGATAAGCATAACCAATTATATTCTGCTTACGTGTGAAAGACATAGTCTGGCATTTTGTAATATTCAGATACAGCTGATTCAGGCAACACCACTCATACAGACGTACTAGTTCATCCTGAAGCTTCATACAATCGACAATTGTGTCAATTCTAGTAAATAATTTCAAGTCGTCTGCGTACAATAAGTTGCAACAATTTAGTTGGCCACTGAGATCATTCACAAATATAGCGAATAATAGCGGACCCAGGACGGAGCCCTGGGGCACCCCAGATGTCGCAGAAACACTGACAGACCTAAAACCACGGTACTTAACGAAAAGTATTCTGTCCAACAGATAAGATCTGAGGAAATTTGCGAATCCAAGTGATATACCACATTTTAAAAGCTTCTGTATTAGTACTCCATGGTCAAGTCTGTCAAATGCTTTTGAGAAATCCGTATAGATAACGTCAATCTGTCCGCAAGTATCTAAAATTTCAGCAGCATGCTGTTTGAAACATGCAAGATTAGATGTAGTCGATCTACCAGGAAAAAAGCCATGCTGATGTGGAGTGATGATGTGTTTCACATGAGTGAATATGATTTCGTGAACAACAGATTCAAATACTTTAGCAATATTACTTAGGATCACAATAGCTCTATAGTTTTCAATCTTATTTCGGTCACCTTTTTTGAAAACAGGAGTAATGCGAGATTTTTTCCAAACTTTAGGATAACATCTCTGTTCCAAAGATAAATTAAATAGAAAAGTGAGAGGCTCAGCGAGCACATGACAACAATCTTTAAGTAAAAAAGAAGGTATTGAATCCGGACCAGTAGAGCATTTGGATCTAAGTTTAGATAAAGCATGGTTGACCTGATCTACTGTGATTTTAGGTAAGTCGCATAACTGACCATTACAAGACACACCAGAGACAGTGTCACCTCTGCCAGAGGTTATGAAATTAGACTGAAAGAATTTAGCGAAAGCATTGACAATATCAGGTGGTGAATTCAGAGCAACGTCATCCAAAACCATATGACTAGGTACACCGGTGACATTTCTAGCTCTGTTAACATATGACCAGAAACTATTTGGATTGTTAGAAATATTATGTTCAGCATTGGAAGTATATCTATGAAATGCACGATCCAGCTCAATCTTGATACTCCTTCGAAGCTCTTTGAATGCATCAATATCATGTGGATTGCATGTTCGTTTACAACGCTTCCATAATCTCCGTTTTCTTTCAATCTTGGCAATTATTGAGCGGGAGAACCAGGGAGGATAATTGATATCTCTCGGCGTTGTTACTGGTACATGAATATCAAACAGAAAGTGCAGAATTTGGTAAAAACTGTCACAAGCAAGATCAACCTCTTTTAGTCCATAAAGGGACGAAAAATCTGCATTAAAGATATCATTGTACAAAGCAAGAATATTACATTTTTTAAAATTATAGGAAGGGATATTATTAACCTCAAATCAAATTGTTAAGTTACCTATAAGTACCAATAAATATTGAACAATAAACTTATCTAATTCAAGAAAGGGTAGAAATAACAAAACTGCATTAGCAAAATGGGACCATTGCAAGAGCTACTGCCCGGTTGTTTAATGCGGTACATCCAGTCAACAATATAAACGATAAGTGGCTAAGTTGATAAGCAAATTTGGAAAAACTGGATCTGCGTCTAATATTCGCCGTAATCGACATCGAGAAAATCGACCAGTTAGAAATGAAGCCGCAGAAATAGCAGCTTTGAGACACGTAGCACTTGACAAGACCCAAAGCACTCGTGGACTGGCTACTTCCTCAGGATTTACACGCTCGACAGACAGTGCAAAGAATTTTGAAAGACAATACATTGTGTGGCCTGGCATTTTCGGAAATCATATTGGGGACCTTTCTTTATTCCTGGAAACTTGACGGGAGAGACGGACTTGGACATGTTAGAAAAAACAATAGAGCCACGAATTACAGAAATAATAGAAAATGACGCACAATGTGGCTCCAGTTTTTGGAACCCATTTCCCGAATCAGAAGAGGCCCCATCGAGTGGCCGCCGAGATCTCCTGACCCAGGTCCTTTAAATTAGATACTTTCTTTGAGGGCATTTGAAAAGTAAAGTTTTTAGTACGAAGCCAGATTCCATTCGGGATCTTCGACAGCGGAGTACGGCTGAATGTAAACAAATAACTCAAGACGTGCTTGAAAATGAGAGAAATAGATTCGAACCAAATCTTTATTATTGCATGTAGATAGATGGACACCACTTTCAGCACTTCTTACAACACTGACCTACCTCTTTTTAGCAAATTCATTTTTACTTTAACTTTGATGTGCGTGTAAACTGACAGATGTTTTTTTTGTTTTTTTAATACTCGGAGACTTGTTTTTAATTTTAAAGTAAAGTCTTGTAACTATGGGAATATTGATTATTATTTTTACGATACAATCCCTTATTGTCGCAATTTCTAGAATTTTATTGTAATCTCAAATAGCTTCATAACGATGAAATGTAGGTATAAACCTTATTATTTTCTGATGATTGAAAATAACCCACTTTCTACGCCGTAGGCGTCGGTGTAATTCTAGCCATCCGATTTTTTGCATGTTCCTTTATTTATTTAATCACGGGTAAAACCCTTGAAGTACAATCCCAGATTGGCAAATTGTCCGGTCGGTATCGTCAGTCGTTCCTACAGTAATTGTCGGACGCCCTTAAGGCCTCCTTGATTTTCATAGTTTTCTACTCTACCGTATCAGCACTCTATTATGAGGTTATATTACAAATATCTATTTGCATCAAATTGTTCATGTTTTTGATTTATAGAAAATTTAATAACCAGTTAACCAGGTGGCTCAAATATACTTTTTATTGGTACCTATTTCAATCCTTCACATTGCATCTGTTGTAAGCGTTGAGACTGCTTGATTAATAGTTACAATGTAAAAAGACTTTTATTGTAACAGACTTAAACACTACTTATCTTTTTTATATTTGTCATAAAACCCCTCTTGAGCATATTATCTTATAATCTTCGTAAGCTTACTAGCTGAACTGTAGATATATTGCAACCTTTACGTCATCATCGTTTTATTAAATATTGATTACATTAGACATGATTGATTATCTCACGAACCACGACCGTTACATGAGAAGCGCAAGTCGGGAATATGTCTGTTTCGCACAAAATCCATGGATTTCTGAAAATATAACTCGACATTTGTTGTAGGTCAGTTAAATTAGATCATAGATTTTTAACATTAAAAAGATACTAACGGGTCATTCATTTAGAGGTACTTTTTGGTGTGGCTGTAATTGCTTATGGCGCATGCGTCATGACATCTAATTTGACATTTTCTGTTTCAGTATTGTTCGACATTTCATCATGGAAAGACTTAGTCCAGCGCAGCGTCTACAAATAATTCAGCTGTACTACGAAAATCAACGTTCTGCGAGAAGTGTGTTTCGTGCACTTAGAGCAACTTATGGTGTACATAATCGGCCCACCGAACGCACAATTCGCCGCATTTGAAACCCAATTTTCATTATTGGATGATACCCGACCAAATAGACCACATCCAGCACGCAGTGAAGAAAATATAGCTGCGGTAGCTGAGGGTATACGTGATGACCGTGAAGAATCGACTCGGCGCCGTTCTCAACAGCTTGGCTTGTCATATTCAACAACTTGGCGTATTTTACGTAAGAATCTTAATTGGAAAGCATACAAAATTCAACTCGTTCAAGAATTGAAGCCGGCCGACCTTCCAAAGCGTCATCGTTTCAGTCTTTGGGCTTTTGCACGGCTTGAAGAAGATGCGATGGTTTCGAGCAAAATTTTGTTTAGCGATGAGGCCCACTTTTGGCTTAACGTTAATAAACAAAACTATCGGATTTAGGGTGAAGAACAACCCGTTAGTGGTTCAAGAGCTGCCATTACATCCAGCGAAAACAACGGTTTGGTGTGGTTTGTGGTCGGTGGAATCATCGGTCAGAACGTAACTGTGAATGGTGCTCGTTACCGCGCCATGATAACGGATTATTTGCTGCCTGAAATTGAAGCCCGTAATCTCGATGACATTTTGTTCCAACAAGATGGCGCCACGTGCCACACAGCCCGTGCAACCATGGCTTTATTGCGAGAACATTTCGATGAACACTTAATTTCACGATTTAGATCAGTGAATTGGCCACCTAGATCATGTGATATAACACCTCTAGACTTTTTCCTTTGGGGCTAAGTTAAGTCCAAAGTCTACATTGATAAGCACAATACGATTGAGGAATTAGAAACCAACATCACGCAGGTCATTCGCCAAATTCCACTCGTAATGCTCCAACGTGTCATCGAAAATTGGAACTTTAGAATGGACCATCTCAACCGCAGTCAGGGCCAACTATTGAAAGAAATAAATGTCAAAAATAGTTATTTTCTTTAATAAAAAAGATTTGACAAGAAAAAAGAATTTTGTTATTTTATTTTTTTGCTGAAAAAAGTACCTATAAATGAATCACCCATTACATGAACTAAATTCGAAACACATTCAGTTTATTTGAACCCTCCAATTAAATTGTTTCAATTTGTGTTTGGAGGCATTTTCATAGGGGGAATCTGCCTGCGACATCATCTTGTTGGAAACCTGCAACCCACAAACCATGCTAGCACAATGTGGGTCGCTTTAGTTTGCAATAAACGAGCCAATGCTTCTGATTGGGCTAGAATCCTCGCCGCTCCTCTAATTTTTGTTCTTTCCACGTCTACGCATAAAGGTTACGGTTGACGCTATATTTATATTCTGCACATGGAACATTGGATATATTTAAGCTAACAGCTGTTTTATTTATAGTCTGGAGCTTCGTATATTTAGATCAATTAAATGCACATCAAGTATTGATTCAGTTGTTTCACATGTAAGCATACACAATACATTAGCCACTTTCCTGAATGTGAGACACCCTGTACAAGGGCCACTTGACACTTGGAATGATGAGAAAGGGACTGATGGCATACTTATTTCAACAACCACTAACGACCCTGGTAAATATTACTGGAAGCAAGGGCACCTTGAGGCACAGACCCTCTTAGTTCATTCGAATACTGTGCTAACCGTTGAAAGGTGTGTTGTGATTTTGTGAATAGTGTCCATACCAAGTTCAATTCAAGGTTCGATCCATCACTGAGTATCTTTTATTGTTTTGCTGTACTACATGTCATGTGTATTTTCTAAGCATGGCAAGCTACCGTTTCTCTGGTTATTTATAGACACGGGCGTGACTTCCATGCAGTAGGAAGCTAGTTCCATGCGGTAGGAGGCTATCGCTCTCCAGATCATGGACACCTGCGTAACTTCCATGCGATATGACGCTACCGCTACCCCTCGCGAGGTATTTCCATATCAGGCGTGACTTTCATTCAGTAGGAAGCTATCGTTCCTCTGGTTATGCACACGGGCGTGTCTTCCATGAGGTAGGAAGCTACTGTTCCCCTGATCATAGACACATGCGTGACTTCCATGATGTAGAAGGCTACCGCTCCCCCGTGTGAGGTAGTTCCATATCAGGCATGACTTTCATTCAGTAGGAAGCTATCGTTCCTCTGGTTATGGACACGACCGTGACTTCCATGCGGTAGGAAGCTACTGTTCCCCTGATCATGTACACAGGCATGACTTCCATACTGTAGAAGGCTATCGCTCCCCCGTGCGAGGTATTTCCATATCAGACGTAACTTCCATGCGGTAGGAAGCTAGTGTTCCCCTGATCATGGACACAAGCGTGACATCCATGCGGTAGGCGGCTATCGCTCTCCTGATCATGGACACGGGCGTGACGTCCATGTGACGGGACGCTACCGCTCCCGCGTGCGAGGTATTTCCATATCAGGCGTGACTTTCATTCAGTAGGAAGCTATTGTTCCTCCGGTTATGGGTACGGGCGTGACTTCCATGCGGTAGGAAGCTACTGTTCTCCTGATCATGTACACAGGCATGACTTCCATACTGTAGAAGGCTACCGCTCCCCCGTGCGAGGTATTTCCATATCAGGCGTGACTTTCATTCGGTAGGAAGCTATCGTTCCTCTGGTTATGGACACCGGCTTGTCTTCCATGAGGTAGGAAGCTACTGTTCCCCTGATTATGGACACAAGCGTGACTTCCATGCTGTAGAAGGCTACCGCTCCTCCGTGCGAGGTATTTCCATATCAGGCGTAACATCCATGCGGTAGGAAGCTATCGTTCCTCTGGTTATGGACACCGGCTTGTCTTCCATGAGGTAGGAAGCTACTGTTCCCCTGATCATGGACACAGGCGTGACTTCCATGCTGTAGAAGGCTACCGTTCCCCCGTGCGAGGTAGTTCCAATCAGGCGTAACTTCCATGCGGTAGGAAGCTAGTGTTCCCCTGATCATGGACACAAGCGTGACTTCCATGCGATAGGAGGCTATCGCTCTCCAGATCATGGACACGGGCGTGACTTCCATGTGATAGGATGCTACCGCTCCCCCGTGCGAGGTATTTCCACATCAGGCGTGACTTTCATTCAGTAGGAAACTATCGTTCCTCTGGTTATGGACACGGGCGTGACTTCCATGCGGTAGGAAGCTACTGTTCCCCTGACCATGGACACAAGCGTGACTTCCATGCTGTAGAAGGCTACCGCTCCTCCGTGCGAGGTATATCCATATCAGGCGTAACTTCCATGCGGTAGGAAGCTAGTGTTCCTCTGGTTATGGACACCGGCGTGACTTCCATGAGGTAGGAAGCTACGGCTTCCCTGATCATGGACACAAGCATGACTTCAATGCTGTAGAAGGCTACCGCTCCCCCGTGCGAGGTATTTCCATATCAGGCGTAACTTCCATGCGGTAGGAAGCTACCGTTCCCCCGTGCAAGGTATTTCCATATCAGGCGTGACTTCCATGCGGTACTCGGCTATCGCTCTCCTGATCATGGACACGGGCGTGACTTCCATGCGATAGGACGCTACCGCTCCCCCGTGCCAGGTATTTCCAGCTACCGTTCCTCTGGTTCTGGACATAGGTGTGACTTCCATGCGGTAGGTTGCTACCATTCCCTCATGCAATATGTTTTAATATCTGATAATATAATTGAGAAACATCGTGGCCATTATTATATTGTTTTATGATCAGTATCAAGACAGCTAATTAACATAATGAATTGACAGTAGAGTTTTGCATGTCAGAGCCGGTAGAATATGGAAGGTACTCAAACAATGTTTTCCCAAAAATAGGCTGGGCCTAGACAACCCAGTTCTATCGACCCTGTTTCTCGTCAAGAAAGCACAACTCCGCTGTCGTCACATCACCAAGTAAGTGACTTTGAAATTATGATTGAAGCTCTGGTTAAGTTATGTACCACCCTTATAATAAAAGTGAAAATATACAGGGTAGTATCTCGAATATACATTCAACAAATTTGACAGTTTGTCATTGAAACATCACCAGCTTATTGAAAGAAACTACATATAATTCAGTCAAAATGTAAAAAAAATGATTGATTTTTTAATAAAATTCATGTTTTTTACTATTGTTGATTGTTTGTTCATGTTTATATTATTTTGATTTAACATCACCTACCGTGTGTTTTTTTCCTATAAACCTCTTGCAGATAGCCATTAAACATCTACTTGATGACAAAGACTCTACCAAAAATTCCATAAATATTGCTCGTTTTAAAACATTCATTCATCTACTTGCCGTTCATCAGTACCATTATGGCACCTTAGATTGATGTTCGCATAAAACCATTCAGGATTTTTGTTATCCAGAGTTGAGTATTTTTCGTTGTTCAGGAAGTGAACAAACATCCACTCTATATTTTCAGCGATTGAGAAATACTCAAATACAGGGTGGCCAAACACGTGACGTCATAAAAAAAAATTAGATTCCCCACATCGAGAGGAACCCAAATCACCCCCATATATATGGTCCGATTTTGTTTAGTTTAGGAGTTATGATTTTTTTTCGGATTTTTCGAGAATTTTTGAGTTCTGTGTTTATTTTTACCATAACTTCGTTAATAATTGTGATAAATGCCTCCTTTTTTCACGATTATGTAGCTAAGACCTAAGGCTTAACTATCATATAATCATTCAAGTCATGTAACTAATACTACTTTTTAATTTTTTTCAAAATCTTCGAACATAACAAAAAAGTAAAAAAGTGCAACAAATTTGAACGTTTATAAAAAATTGAAAAAACATGTTCTTACTATTCGTAAGTATCTTAAAAACTTCCTTACGGTATCAGCTATTTACCGTAAAAATTTCATCAACCTAGATTTACCACATGCTACCGTAATTGTGGCTCAAATAGAACCGAACCCAAAATTGGATAACCCTCTGCTCAATAGAAATTGTTAGTTTCGGAAAAAAAATTTGCAAAAACCACAAAAACACGTTTGATTTTTACTGAACAGCAGATTATTATTCATTTATGTTATTTACAAGAGGTTTTCAAAATGTCTGCCTCTAACAGAAATGCACAGTGTACACCTACGTATGAAATTTTGTTTTAAATCTCTAAATGCTTGTGTGTTGTTTTTCAACACATGTGTCGCTTCTTGAATTTTGTTCCTCAATGAATTTTCATTTGCACATTCTTGGGCGAATGTTATGTCTTTAAAATATCCCCAAACCAAAAAATCAATGGGGTTGAGGTCAGGGGAGCGTGGAGGCCATCGTATCGGTCCGTTTCGTCCGATCCATCTGTCTGGGAACCTTTCGTTTAAGTAGTTTCGCACGATCGTTGCGTTGTGGCATGGTGCACCATCATTCTGGAACACCATGTTCTGTCTGGCTTCCAGGCTTGAATCTTCCAGCAATAATGGTAGGCTATTTTCAAGGAAGCTTTTGTAGGCTACCGAATCCAATCTTGACGGCAGTTCAAATGGACCGATAAATTCCATATTGAATATTCCTGACCACATGTTCACACTAAAACGGTGTTGAAATGTCGATGCATTATTATTATGGCGTTGCTCAAGGCAACGGCGCTTTAGCAGCTCAGCTGTACCGGGAACAACTTATACGCCGAGGCGGACCACAACCTGAGCATTACCCAGACCACCGTGTTTTTATTAACACACATAACACTTTCATGGCAGGCCGCATTCCAGGACGAGGAAGCAATGAAGGATATCCTACAGCTGATCCGGATCGCAGAGAAGTAGTACTTGAAGAAATTAGCCGGAATCCCTCAACGAGTACGAGATCTATGGCACAAAACCTTAGAATACCACGAACATCGATACAAAATATTCTTCATGAAGAAGGTTATCATGCCTATCATGTTCAAAGAGTTCAAGCGTTGATGCCTTCAGATTACCAGTTAAGAGTGGATTTCTGCGAGACAATGCTGCGAAGACAACGAGAGGATCCCGAGTTTTTTGATAAAATTTTATGGACTGACGAGTCACGTTTTGAAAGAACAGGGATATTCAATATCCATAATTTACATACTTGGGCTGTTGAAAACCCCCACCAGTCAAGGCCGTCGACATTTCAACACCGTTTTAGTGTGAACATGTGGTCAGGAATATTCAATATGGAATTTATCGGTCCATTTGAACTGCCGTCAAGGTTGGATTCGGTAGCCTACAAAAGCTTCCTTGAAAATAGCCTACCATTATTGCTGGAAGATTCAAGCCTGGAAGCCAGACGGAACATGGTGTTCCAGAATGATGGTGCACCATGCCACAACGCAACGATCGTGCGAAACTACTTAAACGAAAGGTTCCCAGACAGATGGATCGGACGAAACGGACCGATACGATGGCCTCCACGCTCCCCTGACCTCAACCCCATTGATTTTTTTGTTAGGGGATATTTTAAAGACATAACATTCGCCCAAGAATGTGCAAATGAAAATTCATTGAGGAACAAAATTCAAGAAGCGACACATGTGTTGAAAAACAACACACAAGCATTTAGAGATTTAAAACAAAATTTCATACGTAGGTGTACACTGTGCATTTCTGTTAGAGGCAGACATTTTGAAAACCTCTTGTAAATAACATAAATGAATAATAATCTGCTGTTCAGTAAAAATCAAACGTGTTTTTGTGGTTTTTGTAAATTTTTTTTCCGAAACTAACAATTTCTATTGAGCAGAGGGTTATCCAATTTTGGGTTCGGTTCTATTTGAGCCACAATTACGGTAGCATGTAGTAAAGCTAGGTTGATGAAATGTTTACGGTAAATAGCTGATACCGTAAGGAAGTTTTTAAGATACTTACGAATAGTAAGAACATGTTTTTTCAATTTTTTATAAACGTTCAAAGTTGTTGCACTTTTTTACTTTTTTATGTTCGAAGATTTTGAAAAAAATTAAAAAGTAGTATTAGTTACATGACTTGAATGATTATATGATAGTTAAGCCTTAAGCCGGGCACATACATGCGGTGTTCGGCGAATAGCAAATATTTGGCATTCGACGAGCAACTCGGTAGCTATTTGTTATATGGCGAGCACGACCATACACACGTGCGGCGTAAATGCCGAATATTGCTCGGTATGGAAATAATGAATACGAACAACGATTAATGTACGAATGGTGAAACATTGATGACTGATGCTGCTGCTTTTGTAGTTATGAGTGGTGCTTATTTACAGTTATTAAAAAAGAAGTCTAGGAGAAGAAGTAGAAGAAGGTGGTGGATGGTATCACTTAATCAAAGTAGAGAAAGGTAAGTAACCTTGGCAGCAAGTAAAATCACAAAAATTAAAAAGATATAAATTTGTCAAAAGTAAAAAAACTCGTTTATGAAAGGAAATGGATATTATTGCATAATTTGATGTAGTTTTCAATTCCTACTTTCTTAATTTATTTGCAACTCTGTATATTCAGCAATAATTTTGGTGGTATTTTTTTTTAATTTCCTATAACCTCCAAATATCCTGTAAAATTGTTTAATTGTTTATTACCAATACTAAAATTACTTAAAAATATAATGTTTTTTTAGATATAGTGGAACTCATCTGATGGCAGATTTATTAAAGGAACCATCTGGCAGATTTGAAAACTTCTGCAGAATGTCCTTTGAAGATTTTGAAGAACTTCTTCAAAAAATAGAGCCAGTGATTTCTAAAAAAGATACAAGATTGAGAAAAGCTATTCCGGGAAAAGAACGATTAGCCTTAACTTTGAGGTTTCTAGCGTCGGGAGACAGCTTTAAGAGCCTACATTATTTGTTTAAAATATCAGCTCAACTCATTTCCTCCATAGTTCCAGAAGTATGCAGTGCTTTAATAAAAGTCCTGAGTAATGTAATACAGGTAACATTTTTATTTGGTTATTTTATAAGAAGGTAGAGAAGTAATATTTCTACAAAAGTAAAAAAACATACATATAAAGTACATATCAAATGTTTATAATTTTATCTGAAACTTGTATAACACTACTTCAAACTTTCAAATTGTGACTCATCAGATGGGGAACATTGTTGAGTTTCTTGAAACGTCGCAGAACTTTGATAAGGTGATGGTGGTTGGGAAAGTCCAGTGGCAAAGTTGGTAGAAGATTGTGGACTACTAAACGATGCTTCAGAAGGCGATGATAATGGACTACATTGCGGGTTCACAGAAGTTAAAACAGTTACATTTTGATTATTAGTAGGCATGAACGGCTGATAATGTAGTGGCATATTCAAATTCATTTTCATTTCAAAAAGAAGGTTATCAATTCGATTTATTGCAATGTCCCTAGTTCTCTCATCAAACTGTTTCAATCTTTCAGCAACCAATTCCCCATATTTGTCACAGAAATCTTTTCCTTTTGCATTTTTTTGGGCATTGCTTTGCATAATAGTATATGCCTCATCTACTTTTCTTTTTAGTTCAACCTCTTCAGTCACTGCGCAGGACGCTTGAAGGAAGACTTCGAAGTAGATGGCAGTATTTCTGCAAGACAATAATTTTTTAAAAGATGAAATTTTATTAAAAAATGCGTTTACCATCAATTAGGATATTTTCATCTATTTCAATTATGTTGTCAGGAATATTTTCAGTATGATTACTTCCGTTAGCGCTTACATCGTTCGGAGTTGTTTCATCCTGCGACAGCTGTGATGCGAGGTTCTGAAATTTGAAAATAAAGTGATAAATAAGAAAACCACATTATCCATAATTTTAATTGTTACTTTCATTTTATACTATTATATTAATATAATGTATAAGGCTATTTTCTATTATTATTAGAAAGAGTAAATCCGGTAATTGTAGCTAAAATTTGAAACACAAAATTTTATCTGAATTACTAATAATATTAATAAATGAATTAAGTATAGTACTACTCCATAAAGGCACTGATTGGTATATATTAAAGGCATTTTCTCATTTATGTTTTCAGATCCCATCAAATGAAAGCGAATGGAAGAATATAGCCAAACAGTTTGAAAATATATGGAATTTCCCTCACTGTATTGGTTCAATGGATGGGAAACATATTACAATACAGGCTCCAATAAACAGTGGATGTGAATTCTATAATTATAAACAATATTTCAGTGTAGTGTTAATGGCTCTAGATGATGCTGATTATAATTTTATATTTGCTGATTGTGGTTGTCAAGGAAGACTAAGCGATGGTGCTGTTTTTCGAAATACAGAACTTAAAAAAATCGAAAATAACGGACTGCATTGCCCTTCAGATGAGCCATTACCAGGGCGAAATATTCCAATTCCATACTTATTTGTGGGCGATGATGCATTTGGATTATGTAAACAAATCATGAAGCGTTATCCAGGTCTACATGAAAAAGGAAGCAAAGAAAGAACGTTCAACTATCGTTTGTCAAGAGCACGTCGCGTCGTGGAAAACGTATTTGGCATTATGGCTTCTACTTTCAGAGTCTTAAGGAAACCAATGTTACTTCAACCAGAAAAAGTTTCATTAATCGTAATGACTTGTGTCCTCTTACATAATTTTTTACGAAAAAGCAGATCATCGCGTTCGAACTATTCCCCTCCCGGAACGTTTGACTCTGAAGAAGATGGAAATATTACACCTGGTGCATGGCGTCAAAATCAAGATAATATGTCAAGTTTACTCCCACTGCGTAATATCCCAAGAAAGCCCAGCATGGAAGCAAGAACTATTAGAAATGAGTTGGCAGAATATTTTATGAGCAACGGAAGAGTATCTTGGCAAGATATATATTGTTAATGCTTAATTTTTTTTATATAAACACGCAAGTTTTCAATAAAAATATTTGAAGAAAAGTAGGTATTTATTACTTACCTCTGAATTTATTGTATTCCTTGCCTCATTCTTATTTTGAAGGAAACTGGCCATTCTTTCGTAAGCGAACCAATTTGGTTTATATATGTCTTCTGTACCTGCTCCACTTTTTGTAGATTCTTTAACTTTATTATTACAAGCCCTAAACGATGCCATTAGGGAATCCTTTTTCTTTTTTAATTCTGTGACAGAGTATTTTCCACCCATATTTTTCTCTATTCTTTTCCAAGCATCGAATACAAGATTTCTGTTTTTATGATCACTCAGCCATGGATTCCAAATTAATGATTCTTGTTCATAGAAATCCAAAAATTGTAATACTGTTTCATTACTCCACTCCATTTTAAAACGAAAAATAAACTGAAATTTCTCCACAAATAGCGAATAGCTTCTCGAATGTCTGCATCGACACAAAACGCAATTATTCGTCAGCTTTGAAGCGGCACAAAATACCGACAAGGACTGGGAAACGGCCAAATACGATTAATCGGCACGAGCAACCATAACAGACAAGTCGGTACTCGTCGAGTTCCGATTACTTGTTATTCGCCGCTCGCCGATTACCACATATCTGTGCCCGCCTTTAGGTCTTAGCTACATAATCGTGAAAAAAGCAGGCATTTATCACAATTATTAACGAAGTTATGGTAAAAATAAACACAGAACTCAAAAATTCTCGAAAAATCCGAAAAAAAATCATAACTCCTAAACTAAACAAAATCGGACCATATATATGGGGGTGATTTGGGTTCCTCTCGATGTGGGGAATCTAATTTTTTTTTATGACGTCACGTGTTTGGCCACCCTGTATATGTCGTAAAGCTGTCAGCAAACCTAAAACCTGCAAAATAGCTAGTATTTGCAATAATTTTCTTTTTTCACTGAGTTCACGTTCTAAATTATATTAGACATTATTTGAATAACTGCTGATTATCTCCTGATATTTCAAAACTCCCCATACCGACAAGTGGCACATAATTTTGTGGGATCCGTCAACGCTTGGTCCCAGTGGACCAACTGTTGAAATATCTATATTCTACTATGCTTTATAAGGCTCTATGTGGAATTTTCCCAAAATCGTTGCACAACACTTGAAAAAATGCAAATGAAAATTTCAAAGTTATTCCCAAATGGCTCCGTCAGTATCCCGGGTTATACATCTTGACAGTAGGGATGTTCGATACGGTGCGATATTTACGATATCGATACACTTCACGAGTATCATCTTTTTTCGATCCGGACTGTGTCAGAAAGAGTGACTAACTTCAGGCTACTTTTCTTCCTTGTTTCCTTCCGCTGGTGCTACTCACATCACGGCCTCACATAATTTATTTTGGATTCCAGGGTTGCCACATTAGGAGGTTTTCCCCAAAAATCAGGGAATTTTTATTTCAATGGGGAAGATTTTTTTTCTGGGGATTTCTTTTGGGGAAAAATATTTTACTGGGTAAATCAATGACATTACATAATGTACTTGTTATGTATATATTTGTCTTTCGAATACTTTTGTTCCTTTTGAGGCATTTGGAGACATGCCAAAAATATGTTGCTCAAAAATTATTTTAAGACCGAATAATACGTAAGTAATCGTAAGTCTATGGCAACAAAAAATAAATGGTATTTTTTGGGGATTCTTTGAATTTAGGGGATAAGCTAAACAACCTAGCAACCCAGTTGGATTCGGTTTCGGGGAATTACACAAACATGACACACAGTGTTTTAGTATTGATTAAACATTATAATTTAAAAGAAAACATTATTGTGATAGTGATGCCTCCTGTAAGAAGTGATTTGTGGAGTATAGGTGGGAGATGTGAGTTATGCAATTGTGAAGTTTTTACATATTCTTATTAGCGGACGTATTTCACAATCTAGTCATGCAGTTGAAAAAATAAACATTATTTTGAGGGTTGTAGAAGAAATAAGTTTTCGGTAACGCATCATTTTATTCCGATATTTTAGAGTAACGATACTTCCTAAAACGATAAGAATCGATGCATATCGATACTTTTTGTGGATCGAAACACCACTTATCTTGACAGCTTGTCGTTCTTGTCAACTGGGCTGCGGGGTGCAGTGTTGCCTTTACTATTTTACATTTTGCTAAAATCTTATGAAAAATAGAAGCTTCAAATGAAATATTAACGAATATGAATGGATATGCCATAAAATCTAGATTATAAATTCATATTGCAAGTTTTAGATTGTCTATGCATTTTCTTGAACCGGATTTTTCGGTACTTTTACCGAACTGAGAATATTTACCGAAAACGTCATTTTCCACGATTTATCAAAATAATTCAAATATTTATATACTTGCCAAAAAAGAGCTGGAATCAAAAATAAAGCTAAAAGTTAATTTTATGTAGTCTTCGTAGTTTTATGCCCCTTATCAATCTTACTTATGCAATTATGCATACACTCTGAGGCAGTCGGGCACATGAGAGGCGTAGATTTGAGCTCCGCTTGCCCTGAATTGATTTGTGTGCGTACAAAAGGTATAGACTGATAGATTACCGTCACTACCGCATCACCGAACCAGCAATAAAGAAACCGAAACCTGGCTGTTTTCAAGATAAATATTTAATCAAAATGTGAGGTGAGCTATAAGCAAGCATCGAAAAGGAGTTTCCAGAATGGTTGCAAAGGATTTTGAAACAGAGACCAATATGCGCATTGTATAAGTTGTAATATAGCACTATGCCCTTAAAAAACATGTTGTGTGCTCGCTCAATACAATAATAAACGTTTTTTATAGACGACGCTACTTGATTCACCACTGATCTTGGGACGGCATTTTCCCTATACCGAATTCAACGACAGATCCCAGAGGTGTTGATAATAATAATAAAAGTAACAAGAAAATATAACAAGTTTTGCAAATATTTTCGTAAGTATTTTTGATTCTGACATACTATCTAGACAATAAATAATAGGTGGATACATTTACAAATATCGATGTTTCAGGATCCAGAAATGCAATGTGCTCTTTTGTTTACATTTGGTGTGGATTTCTAGATCATAAATTCGTAATAAATTATTTTTGGTGTAACAAAAGATGATGAACTAGTTGGAATACGTTTTCTTTTATTTCAAAATAAAAAAATCGGTACATTTCTACAGGTACGTACTATGTACGATACCCTGTATGTGATATAGAGATACAACTAGATTGCCATGTATCGACAGTCGTCAAAACAGCGAAAACATCCTATTAAATATAATAGCTAGAAAATCGACCTATTATTTCTTGCATTGTCATTGGCCCATTCAAATAAGTTCCCTATCTTTTATAAAATGATAGAAACTGGCAATTCTATGAAAGTTATCGTAATTCTAAAGCTCAAAGACATAATATTACATCGAGAATGTAACCTTATTTATAAAGCAACTGGTTTTTCACGATTTTATTCAATATTTGAATAGAAATTACTGATATAAGGAGAGCTTTGGCAGCTTCCCTCAAATTGCATTTCGATAAGCTGCTCCCTTATTGGTGGAAGCCTCCGTCAAATTTAAATTTTACTGAAATCGGCTCTTAGGTCCGTATCGCCAGTCGTTCCTACAATTGTAGGATGCCTTTATGGCCTCCTTGATTGTCATAGTTTTCAACTTTTCCGTGTCAGCGCTCTATTTTGAGGTTATGTCACAAATATCTGTTTACATCAAATTGTGCGTACTTTTGATTTATATCATGTTTTATCAGCCTGAAATTGCCTACGATTTAAAAAGAAAACATATCTCCACAATAGGAGAGCGCTGACGCTGACACAGAACAGGTGTAGCCTAGAAATTTTTGAAGGAGAGAAGAGAGTATGACAATCAAGGAGGCCATAAAGGTGCCCTACAATTGTAGGAACGACTGACGATACGGCCCTTAGACTACCAATACTTCTATTTTTTTACAAAGGAACTTATATTTGTGAGGTTACGTTATACATTCCGTTCCTTCTCTGGGTACTTGTTCCCAGGATAAACTTTCTTAAAAATGCAGGCGTGGCTCGCATCACAGTTCAAATAGTACGTGAAAGCCATCGCTTCTCAGACCAGGTACTGCGCACTGTGGACCTAATTACAGTGTTACAGTGTTATTGGGTGTAGTGTTTTGGTTGCCTGAAAGTTGAGCAATCACAGAGTATTTCCTTTACTTTGCTGTACTGCATGGATTGATAACTATAACAATTTTACATTCATGATCATGAATCCCGTAAGCCATATTTGTAAAGAAGCTTTAATAGTATAGCTCTATTTCTAAAGATGCTTTGAGCATAATATATTCACATTCATAAAGATGCTTTGATCATATATTCATATTTTATAATGAGGCTCTGATGATATATAAATATTTATAAAGATGCTTTGACCATATATCCATATTTATAAAGATGCTTAGATCATGTATCCATATTTCTACCAATGGCTTTACGGACTCAATAGTTGCGGATAAGGATAGGGAAATTGGGTAGCTCATACAGGCGTGACCGGTTAGCCATCTTTTCTTGGTAATCGCTGGCATCTGAATGTAGCTCATGGCAGGATGTGCGTAGGGATTGTTATTTTAAAGCTTGTCATCTTGCTCGGTTATTATTTCTGATTAAGAGGTAATGTCGGAGCCGTTGGATATCGACACAACGGCCGTTGGCCAACGTGATATCCTGGAACCTGAACTGCTTTTCGTAACAATTGTTAAACTCAGCATATCTGTCTATACGCCTCGGGATCAACACAGGTTGCTGTGTGCTTAAAACTATGTTCATCACATAGGCTGCTATGTGCTTAAAATTGTCTAAGTGGAGGACTGTGTGTCCCAAGGGTCTGAGGGCCAGTATTTGATGAATCATAAATAGATAATGATGGATTTTTACTACTGCGGATAATTAACGTAAACCTAAGGTAGTGCATGTTATGAGTCGGTTGAACATGGGAGGTACTCAAGTCATTTTTCTAAAAATAGATAATGACCCCGACAATCCGATCATATCGCCCTTATCGCTTGCCAAAGGAGGATAACTCGTTGCCGTTCCCTCACCAAGAAGTGGCTTTAATATTATCCTGACATTGTTGCCCATATCGAATTATTTAAGTACAGCCCATGTAGTAAAAATGAAATGGTACAGGGTGGCACTTCGAAACCTTCTAAGATGAGTTTGTGGTTTTCACGTGTATCGTTCTATTCCATTATTATCAAAGCTCGTTCGTATCTTACATATTATTGCTTCGTGTTCGTTCTTTCGCGAGACATCATAAATATTTTGGAAGCGCCGTCAGCTAGGCGTATGCATTTAGAAATTTGAATGTTAACTGTGCATTTTAAATAAACAGTTTAGCGCTATATTGGGATACTACAGTATATTCAGATAAGAGATAGACCGGACATAAACAAGACCACGTGATCATCGAACGCTGTAACATTCGGCAGGGACGTATTAAGAGTCACGCAGTACATATTTTAGATAGTAGATGCTGCTTTGCGTAACTTTGTAGTAAATTAGCACAATTCGATGTGTATACGATTGGTGATGGATATAGGATCATGTGGGGGTGGGGTAAGAAATATATAATGATGTAAATATACATAAGGGTTTCAAAATTTTCGCTTCGATTTCCAGCTTCGGATGCCGTCTGATGTTTGGTGAAATACAGTCGAATATAATCTTAAATTAGCCTAAATTAAAAATAATCGTATATCTCTTAAAATTGCTTTTAGAATATTGATTAGTATATTTTTTGATTTCTAGGTAAATATGTAACCAAATTAAAACGTTCAAAACGTAAAAAAATGTGCATGGTTGAACATTGTCAGAAAGTAGATTCTTGAATAGGTTTTTCCAAAATGGGTTCAAAAATGTCAATAATTAATTAAAAAACACAGTAGCTTTATAATTACTTATAACTTACCGAATTTGATGAACGACATCTTTTATTGGAAAGATGAGCTTGATGAGCTTTCATCATCGCTACTGCCTGAAGCACCAACGTCAATAATGAATGGCTCGACTTGTTCCTCTAAAATATTGTCCAGTTCCCACATTCTCTTTTCAACTTTGTCTTTCACGTGCTTAATACAGTTTTCCCATTTTTGCGCTGTTATTAATTCTAGTGCTTCTTTAAAAAGTCCTTTGAGGTCACAAAATTTAAAAGTTGTATTGTGCTTAGCTATATAATTTTTAACCTCTGCCCATATGAGCTCAATGGGATTGAGCTCGCAATGGTATGGAGATAAACGGAGCACAGTTTTATTTTGACTTGCTGCCATTTCGTCAATGGCGTATTTTTGATATTCCGCCTTGTGATCCTTGACAATTCTTAATAATTGTACTCTCAGCATTGCTTCTTCAAAGTTGATATTTTTCGAGCGGAGCCAATTTTGAACATCAACTTTCCTTGAAGCCGTTGTTGGGACCTTCTCCATTCTTCGAGAATGATAAGGCGCATTATCCAACACAATTACTGCGTTTTCCTCTAAGTTCGGTAAAATTTTTGAAAATCACTGTTCAAACGCTTCGCCATTCATTTCCTCGTGGTAATCTCCAGTTTTCTTAGACTCAAAGCACCACAGACCGTCAACAACAAATCCATCCTCACTGCCAATATGGCAGATAATGAGCCTTTTCCCTTTACCTGGAAATCGAAGTACTAACTGGTGTAGATTTATTTCAATAAGCGAACCTTTTTCAAATGTTTTCATCACATTCAGCGAAAAAACATTGAGACATGAGTATCAGATTGCTATAATTAGGATTATTTAGTCATATTGAAAGAAAGAATATTGAACGAAAACGTCCAAAGAAATATCAAATTGCAATGATGCACACGACATACGTAACACGTCTGAACCTGAATGTGACTCTGCCTTGATACGACTGCTCTGCCGCTCGGCATAGGCATTTAATTGCGAATTGACCAATGAGGGCTCCTGTTTTACGTCGAGACGGCGGCGTTAGCGTGAAAATCACCCGAACCTTTTGTTTACATCCGGCCTATCTCCTATCTGAATATACTGTAACGTGTAATCTTGCTTTTGGATCATCTTGAACCGGCAACTATCAAATATACGTTTTATGTTTAAAACATGAGTTTGCCTGCTTACCCGTAAACCTCGTAATAAAAACATCGTCAAAACTGTCGAGTATACACCATAAAATCACTCGATGTTACGTAAAATCCGCTTGTGTAAACGTGATGTAGAAACTCCGTGTGTAAGCAAAAAGCGCAAATCGATTACCTTGGTAAAAAAACATGAAGTGTTCAATGACACTTCCTATACAAAGTTACAAGGTATCAAATTCACAAAAGAAACAAAATCAAGACGCTTACTGAACAAAGAAAAATGTTTAGACGGAGAAAACGTACCTGTAAAGTCGAGAAAGCAAGAGTTAGGTCACTGATTTGTTGGTATGTGATACATCTGTACGCGGATAGACAGTGTACAGGGTGGCCAACTAAAAATGCGAGGTATGGTATCTGGAAACCTATCCATCGGAGAGGCTTGCGGCAAAAATAAGTTCGTACTAAAACGGCCAAGGGAAAAACCTGGAAAATATTTTCAAGTTTCTGAAATGGCCGCAAGGGCGCGTAACTGCAATTTTGAATCTAAAAAAAGTGATGTTTCTGTGAGTTCCGCTATGTTAACCTAATAAAAAAATAAATGATCTTTGAAGTCGAGGATAATGTGTTTTTTATTTTTTGTTTGACAAGTTTTGCTATATCTCTAAAAATAAAGTAGTGGGGGCTATTCACAAGTTTTCGTTAAAAACACCCTGTATCTTCGAAACGACTTTAACAAACTCGGGCTAGTTGAAAAGAGCTATTCTTCGGCTACCAACCTTATAATACTTAAAGTTTTGTTAGTATCGCATGTGGCCACTAGAGGGCTTTTCCGATATTCCGACAGAAATTGTTGATTTTCTCAAAAAAATTAAATGCATTGGTATGATTTTTTTTATGAAAAGTAGCTAAAAGCTCGCGAAAACTGCATCTCGATGTCTTGTTCCTAGCCTAAAATTTATGCCAAAGAAAATTTTAAACGGATATCCCTTAAATTTGTCTTTTTTAAACTAATTTTTCTGGAATTATTTTTTGTTCATCAGAATAAAGTCACCCTTTTTGAAAATATTATAAAATATAGCTAAAAGGTAAGTAATGCTAATAACAAATAGGCATGTTTTTTTGTTTAAATGCATATTCACTATAGGTATATGCGAAAAAGACAATTAATAGAAGGGCAGTGGAGTTTGAATGTGTGGTGTGGCATACTCGGAGGCAGAATTATTGGGCCATATTTTTTCGAGCAATCCCTAGATGGCCATGTCTTTCTTGACTTTTTGGACAATCAATTACCGTTGTTATTGGAAGATGTGCCACTAGAAACACGGATGGTTGGTTGCCCAGCACATTTTGCTATTATTGGGCGAGAGCATATTAATGCAGTATTTCAACAGCGGCGGATTGGAAGAGGAAGTCTGTTTCCATGGCCTTCGCGATCACCAGACCTAAATTGTCTTCATTTTATTTATGGGGAGGGTTATCGGACGGTGTTTTAGACTCAACCTAAAACCACCCTATCCTTGAGAGGCTTTAGGAGTGCATAGAGCGTCAGAATTTCGAGCATCTATTAAAAACCTTTCTTTTTTAAATCGGTCATTTTTAGGGCCACAGATTGGTAATAAAAAAAAATCCAGAAAAATTGGTTTAAGAAAATAAAAATTTAAAGGATTTCCGTATAACATTTTCTTTCGCCTAAATTTTAGGTTGTTTAGACACCATTTAGCTACTTTTTCATGAAAAAATCATACCAATGCATTCAATTAAAAATTAACCATTTCTGTCGGAATTTCGAAGAAAGCTCTAGCGACCACATGTTAAACTAACAAAACTTCAAATATTTTAACATTTGTAGCCCAAGCATTGCTCTTTTCAATAGCCCAAGTTTGTTAAAATCGGCTCAACCGTTTCGAAGATATATGGTGTTTTTTGACGGAAACCTTCGAATACCAAACTTTATTTTTATAGATACAGCAAAAATTGTCAAGCAAAAAAAGTTATCCTTGCCTTTAAAGATCAGGTATTTTTTATTAGATCAATATAGCGGAATTCACAGAATCATCACTTCTTTAGATTCTTTAGAGTTACGTCCCCTAGCGGCTATTTCAGAAACTTGAATATGTTTTTCTCTTGGCAGTTTTTGCCGCCAGCCTCTATGATCGATAGGTTCTCAGATACGTCCCCCTCTTACTTATTTGAACGTATGAAGTTGGAACGCTGAAATTCGGGACGATGAAATTAATGCTAGTATTAAAACGTAGAAGTGACAGTTGAAAATATCAAAATGGCGGCTGGACACCATCTTGAGGAATTTTTTATGGAATGGGGGTCATGTGATACCTCATTTTTTCTTATTAATACTTCACAACCCTGCAGTATACATTTACTATCTTTCAAAATCGTGAGCTGGGAAGCTATAAAATTTGTACGAATGAAATCTAAAATAATTTAAAATGCCATTTTCAAAAGTCCCCCCTAACCCAAACTTGATACTGCAGAGTATTTTTCGTCATCTAACCAATACTGTAACTCAAACCGCTCCCAAAAAGCTAATGTTATCATATCCTTATCAATTTAGCAATTAACCGTTACTTTTGTATCATTATGTTCATTAAAAAGTAATTGCTTTCAATTAGGTCAAAACGTATAAACATACAATTAACGTTTATTTATGTTAATTGACTCGTTAAGCTACGTTGACCTGGCGGTTAGCCAAAATGATTAAACATCGGCGACAAACTAACGTAGTACAAACTTGAACCGTTTTGATTTTTTTAACTTTACAACAAAATTTAGATTATGAAAAACAGTATATTAAATTAATTGTTTCTTCGGTGTTACAAGATTAAGTTAACGGATCTCCTAAGGAATTCACCACGAAGATGCCGGATAGTATTATTCTATTTGGACGTTCACCTACGAGTACATTCTCATCGTCACAACCATGTTGCTAAGTGGGATCAGAGTAATTCTCTACTCAGATTTTATTTTTCTTAAAGAAAACTGTTTATTCTTAGACATGACATCAAATGACCAAATGGCGTCAGGTAGGTTGACTCTGCACTTCGCCCGCTGTCATCAGTTCATAGAGAATTATGTTCAGCAGAAGTTGGACCCTCTCAGAAAAAAGTTAGATACGAACATGAGTAACAAAAAGATTAAAAAAGACAATTAAAATTTGAATACGTTTTTTTTACAATTTTGGGGCTCCTTAGGATTTGGCTCCCTGAGACAATATGCTCTCCCTCGCTCTTCAAAAAGTTTTGGAGGCAGTTACGCTTTCACACAAAAAGTTAAAATGACTGAGAAGATAAACCCACGCGCATGCGATCAGGCTATCTCTCTCGCACTCGTGACGTTACTGGGAGACAACAATCCCGAGAGACGTTCAGATGACATTCAGTTTTATATGGCGCTTTAGCTAGTTGTTGATGTTTCGTTTGATTAGTTTGTGATCTGGTGTGTTGTAAATAAATCTGCATCTAAAATTTTGTGAAAAACATTTACTTCAAACACTGAACAATGGGACAAACAAGTTCGCCAACAATAGGTTCTGAAGTGTTATCAACAACACAAATTCTATTCGGAAAATGCAAAAATTTGTTCGAAGCATTTTGTGGAAAGCGATTACCGTTTGAAAGAGAAGCTGTTGGGATTAACTGTAAAGAAATAGAAGTTGAAATGTGAAGCAATACCCTCTGTTCATTTGATCAAATCGCCTCGCAGTATAGGAGTGGAAAAAATGTTAAATACGGAGCTTGTACAATCAACAACTAGAGGTAGAAATAGCAGAAATACAATCGTATACGAGTCCCTTTCCACTTCAGTTGGCCCACTTCAAGATTTGTACCAAAATAGGCCTTTATAAACTAAACATGACGAAACTATTTACTTCCAAAACAATTTATTTTCTCAAAAACATTTTAGATACACTCTAGTCGTAAAAGTTACATATTTGAAATCACTTAGACCTATAACTAATAGAACATCTGAAGAAATAAACCATGTGCGAATAAATGCGCGAAGTTAACAAAGCAACAATTGAAAGATTACCATTGGGTAACATCTCCTTAATTTTTTATTACGGCTGAAATTCTCTGGAGCATAGTGTTAACCAAGTTTTGGCAAAAATTTGGTGTAAAACAATCCCATATTTCTTGAAGCTTTTGTCTCAGTTCGGTGATTGTACGAGCAGGATGTTGTCGTAGAACCCTTTTCATCTGGTGCCATAAAGTTTCAATAGGTGACATATCTGGACTGTTAGAAACAAATTTCAAAAGTGGTACAATTATTTCTTCCATCCATTTTATAGCCTTTTTTGAGGTATGACACGCTGCACCATCTTGCTGACACACAAAATCTTGGCCGGATGTCAAACATTCTTCCATCACTGGTAAAAGCGATTCTTCTAAAATTGCCAAATATTTGTTTGTATCCACATTTCCATCAATAAAATGAAGTTTTCCGACTCCTTTTGATGACCTACTGCCCCAGACCATAATGGATGCTGGAAATTTCACTTTTCTCTTCAGACAGTCAACATGGAATGCTACATTTTTTTTGCGAATAACTCTACTGCGACTGTCACCAACACAAACTTCGAATCGAGACTCATCACTCCATTGTATTGCACACACCATTGCTGAGGTGTCCATTTTCTATGTTCTTTAGCCCATATAAGCCGATTTTTCTTTTGCAGTGGAGTTAATAGTGGCTTTTCTTTGACCTATAAACAAGTTGTGCAACTTTAGGGTGTTTACTTCACTTTTTTTTATAAGAAAACTTAACTTGCAAATGCGAAATACCAGTTTGTGGGCCTCTCTATGAGTTGTGGAACTCGAAATTCTCCTTCCAACAGCGTCACTCCACAGAGCAATTAATAGTAAATAATTGGCACGCCTGTTTTTCACGATTATTCTTCTTAATGCTCTTCGATCGGCATTTGTGATATTACTTTTTTTCACATATCGTGGCTTAATATCGAACCAGTTACGTTATATCTTCTAACAATATTTCTCACACTGTACCGCGATAAGTCTAACAAAGTTGCAATTTCTGAGTTTGATTTCCCAGAATTAAAAAATTTAATTATCGGTAACCGAATTTTCTCACTAATAACCTTTCCTCTACCCATTTTGAAAACCTTAACTACCCAAAACTATTTAAAACGTATTCGGACAGCTGTGATTAATAAAAACAATTTTCATGGCTTTTATTTTTCACAGCCACCTATGCGTTATAGACTTATTTTGCATTGAAATGAAAATAGGTTGATATGCTGTAATTGCAACATGTGTTATTTTTATGCTGCAATTTTGATTAGGGAGTGATAAAGTTGGTGTTTTCTACTATATATTATCAAAATATTCATTGTTAAAAAACTAAGATTTCAATAGTTGGGCCAACTGAAGTGGGAAGGGGCTCGTAATAGATAATTAATCATGAGAAGCAATATATATATATATATACGGGTATACAATCGTCTCAATATCTATTTTATTTTAGTGAATGTGATTATGCTGAACGCATCACAAGTCTCGAAGTTGAAATTCCAAAGTTCAAGCAGCTACTTCAAAGAGTAATGGATGAAAAGGAAAAAAAATCAGCTATTTCCTTATACGTAGGTGGTCCAGGTCATACCGCTTACTCAGAAAAAGTTTAGCCTCTTCCTGCGATATCCACTTTGAGAAGATGGGCTAGTAAAATAAATATTCAACCAAGTATTTAGATAGATAGGTATAGATTTGTATTGATCACAGGTATACGTGAAGGCATACTGTGTGTTAACAATTGTGCAGCTATAGTTGCTTCCAAGAAGAGTAAAACCATCAGGGTTGCTTTTCACAAATTTTAAAAATGTGAATATGTAATTTGATGAAAACATTCCAGGTTCTACAACAGTGTGTGTGCCAGATTCAGTATAGCTTGAACCAAAAATAAGCCTGATGATTCTTCTTAGCTATCTCATCCCATGTTTAATGCCATTTTTGATTCATTTAACATTATTGATTATTTATTAATTCTTATATGTACCTAACTAAGATTAACTTATAACTACTTCAATTTTTTCAGATATACTTAACACAATACTGACACTGATACTCTTTGAAATGAAATGAAAATTCAAAGCTGTTATGAATATGATAAGAGAAGTGACAGAACCTTAGGACCCAGTAAATATGTGCAAGTTGTCGTGGGTCGTGGAATATGTGGAAGGTGGAAGAAGCCCATATTTTATGATTACGACAGGAAAATGAATGAATCTCTTGTTTAAAATCATTTCCAAATTAGAAAATATAGGATACCTAGTTTATGCTATAGTAACAGGGAACTATGGAAGTCCTTGAATATAACAGAAGAAAGAACATGGTTCACAAATCCAGTGAGCCAAAAAAGAGTACATGTGTTTTGCACCACACATGATTAAATTATTGCGAAATCACTTTCTTGATGATGGTTTTATTATGAACGAAAATATTATAACGTCTAAACCAATTGTAGATTTACTCCAAAATACATAAAATTTAGATTTAAATATTGCACATAAAATCAATACCTATTTCTTAACAGTTAAAGGTGCTCAACGATAAAAAGTTTGCAACCAAATTGTTCTCACACACAGTATCAAAAGCAATATCAAGGCTGTGGTCATTAGGTATTTTCAAAAGTGAAAACAATTGGGTTGAATGTTCAGAGTTAAGAAAAATCACCAATGACATATTGGTTGGATTTAGTTGAGCAAAATATAATTTTAGACTCAATGGAAAAAACAATGCAAAATCTGAGAAAAGTCGGCTCCAACACGTTGTTACCGTTTCAACGAGGTATTGTATTATAATCAGCATACATTCTTTGAAGCAACTTTTTTGACATGAAAGAAGAGTTCGGCATAAAATATTAACTTATAATTTGAATCAGGATCCCTTAGAAGGTTTTTTTTTAGAGGAATTGGAGGATTATATGATCACCCCACTGCTCTGCAGTTCAAATATAGACTACGCAATTACATCATGGGACGAAATGATGACATTATTTACAGATCAGCAAATATTGCTAGCATAGGGGACGTACCAACTATTACAATCGCAAGTGAAAATGATGTTGATGTTTCTGAAATTGTTACTGGACAAATGTTGGAAGTTTTAAATGTACCAAATGATGATAAATCTGATCAAAAACATTCTAATGCTAAGAAAAAAATCATTGACCATCGTCTTCAAGAACTAGAATGGGTTGGATTAGAAAAATTGGCTGGGTATATAGCATATAAACTATAGAAAAAAGAAAATTTAGGTTTTATTCCAGATGGCAGTGAAGCATCATTTTCCTGGGATAAGCATCTCTTCCAGGGGGGTTTATTAAAACCAAACGCAGATTTTCTGGTCAAATGTAATAATATTTTTAATACTTTTAATGGAGAGTCATTGAAATTGAATAAAAATTATCTAACATCGTTAATAGATTTACCTACATCAATTAGCTTGAGTACCGATGCCAAACTTCTTTTTTTTCGCTGTAAGATGTATTTTAAAATATGTACGTGTTTTGAACAGGGACATCAAAGAAAAATCCCGAGTTGGGAAAAGGAAAATAGTAAAAATTGCACAATAAAGCAAATCAAACTTAATGCGACTAAAGGTGCGGTTATAGGGAAAAGTCTGGTATATTACGTTCTTTTGCCAATGTGCTCCATTATTTTGTGTTTTCTATTGATGAAACTCGTGTATTTATACCGATGAATGTTGTAAAATAAATTAAATAAAACTGTTTACCAATAAAAAAGGTTTTTATTGACGCCTATCCATAAAAAAAATTAAAAACTATGCAAGTAGACTATTTACACAACATTTTATAAAAACATCAAGAGGCGACATACATATGTATATCTATTTTTTTCTGCTAAAAAATGCACAAATGTATTATATTATTTGTTTCTATAGATAAAGTGAGTTCCTTTATTTAGAGTTACAACAAATTTTAGTTTGAAAGGCTGGTGGCATGTTTTCAATCGATTCTTGATCCATTCAGTCATTTTTCAAAAGCCATAACTCTTATCTATAATGCTATATTCCAAAGCGCGATCCGCCCGATCCCTACTTGCGGCCCCAAATATTGCTAAATAATTCCATAGTGGTGGCTCCCTTTTTCTTTATTTTGCCATCTTGTTGCCTTGTCTCTGAGCTTCTATTAACAAGTGAATACATCAAAATATAAATAGGAAAATTTATATGATACTAAAATAATCATGTGAAGTCAAAATTACAACAAAATGTAATTCAAACATCACAAATAATATTAAGATCACAGCACTCTAATACACTGTATTTCGTACTGCGCGCCAAACAGTTGTCTCCGGGTGACGTCATGCGCAAAGGCGTACGAAATTCGATCGCGAAGTGACCCTATCTTCTCGAATCATAGTATCATGGGTTCACATCATGTACACGTTCGTAGCGTTGTCGTGTGACCGATATGCGACACGTCTGTTGAAAATATTTCCCCAAGTTTTACGGATAAATGTATGGGGAAATCTATAATGTGTGAAATGTGTACTAATAGGTGCGTATGATTACCAGGGTTGTAAATGTATGAATACTGCCCCTACAACCCTACCCCCAGTTTTCGACAATTACAAAAATGTTTCTGAATATAATCAGGAGCCTCTGAAATATCATTGAGCGAAGTTTGGTAAATTTTTATTTTTTTCGTTTTTTGCCTGTAGCTCCGCCACCTCTGAATCTCTTTTCAAAAATAAATATTTTTCGTCCCTGGCATAGTAGTAACCTTGTGTTAAAAGCTGAGCAGTACCTTACAAGTTATAGAAGGGTGAAAGATTAGCAGACACGCCGACAGACAGACATACCGACCGACGAAAATAAATGATTTTCATGAAACATTCTTAAAAAAAATATCTGATTTTTTAATATTCCTCTCGATTGTAACACTTCTTCGCCAATGGCATAAGAAGTAAAAGACATTTACTTCTACAGCTGTGGTTTCATTTGACGGTCAGTAGAATATGCTTTCTGCAGCTAATTCGTTGTCCTTAATTATAGAGCACCTTTCAGTGGGTACCTTTTCCCATTAAAATTTTTGGAAACTTTAAAGTATTAGCTAGGGTGTCTGTAATCTTAATTTTTGATGTGTGTACATTTATACGCTCCCAACATTTATAATTCTGTGCACCTATTAGATATATTTCACTCTGTACTCTGTACAATAAAACTCTTCTCGGCAGACGGATCGCTCATCTACCGGCCACGGCTGCTGCTGGCGTTCCGCCGCCGGCCTTGATGAGTGTTCTGGTGTGGTATCACACGTGTTTCTGCCGCGCCTCCTATACTTTGGCCGCGCTTCCACGGTATCACGTTTGACCGAAGTATCGGGAATAGGCAACGTTTCTAGATGCACTACCGGTAGGGCAAGGAAGGAATATGTATCGACTAATTGAATGGACCTGCCTGATTGAGAGGTTCTAGTTTATGTTGAACATAATCCTTTAAGAATGATGAGGGGGTTCCGTGGGAAGTGGAGTATCAACCTAATTGATGCCATTTTCTTTTATTCAACGCACCTATAACCTAACTAATCACTTTAAGCATTGTACTTTTGTTGCTGATATTGCCTAAGTCATGAGAACAAGTCTAGATCCGACTTGAACAATCTGCCGCTATCCCCTTGACTAATAAATACAGCGTTTCTTAATGGGACCACAAAACAGTACACGTCTCTAATTCAAAAGCCATGTAATAAGAGGAAAGAGGCTTGTCAGCTGTCTTTTCATACATAAACACTACCGTTTGATGTAGACGGATTTCATGATTTTCGTGTATTTTCTATTTTCAATTAAACGAGTGAAAGTCGCTTGGAAACGGTTGACAGGAAACACGTAAGACAGGTACGTGGTTTTTGTACGTTTTATTTTTAATCGCGCAATAGATCAAGACACTTTTCAGTGTTTGTTACATGACGCATATTTGATCCCGCCATGGATATTCATTCTACCGGATTAAAAGGAAGAAGAAATTCGCAGATTTTAATATTATTTCTTTTTTCACGTTTTATATCTTTTTCTCTCGGTTTAAGTGGGGACTTATGATTGTTGCATTATTTTGTTTTGTTGACATTGACTCATTGAAACTACTGCAAAACACAAAGATGGCTAAAAGTTAAGCAAAAGTTTGACAATTATTGGTACCTACTCACAGTTGTTGTAGCTGAAATTCCAGTTTTGACTATCTCACGAGCTTAAAAGTTTTGTTCTGAACTCATTACTTTTCAATATATAACATAAAATGTGAGAAACTGCACTAATTTTTTTCCTTTTTACTCAATTTCCACCCATCGCCAGTCTGACGCATACCGATATTCTCTGTATAAACGGTGTTCTGCAATAATAGAAACATCAGTTACTCCATAAAACATCCACCCCAAACCGTATTTCTTAGAATATGACTTGGATTACAATAAATAATGTAGTAGTAGTAGTAGTACTTTTAAAAACAACATTGAAACAACCAGCAAGAGCTATAAGCATTTGTTTGTTTTTGGTTTCCACATATAAACGAGTAAAGGGGTTAATCTGTAAGTGACATAATGTGGAGATATTAGGCCAAGGGTGGTTTCACCAACATTAATATTTGACGGTAACTTGGACCGATGGGAAAAGACCTTATCGAAATGCAATTTGACGGAAGCTGTAGAGCTCTCTGGATATCAGTGATTTCTATTGAAATATTAAATAAAATCGTGAAAAAGCGATTGAATCATAAACAAGAGCACTTTTTGATTCCAACATGATGCTTTTGTACAGAGAAAACAGGACAACTTTAATGTATTTTGCTGTTTCTTATCAATGCAATAATAGGCTGATATGAATGTGTGGAAAGCCACAAGTTAAACTGCTTGACTCCATTTTTATAAGCATAGCAGAATAAATACAACATCGATGTTCCATTTTCTTTATAATGATTTACTAATGGTGGATTGCACAATTTAACAAACCATTATTCTGCACCAATAGGGTACGAGTACCAAACAGTCCGTTAAGTATACCCAATCAGCCTTAAGATCTCTCCGTCAAATTTTTGGCAGCAAATAGCATGAAGGTATTCAAAACAAAACACTGTAAAATATGAAGTGACAGCTTGCCATTGAAATCTTTTCAGTTTATTAAATATTATGAAATTATGTAAAACTGAGCCAAAATTTTTAAAAATGTTTGATGTCTGAGTAAAATCTATTTTTTCAGATTAGCTGAAGGTTTTTCCATGTTTATTGCAACTTTTGTAATCCATATGTGATTATATCACCTACTGTGTGCTTATAGTTTATCCTACATTTGTAAACTTGCACTTGCAAATCCTGAAAAAGTCTTTTCACTCAAATTTTGGTTAGGTGTTGCATTTCAACACATTCATACACTTCTTTCCAGTTCCTCAACGATATTTTAACCCCACTGGTCCGAAACTCTTCAACAGTTTCAACATTCATACATACAATTGCAGTCGCAGTTTTTTGTTTTAATTTCAGTCTATAATCAGTCGCACCATCGGTGACGGTACATGGTACATTCAACATAACCACGTATTTAGGGGTTAGTGCAGATTTAACGTGTACACGACAGTGTAATATGTATTTCTTCACAAAAAAATCTTGGAGCACTTTTATACGGAAACCACACATAACAAAACAAGTGATCACAAAACATAGAATACAGTGATGTTGGAGAAGGAGAATAGACCAAAGCAGATTGGAATTGACATTTGAAATTAGTGTCTCATAATGTTAGTGATGGGAGAATACATTTGCGATCAGTGGAACGTATTGGAACGGTTAAAAAATATGAATTGAATCGTTTTTACGTTATCTCGGTTATACTTATATTAGACATTATTTGAATACAGCTGATTATTGCATTTCAAGGAGTGACACATGTGTGGGATCTGTCAACTCTTGGTACCAGTCACAAAACATTATACTCTGAAGGTTTAATTCCATGCTATTCAATGACAACACGTGACTTGTGTGGTTATCAGCGGCCATTTTGTGAGGGTCCAACAGGGTTGCCAGATTGTGCATCAATATCCTGTTTCACGCTCCTGGTCCCAGTGGAGTAAGTTCCGCCAACTGTTGAAATATACTCTACTATGCTTTATAAGACTATTCGTGACATTTTTCCCAAAATCATTGCACAACACGAAAAAATGCAAATGAAAATTTAAAGTTATTTCCATGACGCCGCAAAATAGCTCCGTCGGACCTTGGGTTGTACATCTTGACAGTAGGGATGTTCGATAGGATCCTATATTTATAAGTATCAATACATTTAACGAGTATCGTCATCTTTCGATCCGGACTGTGTCAGAAAGAGTGACTGCGACAATTACCCTGCCAAATCAGACATATCTTTCATCATTTTCAAAGAAAATGTACAAAATCTTCAAACTTGTGAAGTTAGCGAGTTTCATACGTTCTTACCAGACATGCCCAAATCATCAGTTGCTGCCGTGATATTCATCCCGACCACTAGGCAGCGGGTTATGCTATAAATCATATATCACAGTGTTTGTGCACTGATTGCAACGGTTAGATGATAGCAAAAATATTTTCATAAATAGGAGATCTTTCCCATTCCGGATCGAACAATCCACCAAAGATGCTTATAATCATGATATCTAGTAAATTTACGTGAAAAAACTCTGTATGTAGGTACATAAGAGCTTTCTTATATTTGTTCATCAATTTGATGATACAACACGTCTGCTAAAAATGATCATAATCAGGATAGTAAACTATGACGAAGGTCCACTGTATGTAAGAATTTTCAGATACTTCATTTGCAATTTGACAACAGACCACGACGGTGTTCACATTTTTCAAATATTCTTCAAGAAGTGTTATCAGTCTAGCTCCAACTATCATAAGTACTATGTTTGTATTCCTACTTTAAATTCAAAACCAGCAAATGTAAAAGATTCATGTCGCACCCTTCATCACGGGACGTGATCGTCGTTAGACTTGGCAACCCTGCGAGTAACAGATAGATAACCCCACTAGTGAAAAAGGCATTCAAACAATAAACATTAATAGTTTTTTGATTTTTGGACTTAATAGGCATTATTTGTGAGACATTTTTCATAAGTTTTTGTCTATGTCCATGGTAATTGCAATATGAATCACGGAGATGTAGTGATTGACACGTCTTACACATATTATCTGTGTTTTAGGATGGAGAGGACAATGTTTTTATTGCTTTGAAGAGATTCATTAACCCGTAAATTAATGAATGATTACTATTATGATGTAAAGGAAGATGAGGAATTGGATGGAATGTATTTTATATTTTATATTCTATTTTCTTGCAAAATACAGACAAATCTACACTATTCAACAGGTATGTAATGATAACGGTATATTGAACTTAAATTCGAGATTGCCATGCATTAACAAACGTCCAAATCTGCTGCCAAATTAAACAGCTAGAAAATCGACCTATTATTTGCCGCATTCCCATTGGCTTTTGGGGATAACTGATTGTTAAATGTAAATTTAAACACAAATCAAAATACATGAAAGTTGACCTGGTTTCTCTGTACAAAAGCGTCATGTTGGAATCAAGAAGTGGTATTGTTTATAATACAGTCCAATTTTCACGATTTTATTCAATATTTTAATAGAAATCACTGATATTCAGAGACCTTTTACAGCTTTTGTCAAATTGCATTTCGATAAGGTATTTTCCCATTGGTCCATAATATTAATGTTGGTGAAATCGGCCCTAAACATATCTTTTTGGGTACAATCGACCATGGGCATCGCCGTCGTCGCTAAACTTATAACAGTTATTAGCGGTGTATCTCTGATGCACAATTACCGCTCGTTGCCCAACAGTCTATTGTTTTCCGGGCCCGCTATTGTTGTTGGAAATGATTTTTTCTCAGGCGGCGTAGAATTCCGCATAATTTGTGCGGTATGACACACAGATTACCAACGATTCAGCGGTAAACGTCATCAACCGTGCCTTACCATCACAACTGACAGATTTGTTAGATTACTATCAAGGACGGCCTAATTGTGCGATTGGATTTGGTTTAAGCTCAAAATAATGGTGTTATTCGACCAATTCTGAACAGCGCCAAATAGTTTTTGACGTACAGGGTTTGTCCGGAAACTAATAGGACTCATTTTCTTCCGCCATGACTGGATTCGGTAGAGGGCGTTCCTAGCTAACGAACGAGCGGCTGGTCAGCTGTCTCCGAGCACTTGGAGAGTCAGGACAGGCATTTTCGCGCGACGTGTTTCTGTGAGTGGCAAGCCGAAAATGCAGCATTCGTTAGAGCAGAGGTAGGCGATTAAATTATGTGTGAAACTCGGTAAATCTGCGACAGAGACGTTTGATATGATCAAGCAGGCTTACCCAGGTGTTGCTTTAGCAAGAAGTGGTGTGTTTCGGTGGCACCAGGCCTTTTTGGAGGGCCGGAAAGAGGTCGCTAATGAAGACCGTGCTGGAAGACCTTCGACTTCGACAAACACCGATAATGTGGCTCGTGTGCGCAAAGTTTTTAACTCAAACCGTCGACTAAGTATTCTTTTAATTGCCCAGATGTTAAATTTACCAAAATCTGGGTCCGACAAGACATTGCAGCCGACTGGAAGTTGCACCACGACACCGCCTTTCTTGTGAACAGCTACCTGACCAAGGCCGGCATCCCAACGCTTCCGCAGTCGTCCTACAGCCCAGATGTGCCCCCCCCCGGACTTTTTTGTTTCCTCGCCTGAAAAGGCCAATGAAAGGCAAGCATTTTGAGACGACAGAGGGAATCCAAGCAGCATGCACCGCGGCTCTCAAGGCTATTCCGGCGAATGCCTTCCGTGACGCCTTCAATGCTTGGAAATCGCGCTGGCAGCGCTGCATCGACGCAGAAGGAGCCTATTTTGAAAGTTTTTAAAGAATTGTAACGATTGGCTCAATAATTTTTTTTTAAATCGACTCAGTCCTATTACTTTCCGGACAAACCCTGTATAGCGTTGAACTTCGTCGATGTGCCAGGTGTTTTCAAAGTTGAGTCATTTATTTTAAAAGCTCATAGAACTCCCCAAATGAAGTTGATATACCAAAAATCACCTATATAAAAGTCATTATCAAGTTAAATTGATACCGTTTTTACAGAAACTGTTTAAAATTGTCTCCATTTGTTCTATTAACGCAAAATCTTGCTCGGCGAATCCATGATTTTTTACAAGCTTCCAAAATAAAATCCTGGTGTTCACGAATTAAATCACAAGCATTTTCAGTGCGCCGTTGAGGTTCTTCCAGAGTCTTTACTGCTCCATCGTGATACACCAACTCTTTCCAATAGCCCCGCAAGGCGTTAAATCCGGGGAGCGAGCAGGCCAAGAAATGGGTCCATTGCGCCCTATCCATCTATTCGGAAACTCATTATTTAGAAGTTCAAGAACTTCTCGGTGGAGCCCCATCATGTAGCAACCATATATTCTATGTCACATTTAGAGGAACATATCTAATAATTGTGGCAGATTGTGTCTAAATAAATTTCACTGGTCAGTCGAGATGGAAAAAAGTAGGGTCCAATAAGCATGCCATTAACCACTGGCAAAATGCAATTCTTCTAGGATGACCAGGTTATAACTTTTGTACCCCCCAACTAACAATTATCGCTTCTATTAGAGTTGCAAGAATGATTATACAGTATTCCTTACTGTATACTGTAAGAACATTGGCAAAACCTTCTTAGAACAGCTATACAAGCGGAATGGGCACACCTAATAGGACACTTCAGTCATTTAAGAGGTTGTATAAGGGCTGCAGGTAACAGGTATACAACAAAAGTGTACGCCTCTTGCAGCCGCTATAGGACATTTGCGTCAGTGCAAGATTCAGTTTTTGTCAACTATTTAACTATTCTGTTACGTGATTCTACTTTATTGCAACCAAACTATTTCTACGTATAGACGAAGAAGAATATATAACTAACACATTACAGTCATCTTGTTTACTTACATATCGGCCATTGTGAATTTCATACACAGGTATATGATTAACTTCTACACTGTGATATAGGGCTATTGAATTACTTGCGCAGCAAATTTAATTGTGATTGTCATGCAAATTAGTTACGCAATTTCTACGGGCTTCGTATTTGATTCATATTTTCATAATGATCAAAAGTATGTCTAGATTTTTAAGATGGAAAACTGAAATTATCTGCGTTAAATCTTCCACAAATCCTATTTTTAGACACAATTACACTAATGTTTATCACTTTATATCTGTAATTTCAAACTGAAACATAATTATTTAATATTAAATAGAGGAATAAATGTTTGCCCAATATGGCAGGTGGTTGTGTATAATCATGGCATCGTCCATGTTGTCTTTAGGTTATTAGAATATTTTGGTGTTGCATGCAGGTGTTATACAACAATTTGACAAATGTCTGAAATGAAATACCGACAGAGTAGAATGATTTACCCAGAATTTGTACCAGATCTATATCTTCTGTTTGAACAGTTGATAAAACCTTTTGAACCAATATGCATGCGTTGCTTGTCTTAAAACATTGGTTATGGCATTTTAACAAAAATATGACAGCAGAAAGTTAGGTTATGGTGAAGTAGTATACCAACATATTTAGCATATGTACAGCCCTTAACAGTTACTAAACAACAGTTGTACAAGTGCTTCCGTTGGGAGCAATTTGTTGGCTAAAGTAGTAAATTGCACAGCAAAACAACAAGGCTCGGGTTTGTTTTATAAACGTTACCATGGATGCCACAACACGACCATTTTGACTAACGTGCAAATATGCCTTATAAAATAGTTGTATAAACGTTTATGCAACAGTTAAAAATTTGCCCTATAAGGTGTTGTATAATTATGCTATAAGAATATTTAAAACACCTCATTTTAGAGCAAATATGTTGCAGAAAGCAAATTTGCATTCCACACAACATTAAGCCAGCATTTTGGTGTTCAGGCGACAACAATAGAGAGCTTTTATGGCTGAACGGTTCTTTTACCAAAAGCTTATACCACTACTTTGCTAGTTGGGCCCTTTATAATCATAAGGATAATACTGTTCTTTTCGTATTGCCTTCCACACTTTACTATGAGAAACTTCAACTTGAGCTGCTATGGCTCTAGTACTCATTGTTGGGTCGTTTTCGACCATTTCTAAAACGTCTTCCTCAATTTGTAAAATTTCAGGTTGAGCAGATCTTCCAGCGTAACCTCCTCGTTGTTTTTTTAAATATCATGTGTCACGAAGTCTAATAACTAAATTTACAGGCATCCGTGGGACCGGATGTTTTTTTAAAGGAAACCTTTCCGCATACAACCTGCATGTTGCGACTGTATTTTCATGGCACTCTTCGTATGTTAGTAGTATGTCTATAAGCTCATTGTTTTCGTAACATGGGCCATTTTTTCGCACAAAATAATCAGACAAATGAAAGTACACGTATACGTCTGAAAACCATGCAGTAACACAAAAACATTGTCAAATTTAGATAAACGATAAGAGTAGTAAATAAATGCCAAGATTTGCACGGCAGTGGTCGAGAATATCGAAAAATCTGTGTAATAACATTCTTGTTTTCTTTAATTTTTGATCTTTTACTATTTCCTTTATTATGCAACTTTTATATTGGTGCAAAGTAGCTAAAATAAATGACTCAACTTTGAAAACACCCCAAATTCCAAAATATATTTTTTGTGTGAATACGGGAATATACCGATTTAGACATACATCGAAGGTCATATGCTATATTAAGATTTTAGTTTTGTGAATTTTGTGATTCCGCTTTTTCCAAGCTTCCTCTTCTTAACCGTAACCATTCCAAATGTATTGTTTGTGTTGATAGAGGTTTTTAAGTATCTCGTGGACCGCGACTGTGCCCTAATTGAGCAGGCGATAAAAACTATCAAAAGACTGATATAACTGATCGAACCAAAGCCTCATACTTACAACCATACAATAACACAAAAAGTTGGCAAATTTAGATAAACGCTAAGATTTTACACGGCAGTGGTCGATAATATCAAAAAATCTGTGTAATAACGTCAGTTTTTAAAATTTTTAATCTTTTGATATTTTTTTTATTATGAAACTTTCATATAGGTGATTTTCGGTATATCCAATCCTTTTGAGAGTCCTACAAGCAGTTAAAATAAATGACTCAACTTTGAAAACACCCTGTTTGTTATAGGGTGTCCAAGATAAGGATCTCCTATACAGAAAACTGATCACGTTAGCGATAAATAACATCAAATGAAATGGTTAGAAATTGACAAATTAGTAGAGTACAAGTTGATAACTGCATCTAAACCTGCGTGTCTGAGAAACACTATCATGCTTAGTCGCGAAGTTCGCAACAGGAATACTAGGCCTTGTTTATGATCTGGATACCTTCAATGATGCCGTATTTTACAATGCTTTATTTAGCCTTCAAGTGCAAAGAAATGTATTTTGCGTAGGCAAACCAAAATATAGCTGTTCACTGGCATAATACAAGCGGGTATTAGGTACAAGTAAACTGGCTTTCTGGGTCGTCGGTATTTGTTTTGAGGTCGTTCAGAGTGATGATTATGAAAAAACCAATGTGAATAATACCTTCTCCGATGAAATCGATGTTTTCGTATTGTCTAAAATTGGTATAGCTGTTATAACATTAACCTACGATTCACAGCAATTAGTTGATTGTAGGCCATTTTATTATCAGAGCATAGCATTTGTAAACGACTATACACGTTATGATAGTCATTATTTAAATGGGTGATAGAGGTGGTTAAAAGAAGCAAAAAGTTTCATATAACATGGGGGTCAAAACGGCATTTTTTTAGAGAAAAGCGACTTTAAAGTAAAATAAAATCTGACAACGCCGCAATGCCAGACGCAAATTACGACGGAACGCAGTGTAAATAAAGATGGAGTTTGTTATTTTTGGCTCTTAGGTATTATTTCATTATTTGATAATGTACTCGTAGAATGCAAACAATTAAAAAAACGGACTTATCACTAACTGTCTCAGCGCTTCACCTGGTTTGTGAAAGTTTATTGAACGTATTAAAAAAATCCACTCATAAATAGGGGACACAATCTTGATACATATACTAAGTGACATATAAATCCGAACACCCAGTTTAAATGGTTTTAATTTAATAAAATTTTGTATAAGTACTTAATGAAGCATATTAAGTAAATGATAAAAATTTCAAAATCATTGCACTGCTTTAAAGCCCTTTGACCTTTAATAATGTGTGGATGCACCCTGATGTGCTACGCATTCTCCAACGCGCCTAGGCATGCTCCTGTCTTATCTCATTCCAGGCAACCACCAACTCCTCTCGAAGTGCTTCTAGAGTCTGAGGAGGACGTTGCAAATTGAGCAATCTCCTACCCATCATATCCCACACGTGCTCAATTGGGGATAAGTCGGGAGATCTTGGTGGCCATGGTAACAATGTGACATCATTATGTTGAAAGAAGTCTATTGTGACTCTTGCAACATGTGGTCGGGCATTATCTTGTTGGAAAGTTGGATCTGCCAGGGTGTCAAGATAGGGTAAAAGATGGGGTTCTAGAACTTCGTGGAAATAACGCTGCGCGTTCATGTTACCTCTGATGAAGATTAAAGTTGACCTGGAATCATAAGCACCCCAAACCGTAACTCCAACAGTGTGATGAACATGTCTTTCATCAAAAAACTGTGGATTCCTCCTTTCACAACGTCGCCTTCTAATCCTGGCACGACCATCGTGCATGCCTAAACAAAATCGAGACTCGTCACTAAAGACAATACTGTTCCATTCCTGATCCCAGAGTGACCGTTGTCTGCACCACTCAAGGCGATTACGTCGGTGTTCTCGAGTTAAAGGGAGGACCCAGTGTGGTCGGTATGAAAACAAGCCAAAACTTCTCATTCGTCGGTAAACACTTCGCATGCCAATAGGTCTTCCGTGTTCTGCAAACCATTCATTTTCAATGGACCTGGTAGTGGAGAAACAGTCCCTTAAGGCCAATAATCTTAGGCGGCGATCTTCACGGTCTGTTGTTCTACGGCGGCGTCCAGTGCCCCTTGCTCTTTGCGTACGGCCTTCTCGAAGCCATGCCTGACAACACCTAACCACAGTGTCTACACTTCTTTGCACTCTAACTGCAATTGCCCGAAAAGGAAGTCCAGCTTCCCGAAGTCCCACTATACGGCCCCTATCAAACTCACTAAGTTGACGAAATCGTACAGGTCTCCGTACTCTAGGCATCGTAACCGATCGTAAAGGATGTCAAGAACCAAAATCCGCCAACGATGATTCTTTACTGCGGCTGAAATATTCATTTTTAGAGCGTTAGTAAATTAAAAAAAAGCAGTATAAAAACCGGAATGTCCAACTGATAAGGCTGAAAGTTTTTACACTTGTTATTTACAGTAAGATAAATACATTCACCAACTTTTATTAAAATAAAACCATTTAAACTGGGTGTTCGGATTTATATGTCACTTAGTATATATTGTTTTTCTTTTTAAAACCCACACTGCACTTTTTTGTATTTAAAGGAGTTCAAAATGTCGTCCTCCACTTTCCACAGAAGCTTCATTACGACGAACCCAGTTTCTTCTTACACTAGGTCCTCGAAGTTGTCCATTTATGACTTCAGTCGCATTAAATTTTTTTTCGCGAAGTTGTGCTGCAGTTGTTATTGGACCAGCCACATAAACCATTCCCTTAAGTTCTCTCCAATACCAGAAATCCATCGGATTGAGGTCAGGAGATCTTGCTGGCCATTTTCGAGGTTCAGGAGCATTTCGACCGATCCAGCGATTTGAATAATGTTCATTCAAATACTGAATGACGCCTCTAAAAATGTGTGGTGGTGCCCCGACATGAAGAAACCACAAATTCTGTCTCCGTTGTAATGGCATGTTAACTAAGGTCTGTTCCAAAAGTTCTGGTAGGTTATTGGCTAGAAAGCTAAGGTATCCTTCTCCTGACAACTTTGGGGGTAACTGGAAAGGGCCAATTACCTGATCGTCAAGAATACCCGCCCAAATATTTATTTTAAAACGTTGTTGGAAATGGCTTTCACGAATGGTATGAGGATTTTCTTGGGACCACGTGTGAGTATTATGGAAATTTAATATCCCGTCTCGCGTAAAAGTACATTCGTCCGTCGCTAGAATATTTTTCAAAAAATCTGGATTTTCAATGTTTTTGTGCAAAAACCACTGGCAGAATGTTAGTCTGCGAGGATAACCTTCTGGTAACAAGGCCTGCACTCGTTGTACATGGTAGGGATAAAGCGAATTTTCCCGTCGGATTCTATGGACTATGGTATGCGATAGTCCTACGCGGCCTAATTCCCGAGTGCTGATATCTGCATTGATTTCCACGATATTTAAAATTTGTTCCTCCTGCTCTACAGTAACATGTCTTTCACGAGTGCGAATATTAGTGGGCTGAACACTTCCTGTATCTCGAAGTCTTGCACAAATGTCCTTCTGTCTGGGTGTAACCATTGGCGAAATCTGTCGCGATAAATTTGAGCTGCAGGATTTGAATTCTGACGAGCTTCACCGTAAACTAACAACATGTCGGCGAACTCTTGATTCGAGAACATGCAAATCGACACGACGACCTACGCGAACAAAAACAAAATAACATACTAACCACTGTTACCGTTTGCGATCGATTGCCGGTTCGATAAGAGTGATGATGACCGACGCGCTGTTGTCATGTGTGTTTTAAATATTCAATTTAATGAAACTTACTCACTTACTGACTACAAATTTTGGCTTAACTTAGAAAAACTTAATGCTCTTTATTTGTTAATTACCCAATTTAAAAACTTTTTAGATTAGATTATAAAAATTAGTAAGATTGTGGTCGATATAAAGCACTTAAAGTTGTAAACTATAAAGCCATTTAGACAAAAATCTATTGACTTTTGGACCATGGGTCTTATGAACTTTTTGTCTTGTTTTGACCACCCTAACACCCATTTTAATAATGACTACCATAACGTTAACACCCTGTACTCCTATTAAGTAGTAAGGTACAAGAACGGTGAGCCAGAAAAAAATAAGTACATCGCAGTTCATATGCGATGTATGTAAGTCATCAATTTTTTTAATTGCGAAATTATAGCAAATATACTAAGTGATATATAAAAGGCAACACCTAGAATTATTTATTGAATTTCGATAAAAGCTTGTAAACATATTTGCTATCATAGAAGTATACGCTGATAAAAATGTTGAAGCCATTTCGAGCCGTACTTTTTTGCAAAAGGATTATTTTGTCATACCAGGATCCAACATTATGAACACATGTTTACTTAATATTCAGTGATTTTTCTGTGTTGGTTCCATTTGTTTCATTGTTGTTTCATTGCATCATCATGCCTAGCGTTCCCAGACGCGCTAATTTCACTCAACTTTCCGAGTTTGAGAGGGGTCGGATATTCGGGTTACGTGAAGCCGGATTTTCATTTAGTTAAATCGGTAATCGGGTGAGAAGAAACGAACCTACTGTAATGAGATGTTATCGAGCGTGGTTCCAAGAAGGCCGACATCAACCAGTTGGACGTGAAAGACAGTCTACAGAGCGACAGGATCGTTGTTTGAGGCAACTAGCACTTAGAGATCGATTTCCCAAAACAAGGGCAGTTGCGAAACAGTGGTGTTATGCTGTCAGAAGGGCAATAACAATGAGGGCAGTTTATCATCGCAGAATACGGTCTTCTGGACTGATTTCATAACGTCCCCATCTAGTGCGGAGTAAATCTTCACAAACATTGGAGGCTCTACGCTTAGGCAGCAGCGGTGGCCGCAGTAGTAGACTCTTCGGTCTCCTGATCAGTCGCCGTGCGCTGTGCGGGTTCGAGTCCCGTCCCAGGAGAAATTTTTCTCTTGGCTATGGATGTTGTGATTGTCCGTAGGTGGTAGACGGTCTCTGACTGTCGAACGTGGAGGTACCACCCGGCGGATCTCGTAGGCGGAGCCAGAATGTGTGCATGTTGCATGCACACGTGTTCCCTCGCCAGAGTCGGTGTGGCGTTCCCCCTATAGCCCCACGGTACCCAATGGGTGTTTAGGCCTTAGGCCTTCGTGGTAGTTGGAGTATAAAAAAAAAACTAAATTCAGATGGCCTGGGAGATAATAAACAAAAAAGACACAAATCACCTAATCCAATCAATACCGCCACGACTTAACGAATGTGTAGCGAACAGAGGAGCTTCAACACATTATTAACATTAGGGTGGGATATCTCAGCTATTTTGCGAAATTTCGAGTTAAAATGTTCCCTTTCTATTTATCAGTAGATCTAAAACTTGTAAAAGTATGCTCAACATTACAGCACTCCTAGTCGGTCTTGCATTTTTTTGTCATGTAGTATATATTCATTCTACTTAGTTGTTAAGTCATCGATATTTTAGTAGTTTCATGTACTAGCGACGCAAAATGATTCAATTCTTCAAATATCTGGTATGCAGTACGACATCAATGAAATATACTCAGTGACATATAAATCCGAACACCCAGTTTAAATGGTTTTATTTTAATAAAAGTTGGTGAATGTATTTATCTTACTGCAAATAACAAGTGAAAAAATTTTCAGCCTTATCAGTTGAACATTCCGGTTTTTATACTGCTTTTTTTTAATTCACTAACGCTCTAAAAATGAATATTTCAGCAGCAGTAAAGAATCAACGTTGGCGGATTTTGGTTCTTGACATCCTTTACGATCGGTTACGATGCCTAGAGTACGGAGACCTGTACGATTTCGTCAACTTAGTGACTTTGATAGGGGCCGTATAGTGGGACTTCGGGAAGCTGGACTTCCTTTTCAGGCAATTGCAGTTAGAGTGCAAAGAAGTGTAGACACTGTGGTTAGGTGTTGTCAGGCATGGCTTCGAGAAGGCCGTACGCAAAGAGCAAGGGGCACTGGACGCCGCCGTAGAACAACAGACCGTGAAGATCGCCGCCTAAGATTATTGGCCTTAAGGGACCGTTTCTCCACTACCAGATCCATTGCAAATGAATGGTTTGCAGAACACGGAAGACCTATTGGCATGCGCAGTGTTTACCGACGAATGAGATGTTTCGGCTTGTTTTCATACCGGCCTCCCTTTAACTCGAGAACACCGACGTAATCGCCTTGAGTGGTGCAGACAACGGTCACTCTGGGATCAGGAATGGAACAGTATTGTCTTTAGTGACGAGTCTCGATTTTGTTTAGGCATGCACGATGGTCGTGCCAGGGTTAGAAGGCGACGTGGTGAAAGGAGGAATCCACAGTTTTTTGTTGAAAGACATGTTCTTCACACTGTTGGAGTTATGGTTTGGGGTGCTATAGCTAATGGTTCCAGGTCACCTTTAATCTTCATCAGAGGTAACATGAACGCGCAGCGTTATATCCACGAAGTTCTAGAACCCCATCTTTTACCCTATCTTGACACCCTGGCAGATCCAACTTTCCAACAAGATAATGCCCGACCACATGTTGCAAGAGTCACAATAGACTTCTTTCAACATAATGATGTCACATTGTTACTATGGCCACCAAGATCTCCCGACCTATCCCCAATTGAGCACGTGTGGGATATGATGGGTAGGAGATTGCTCAATTTGCAACGTCCTCCTCAGACTCTTGAAGCACTTCGAGAGGAGTTGGTGGTTGCCTGGAATGAGATACCACAGGAGGACATTGACCACCTGATCAGAAGCATCCCTAGGCGCGTTGGAGAATGCGTAGCACATCAGGGTGCATCCACACATTATTAAAGGTCAAAGGGCTTTAAAGCAGTGCAATCATTTTGAAATTTTTATCATTTACTTATTATGCTTCATTAAGTACTTATGTATACAAAATTTTATTAAAATAAAACCATTTAAACTGGGTGTTCGGATTTATATGTCACTTAGTATACTTCAAAGTTGAAATCAGAATAGCACGTGGGTAGTCGTTATGATACACTTTATCACGAAAGAAATAGAGTTTGAAATAAAAAGCAGTATGCAGAGACAAAAACGAATCTGGATCACACTAATTTCAAGTATATTTCCAATCGCACAACTGAAATTAAGAGTCATGACTTGCAGTAATATCCAAAGTGAAGGCAAGGTTTTTTTGCTCAGGTATCATTACCAGCACAAAGTAATTCTAAGTTTTTTTGGTGAGACACGCGACTATGCACGTTCTTTGTAGAGGCGAAGTTTGATGTGATCCAAATTTTCAATTGAACGAATTTCCTGGCAAAGCGAGAGCAGCAAAAAACAAAATCTTTGATTTAATGAAGGTCTCACCGTTAGATAAAAATGCCTGATTGTTTAGAAATGGTCTTAAGAACTAAGAAACTAACTAAGAAATAAGGAGAAAAGTTGATCGTCTACTTGTCGCAGTTTTCAACTCTTCATTTACATACCAACCGCACATACATAGATTGTTGTGGGATAGACTTCAACATAGAATGTCTAAAAATGCTTTTTGGGAGTAGAATATATAAAAATACTTGAATATCACAAGGTGAAAAAAGAGCTTTGTGATACCTCGGTTACAAAAATGTTGAAAAATATTTTTAATATTCCTTATTCTGTTTATGTAGTAAGATCAAAATATGCTCGAAAATTTTCCTTTTCCAACTGTACTGTTGGATTTCATGATAAACTACAAAGGAAACTCAACCATAACATTTTGTACACAAATAATGTTTTTACAGAGGCACCAAACATGATATTTTTAACAATGAATTCCTAAGCAATTAAGTAATTTAAGATTATAACTATTCGATAATATACACATCGTAAATAAGTTTTAGTCGGAGGGACTACTCGTAAACAATATTTGAACAGTTCTATTAGGAGTCCATCTATCAAGCTGTACGAGGGACGTCTTTTAAGCTTTGCATATGGAAATAAAACAACACGGTAGGTAGTTTTAAATGACTTTATTGTTTTTCGAAGTATTCTCAACGAAGATGAATACACATCAGCATGCACTCGAACCAATTTTCGAAGCACTCATTCCACTCGTTTGCTAGCAGATCCAAAACGGCATTTTGAATGAGTCAACTGCTTCGTCTGGTGACTGGAACCTTTGACCACACAGTCTGTTTTTAATTTTCGGGAACGTAACGAAATCGTTAGGACTTAGATCGGGACTATATGGATGATTGGTCCAATAATTCCACGTTCTCTTCCGTTAAATACTGCCTTGTTTTTTGGGCTGTGTGAGCGCTTGCATTGTCTTGGTGGAGGATGATTCTTCTTTCGGGGTTGATTTTTCGAAGCTCGGTGATGACTTTGGGCAAACAAATGGTGGTATACCAATCCGCAGTAACAGTTCTTTGCTCAATGTTTATGAAATAAAATTGACGAGTTATCCTGTTATTTAGGTGACACAAATTCTGATGCTGATTTTTTATGTCTCTCTGAACACTGGTTGTGTGAGGATCAACTAAAAGCGGTTAATATACCAAATTTTAATTTATGCTCTTGGTTTTGTAGGTCAGATCATGCTCATGGGGGTGTTGCCATTTTTGTTTTGGATGATCTTAGAAGTTCTTTTATCCCTGTTGATCTGAAGCCTTATACCACCGAGCTGTCATTGGAATGCTGTGCTGTAGAATTAGTAACAAACAAAGCAATATTCATAACATTATATTGAACAGGTAAATCTTGTTTTTATGATTTTCTTCAGGGTTTTGAGGCATTACTCACTTATATCAGCCCTAAGTATAACATTACATTACTTCTGTAACAATTCATTACAATTGCAAGACCTCAAGTATTTAATAAAGACTTTTGGATTAAAAACAACAATTATAGATTATACGAGAGTGACCAACACAAGTACAACTTGCATAGATAATATTTTGACAAATTTAGACGAGTCTGAATATACAGTTTCTGTAACAGATACCTGTCTCTCAGACCACTATGCCCAAAGTATGCTTGTACATTTAAATTCTATTAACAAAGAAAATATTGTTCATACTAGGAAAATCACAAACGCTAGCCTAAATCATTTAAATCTCTCGTTATCCAACATAGATTGGACAAAATATTATGTCAATCATGATTTGATTAGTCTCTCTTCTTTTCTCGTAGAATCATTAAATGAACTTAAAGATTTATATTTTCCATTACAAAAGCAAAAGCAACATTTTCAGAGACAGCCAGTAAAATGGTTTAATAGTGAACTTAAGACTGCTAGGTCCTCTCTTCAGGTTCTAAAAACAATATCGGAGCATCAAAAAGACGAACAGTCAAAAAATGCCTTTAAAACCTTTCAGAGACAATACAGACAAAAAATTAGACATGCTAAATATAGTGCATATAATAATTTTATTCATTCATCGGAAAATAAAAGTAGGGACTGTTGGAGGCTAGTAAATTTTGAAAGAAATAAATCCAAACCAATGACATTAACTGATATCACATCAGACATGTTTAACGACTTTTTTGTACCCGCAGCCAAAGATATAATAAAAAGCTTACCTAATCTGAATATTAATGAGCTAAATACCATAAATTTTAATAAGTGTAATCAAACCTTTTTTCTGGAGCCTGTTACATATCTAGACGTTTTGAATGCTATTGGTGAATTAAAAAATAAGCATTCTCTTGATATTTATGACCTAAACAGCAAAGTAATAAAACACTGTGCAAATACTCTTGCCACACCACTTGCTCATTTATATAACTCCTGTCTTTCTCATGGAATATTCCCTGATGTTTTTAAGATTAGTAAGGTAGTACCAGTTTTCAAAAAAGGTGACCTATCTGATGTAAACAATTTTAGACCCATTTCCATAATTCCTATCTTTGGCAAAATTTTAGAAATAATTTTAAAGCACCGCCTTTTAAAATTTTTAAAAATAAATAACATTAATCCAAAACAATTTGGTTTTTAGCCAGGTCTGTCAACCATAAATGCACTAGCGGAACTTATTGACCACATAGTCCAGGGCCTTGAAGGGGGAAGAAGTGTACAAATTACCCTTTGTGACCTTAGCAAGGCCTTTGACTGTGTGGATCATGAGAAGCTGCTGTGTAAAATGGAGCATTATTATGGTTTTCGTGGGGTGTCTCTGTGCTTTTTTAGATCATATCTGACTGGAAGATCTCAGCTTGTTAGTAGTAATAATAAACATTCAGAAATTAAAGGTGTAAAGTATGGTGTCCCTCAGGGATCCATACTTGGACCAATACTTTTTTCCCTTTACATTAATGATCTTTATTACTACTTATTACCAGATATTTGTGTATTGTACGCAGTTGACACCACCCTTATAAAGAGTCACAAAAACCTTCATATATTACAAAGCTTATCTAAAATTCAAACAATTGGTTTAAACAGAATAGCTTATGCCTAAACTCAGACAAAACTAACAGGCTAGTAGTAACTAGTAACTCTTCTCTCGCAGAAAACAAATGTGTAAAATTGCTTGGCATAACAATTGATAGCTCACCAAAATGGACAAAGCACATTGAAACCCTATGTAGCAAATTAGCCACAAACATATTCTTACTACGCAGACTAAAAACTTGCCTTAGTAATGAATGCCTTGTTAGTGTTTATTACTCCCTCATCGTCTCTCACATCCAATATGGCTTATTAATCTGGGGAAATTCTACCCATATAAATAGAGTCTTTATACAAAAAAAAAAGCAATTAGAATTCTCGCGGGAGCTGGTTATCGTGACCACTGTAGGCCACTCTTTATAAAATTAAATATGCTTACAATTTATTCAATGTAAATCTATCAGAGCCTTGTTGAGATTCATAAGAACAAGCATAAATTCTCATGGATGTTCATGGATATAACACCAGGTATTCCAATCTGCTTCAACCTAGCGCTCACAGGCTAAAGATCTCAGATAAAAACTCACTTGATGTTAGGGTATATAACAAGCTAAAAAACACTACTAAGAATCTTACTTTAAAACATTTTAAAAACACACTTTGGCAAGAATTAGTTAAACATCCTTTTTATTCCTTGAATGAGTTTATCGCGACCCCCCTATGTGTGTGATCAGGCCTACTACACCTTTATATTATATTTTATTTTATTTTTATCAATTATAGTTTTATACGAACACCTTTTTCGAAACACTTCGAGAACGGATGACTTTTGTTGGCTTTTCTTCACCTTGGAACACCCAAACAGCCGACTATCGTTTATTTTCTGGTTCATAACAGTAAATCCACGATTCATCACCACTAACAATGCTGTACACATTTTTTGAGTTTCCGGAATTGAAACGGTCAAGCGTTTTTTGACACCAATGAACCCTGGCTGCTTTCTGCTCTTCAGTCCAACGAGAAACTAATTTTCTTACTCATAATTCTTTATGTAAATTTTTTTGAATTGAGGTCTTTGAGATCTTCAAGGAGGCCTCAACCTCGCGATATGTCACATGTCTATGTTCAATGATGAGTTTGCGCACAGCATCGACGTTTTCCTGAGTGACTGCCGTTTTTGGTGCACCCACCCTGGGATCGTCGCTGAGACTCACCCGTCCATGTTTGAATTCTCCACACCAACGGGAAATTGTCGACTGATGTGGCGCTTTGTTGCCGAAAACAGACAGTAACTCAGCAAGGCATTCTTGTTGCGATAATTGTCTCTGAAAGTTGTAATAAATTATGGCGCGAAAATGTTCTCTGTTGAGTTCCATTTTTCTAATGACTTGGTGACACTTAAAAATTCACTGTAGTGAGAACACACAGTATTGTTGTGAAACTTTTAATTTAAGTTTACTAAAGAGTGAGGTTAAGATTTAGTACTAACGTTCGATCTGCGCGGCCCACTATGTTTCTATATGCAAAACTTAAAAGACATCCCTCGTAAAATACTTAAGAGAATTAACAAAAATATTCCAGTATATTAATTAGAAAAACATTTTACAATAAAGTAAATTATAGACGTAATGGTTGTGACTGAAGGATTTTAATAATAATAATAATAATAGATGCTTTTATTTATCCACAGTTAGATTGTAGTATAGCCAAATGTCAGAGTTACAAATGCTTGGTTGTAGCAAAATGAGTGAAAGAGAGTATTTTGGCGTAACGAACCAGGATATCCCAAATGCAAAATTAGGTCGATAGTATAAATAGTCTTTATAGTACATACAATGTGTTTGGTCCCGACATACCGATATTTAAGAGGGGTATTTTTCAGCTATCTTTATCGACAAATCCACCCCCCTACAATGTCCTACCTCATCCCCCTTGAAATAATAATAATAATAATAAATGGCCTTTATTCGTCACACGATTACAAAATAATTGGTTTAAAAGGAACAGTGACGAAAAGGTGGAGTGTCAGCTTATGCTGTTTTTCAACCCGACCTGGAAAACATTGACACAAACTATAGAGAAAAAAAAACTTAGAATATAACACTTATCAGAGAAAGGAAACAATCAATTACCTGTGGATATGCATAAAGTAAAATTTTAGCCATCCGACTGCTTTAAACTCATCTTTAACCTTTTTTTAAAATTGCTTAGACTATATTCTTTATACTCACTTGATAAGCAGTTATATAGTTTGGGTGCCCAGTACGAGAAACTGCGTGTGAACAATGCTGTCGAATGCCGCGGGATAAGTAAGATGAGTTTATTCCTAGAGGATCTTTGATCGTACTGGCAGAGGAGGCTTAGTTTTGTATAAAGATAATATGGCGCTTTAAGGATAAGGGTCTTATGTACCAGAGATAGGCAATGCAGTTGTTCATCTTAAACCATCCCGATTGGTCAAAAGCGCTACTAATATGATCAAATTTACGGATTCCATAAGAAAATCTGATGCATGAGTTTTGTATCATCTGAATCCGCTCGGCATCACGTTGTAAAAGAGCAGGTCCATAAACAGAGTCACCGTAAGATAATTTTGACAGGATAAGGGACTCGCAGAGTTTTAAGCTTGAGCTGTGTCGACAGGACACTTCGACTCGGGTATAACTGACGAAGCACATTATAGGACGCATTGCATAGTTGGTTAACATGTTTAGTGAAGCGTAGCTTGCAGTCAAACCAGATACCAAGGTTTTTGCATTCGTTTACGAAGGATATGTCTTCATTATTCACCATAATATTAATGCGATACTGATTTATTTCACGATTCTTTTTGGGCCCAAATAAAATGCAGCATGATTTGCCAGGATTTAGTTTTAGATTGTGAGCACTAGATATGTCAAAAATAGACTGCAGGTCTTGATTGATTTGATGTTGGCCAAGCATATATTCATCAGGATCGAAGCAGTTATAAAGTTGGGTATCATCGGCGTAATGATGAACGATTGAGTTGCTGGCGGTTTCATGAAAATCACATATATAAAGAGCAAATAAAAGGGGACTCAAAATAGATCCTTGAGGGACACCAAAATTTCTGAATAAAGAAGTTGATATATTGTTTTCATATATGACAGACTGTGAGCGATCAGTTAAAAAGCTCTTAATCAGCGTGCAAGCCGATGATGACAGGCCAAAGTATCTAAGCTTTTTACAGGGAATATTTGGGTCAACCGTATCGAAGGCCTTGCTAAAATCAAGAAGAACTAAGCAGGACAGCTTTCCTTGATCAGCCGCGCTATAAATATTGCGCAGGAGCGCAGTGGTGGTGCTATGTAATGGTCTGAAGCCAGATTGGGAGGTGGTCAGTAAATTATTTTGACAAACAAATGTGTGCAGCTGCTCATGTAGAGCCATTTCCAAAAGCTTAGATAAACTTGGTAAAATGCTTATAGGACGAAGATCAGAAAAACTTGAAGGATAATTAGATTTAGGCAGAGGGAGAACAAGATCATTCTTCCAGGAAGAGGGATAAAGATTATTTGTTATACAAAAGTTAATAATGAAGGTAATATACTTGAGCAAATGCTTATGTATTATACGGATCATATCAATTGTGATGCCATCTGAGCCTTTAGCATGACTTTTGATGCGATTGATAAATTTCTCTACAGTGGCAGGGGAAACTGTCGTGAACAGAAAAGTACCACTATTCTTGACGTTTTCATATTTGTCTAAAAGGTTCAACTGAGTTAATGATTTGGTTGTTTGAGGTACGTTTAAAAAAGCACTATTTAATGAATCGAGATCCTGAAGATGTGGAGGTAGACTTATGGAGTTATGTTTAACGATATTCAAAGATCTAAGTACATTCCATGTAGTCTTAGAATTTTTATGTCTCATAACATAATCGAGGTAGGCTTTTTTCTCTCGCCTAATAGCACTAGAAACATAATTTCTGATTTTCTTAATTCCCAGGCAGCAATCGTTCCTGTACGTTTAAATTTTTTATATGCCTCACTTTTGGTTCGCATTATGAGTTTTATGTTGAATGTTCGCCAAGGAGCTGGTGGCTTGGTAACTCGAATGTTTCTGACAGGAGCATGCAAGTTGAAGGTGCACAAGATATTAGAGCTCAGGAAGTCAATCATTTGATCCACATCTCTCAACGTATATATAAAATCCCAGTTTATTAAAATTAAATCATGGTAGAAATTGTCTAGGCTAAAGGTAGAGTAATCACGATATGTCCTCAGTTTACATAGGTTGCTTATCTCCGATGCATCTACATAAAATATTAGGGCTAGATGGTCAGATATTCCATCTACGTCAACAACTTCATAACCACTTATTATATCAGCAGAGCTAACCATGAGCAAGTCTATAGCTGTCTGGCTATTGGAAGTTATACGTGTGGGCTAACTGAGACAGATCAAAAGACTCAAGAAAACAGTTCAGCATCTCGGATCGGCCGTCGTTCACTAAAACATTAATATTAAAATCGCCCATTACAATTGCGTAATCATTATCGAGTGAAAGGTTGGTTAAAGACTCAGTTAATTGATGAAAACAGTCAAGCACGTTTGCCGATGGTGGACGGTAGACTATAGCTAGACAATATTTGCGTTGATTAACCTTTACAGAGATCCAAAGTTCTTCCAATACTGCGGTGATATTAGAGTGCAATATTTTGAAGGCAATACCATTTCTCACATAAAACGCGACGCCCCCGCCTCTGCTATTTCGATCTGCTCTAACGACATTGAAGTCGTTGATAAATACTGAGGAGGAATCAATATCTGGGGTTAGCCAAGTCTCACTGAGACCCAGGACATCGGCAGCACAGTCAACAACATACTCCTTCAAAGTTAGAAAACCAGACTGAATTGACCTTACGTTGAAGCTCATGAATTTTAGACGTCTAGACATATTGAAAACATCTGGCGAAAGCTTATTCTTAAAGAGCACCCAACGTATTTTGCCAGTAAAATGAGTATAACCACATGATAAATATATTAGATCTATACAGAATAAAGACAACGTAACGATTATATGCAATACTAATAAGAACACCCGGATAAACAGAACAGAATGGTAGCCATTTTTATTTTTACGTTACGATTACGTTAGTGCATGTATGAAAATTGTAATAACCGTCAAACATACTTAAAATCAGACAAAAACAGGAAAAAATATGGAAGAAAATTGATTATTTTATGCATTTCCGCACACCATTCAAACACTAGTCTGTGAAATTGTATTTTTTTGTGCTAATTCTACAGCTTTTTGTTATCCTAAGTATTCTACGTTAAGCACTAAATGCTATTTAACATGGGTCAAAATGGGTGTAATAAAATGCAAATGGTTTTCAAACTTCCTATTCATAAAAATGACAAATCAATGTTTCTTATAGAGAGTTTGGACATGTTTAATGTTACAGAAGCTGTTCAAAATGTCCCCCATTATTGGTTATGCACATTGTTGTTCTTAAAATAATGTGTCGTGTTGAGCCGCAGACCATATCCGTGGCAGCCCTAAGTTCATTCGCAGCAGTATGGATCCATTTCTAGGGAGGTGAGTTAGGACATTGTAGGGGTGGATTTGTCGATAAAAATAGCTGAAAAATATCCCCCTCAAATATCGGTATGTCGTGACCAAACACATTGTATACAACGTCTGTCAAGGTATGAATCCTCCATTTATGCTTGCCACTGTTACTATGACAATTTGCTTGTCTTGGGAGTGTGAATTGTGTTTTTCCCTACACTTCTTCAATATAATAAATAGTGGTACCTGACGACATATCTACAATGCCGACAGTCTGTATGACAAGTATTTTCAGGAAGAGAGTGAAAACAACGGGTCCTCTATCACCTAATTCATGTGTGAGTGCAAGAGCGTTTAGCAGCTGCTTTACGAATCAGTTTGCTCAGAGTGCAATTTCCCTTAGAAAAAGGTTAAGCACAGGGTACCATTAGTCAATCTGTTCACTTATTTCGTATGGAAATGTGACGTAACTGCCAGAAACCGGGAAAAGAACTATACCTAAATTGTAACACCGCTGACTCCAAAAAAGCTTATAAATTAGCTAAACAACAATACAACAACGGCAAATTAAAACTAAAGAAATAACAACAAAATAGCATTTTCTAGCAATTTGACAAAAGACATTTGGAGAATAGTAAATGTACAAACAGGAAGATTGAAAAACAATAACCAAGTAACTGAAGTCAACAGTGGTGGTACAATTTTGACTGACCAAAGAGAAATAGCTGATCATTTCTGTGACTATTTCTCATCTGCTGCAGATAACTTAATCATACCGAAACATGGTGGTAATAATTTTGACAATTCTAATATCCATAAAGATAAACAGATAAACATATTAGATCCAGGGCTGTACACGCGATTTCTCCTGATGAGGTTCATAGAACTATTCAAGAAATAAAAAACATATCTACCGCTGGAATTGTTGGGTTGCCACCTAAAACTCAGTGTACGACACTAGGGTGTATCGATACATTTCACGAGTATCGTCATCTTTCGATCCGGACTGTGTCAACTTCAGATTACTTTTCTTCTTTGTTTCCTTCCGCTGGATATCGATAATTTTGTGTTGCCTTTACTATCCTACATTTTGCTAAAATCTTCTGACAAATAAAAGCTTCAAATGAAATATTGACGAATATGAACGGATATGCATAGAATTTAGAATATAAATTCATATTGCAAATTTCAGATTGTCTATGCATGGACTTGAACCGGATTTTTCGGTATTTTTACCGAAAAGAGAATATTTACCGATAACATCATTCTCCACGATTTTTCAAAATAAATTAAATATTTCTATATTTGCCGAAAAAGAGCTGAAACCAAAAATAAAGCTAGGAGTTAATTTTATGGAGTATTCATCCTCATCCCTTACTCCGCTTGCCCTGAATTGATTTTTATGCATACAAAAGATACAGACTGGTAGGTTACCGTCATTACCTCATCACCGGACAAGCAATAAAGAAACCGAAACCTGTGTGTTTTCAAAATAAATATTTAATTAAAATGAGAGGTGAGTTCAGGGGTAAAACAGAATGCACATTGTAGAAGTTGTAATATAGAAATATGCCATCAAAAATGTGTGCGCGCCCAATACAATAACAGACGTTTTTCAAGACTCAAAGGTCCTTGATCTACCACTGATCTTGGGAGGCATTTACCTTATACCAAACTCAACGACACTACATATTTAGCGATTCCGTTTTTTTTCCGGTTCAGCAACACTGCAGATCACTGTAAAAGCAATTGATATCCCAGGCGTGTTATAATAATAGAAATAATAAGAAAATATAACAATGTTTAGAGATATATTTTCATAAATAGGTATTTTTGATTCTGACTTATAATATCTAGGCGATGAATGATAGGTGGATGCGGATAGTTTTACAAATTTCGATGTTTTAGGACCCAGAAATGCAGAATGTGCTGTTTGTTTATATTTGGTGTAGATTTCTAGATCATAAATTGGCAAAAATTGTTTTTGATGTAACAAAAGATGAAGAACCGTTTTATATCCTTTTTTTTGCAAAATAACAAAAATCGGTACATTTCTACAGGTACGTATTATGTACAACACCATGTAGGTGATATACACACAAAACTAGATTGCCATACATGAACAGTCGTCAAAAACAGTGAAAATATCCTACCAAATATAATAGCTAGAAAATCGACCTATTATTTGCCGCATTCCCGTTGGTCCCACTTAACTGACCGTCTTTTCTGAAACGATAAAAATTGGAAATTCTATTAAAGTTAAGACCATTTTTTCACGACTTTATTCAACATTTCAATAGAAATCACTGATATTCAGAGAGCTTTGACAGCTTCTGTCAAATTGCATTTCGATAAGGTCTTTTCCTATTCATCCAAGGGACCGTTAATTATTAATGGTGGTGAAATTGGCGCTTAATGCACAAATCAATTATTCGTTTTTCAATGCATTTTTTATATTTATACATTTTTTAGGGTTAACTAGCAAAGTTACGATTTTATTTCCTACGGAGCGCAAGTATCTTAGGGCGGAAACTGGAATTTGCTCAAGCTCTTATGAAAATGGCAATAATGACTGACCAAATTCGCCTCCGAAAGAATAGAACGTGATACCACTGTGCAAACAAAGCATTAATGTCGCCATGGTAAAAATGCTACTATATTGAATCTGACGTCAGCAGGCAAACATGGCAAAGTTTAACAAAACGCAGAAAAGAGAATAAAGGCTTGTCCAAGAAGTCTTACAATGTCTGCATCAGATCTGCCAAAGACGTCGCCTCCGTGGGCGTGCATATATGTATATCTGCATTAGCTCAGCAACTTTTTATCTGCATTATATAATGAATGCTAAGCCAGTTATGTTATTACGTCGGTACAATGTGTGTGTATGATGTAATATCTACGAGGAAACAACATATACGGCATAAAACGCTGACTTACATCAGGAATCAGTGCAATCTTGTAAGGATATGACACGCGACTGACAAAGTTGCCTAGAATAGTTTGTCGGTCCGTGAAAACATGATTGAGTGAATGTGAACAACTCGAGCGAAGGTTCACTTTATAGGTTGGATGACGGGTCGTTGTGCGTATGTTTCAACTATTAACGTATGTGTCCTAAAAGTTTTGGCTCAAAGTATTTATAGTATTTTTTTAATGGAGAAATTTATTTAAACACTAGCTAGTTATTATAAATTACAACTCAATACTTAACTAAAATATACTATCGAATTATGTGGAGTGGCCCATTCTGCTCTACCAGACGCAACATTCGTCGAATGTCTCTCATGAGGTGCTGGACGGAATTCAGATCAATTTCCCTCAGTTTTTCCTGAATTCCGCGTCTTAATTGTTCTTCATCTTGGGCTTGCAAAAATCCTCTATTGGGCGAGCCTGTGGCAAGTTTGGAGTATTATCGTTTTTGGGAACAAAAGGTATGTTGCGTTATCGAAGCCAGTTTTGGGGATCTCTTGAGTAATGGCATGATGCTAGGTCTGACCAAAACAAGATATGGTCATTAGCATGATGTTCGTGGACAAACTGAAGCAATTTTTAAAGGCAGTTATCAATATTCTATTCAAAGCGTCACTCGTCACAAAAAGTTGGGATACACCTTTGTTAGAAATTTCGCACCAGACAAGGATTTTATCCACAATATCGCTTTATGTTTCTATCTAACATTGTCAGGGCATTCAACTACGTTGTCCGTATGAATTTCAGAATTACTCAAAGTGAAATACTTTTCGTCATCTAAAATAATGTTTTTTCCATTGGCAAAGTGTACGACAGTATCTTGAGAATCTTTGGGGCACTTTAGTCTCTTTCGATATTTAAGACCATTTCTCCTCACGTGGTCTTCCACTTTTTGAGAGATTCAGACATGGCATGCCCTGCTCACACTCCGCTATTCTATAAATGGTTCTGCGAGAAATGTTTCCATTCTGGAATATTCGACTGATTTCAGCTTTGGGTACCTGCTCAACCAACTTGTAGATACTTTTTCTTATTTCTAATTTATACATCTTAAAGCAAAAACTTCAAAATAAATAAATGTCAACTGACAGTAAAGTAAGTAAACAAACCTTGGTTTCGAAAGGCAACTTGATAGCAGTTTATGTTTGTTAAAACTAAAGCCAATGAATTTTGTCCAAAAACTTTTAGGATATACGTTATGAGTACCACCAGTTTGGGTTTAGGAGTCCTGGTTGCATCAAGGTGTGCAGTTACTGTAATAATAAAAAAAAAATCGAGTTAAGCCAGCTCCATAGACCTTATATCCTGAATAGAGGATAGTTGCTGTATGTGGTTGACTGTCTTTAGTTGTACGGACGAAAACGGAATGTTCAATTTAGACCCTCTAAGAAAAAAATTAGTTACGAATTTGTATAACAGAGAAATTAAATCAAGTCCCTCAAACAGGTCGGTACAATTAAATATATATACAGGGTGTTCCTTAATGATATGTGAATATCTAAGGGTTTGAATCTACATGAAAAATTAATGTTAGTTTGCTTTATAAAGTATGGTCCAAAAATGTTTCCGTACAAAAACTCGTTGATTTGATGTCATGTTTATGTTGTCAGTTGTTGTTATTTATTACCCCTATTGTGTTTAATTTTTCCAATTAAATTAATAATAATTTTGCAAGTTAGACAATGGAACGGTTTTTATTTTTTTACTCAAAAATGGGGCATCTAAGGGAAACAATTCAACAGAGGTCATTTGTTTTAAATTGAACGTGGAATTAAAAATAATTTTTATTTTGCAAAAAACCATTGGCGTACCATTTTTTTCTTAAAAAATATCAAAGTCAATACCCGTACGCACGCCACTGTTAAAGCTAAAACTTCAACACCCCGAGTTTTTGTAAGGAAACATTTTTGGACCATAGTTTATAAAGCAAACCAACATTAATTTTTCATGTAGGTTCACACCCTTAAATATTCGCATATATGCCCTACCCGCAGTATCATCCGTCTGGCAACGACGCGTCGCCTCTCAATCTCAATATCTGAAACCATGATGCGTCCCGCGCGGCAGAGCGCCCAGAGAGCACCAGCCGCAGCCATGGAAGCTAGCAGACGCAGAGACCCTGGTCGAAAACTATTGTTTGGTTTTGAGGGAAAATGTCGTGATTGGAAGTGGATTAACATACTAACATCAAAAAATTGCGGTACACCCTCCCCAAATTTTTACCCATAACATTTTTTTCAAAAATGATCATATCAAAAAACAAAATATCTCATTTTCCGATTAAAATACTTCATCGCCAGGTTGCGTGGGAAGTAAACAACGAAACATTCAGCTTAACTTAGTTTTTGTCAACTTTGATATTTTCTGGGTCGAAATTAAACAAAAATCAGATAAAGTTATTTTCTATTTTCTACTGCTTTCAAGTTTCTAGTTTCAAGAGGGTCAGCAATGTTGAAATTTGCCAAGTCTCATTTTTTGAATTACAAATGGGAAAGTATGTAGTCCTACCTATATGAATGCGTGGGAAGAACGGAGTTAACCTGTCTGACACAATCACAATCTTTTCAACTATTCTGTGAATTTGGCAAATAATAAATACGAATTATACAAAAATTCTTCAATATAACATTTGAAACTTATCATGTGCCTTTCATTTTGATATTGTGCGATACAGAGGAATTTTAAACATACGTGCTTTGACTCAGCCAGAGGAACATGAGGGATCAAACATTCTTTAGTCACGGCTTGTATGATGATCGACAACAATGTTAGGAATTTTGCCTATCATATTTTGTGAAAATACTTTTAGGGCCAATTTCACCAACAACAGTCCGTTGAGCTTCAAGTTCCAATCAAAAAATTTTAGCAACCAATAGCTATGAAATTTTGAAAACAAAATACTGTCAAAGTATGAGATGACAGCTTGTCATTGAAACATCACCAGCTTATTTAATATTAAGAAATTACATATAATTCACTCAAAATTTAAAGAAATGTTGGATTTTTGAATAAAATTCATGGTTTAATTACTATTGTTGATTTTATATTCATGTTTATATTATTTTCTTCAATTGATATGCGATACTGGGTGTTTTTTCCTATAAACCTCTTGCAGATAGCCATTAAGCACCTACTTGATGACAGGCTCTACCAAAAGATATTGCCCGTTTCCAAACATTCATTCATTTACTTGCCGTTCATCAGAACCATTATGGCACCTTAGATTGATATTCCCACAAATCCATTCAGGTTTTTTGATAACCATACATCCATAAAGTTGAATATTTTTCGTTGTTCAGGAACTGAACAAACATCCACACTATATTCACAGCGATTAAGAAATTCCCAAATATATGCCTTAAAGCTACCAGCAAACCTAAAACCCGCAAAAAAACTACAAATTTGCCATATTTTTCTTTTTTCACGAGTACACATTCTGGGTTATATTTATATCAGACATTATTTGAATTCCAACTGATTATTGCATTTCAATGAGTGACGCATGTGTGGGATCTGTCAACTCTTGGTACCAGTCACAAAACATATACTCTGAAGGTTTAATTCCATGCTATTCAATGACAACACGGTGACTTATGTGGTTGTCATCGGCCATTTTGTGAGGGTGAGACAGGGTTGCCAGATTGTGCATTAATATCCCGTTTCTCCCCCTTTAAAACATGCAAATGAAAATTTAAAATTATTTCCATGACGCCACAAAATAGCTCCGTCGGTACCTTGGGTTATACATCTTGACAGTAGGGATGTTCGATACGATCCTATATTTGGAAGTATCAATACATTTCACGAGTATCGTCATCTTTCGATCCGGACTGTGTCAGTAAGAGTGACTGCCATTTGGCTGCGACATTACCCTACCAAATCAGACGTATCTTTCATAATGTTCAAAGAAATTGTTTCACTTCATACGTTGTTACCAGACATGTCCAAATCATCAGTTGCTGCCGTGATATTCATCCCGACCACTGCATCCCCACGGCTAGGCGACCTTTATGTTAAATTTGTATTGATAGGGCAGCGGGTTATGCTATAAATCATATGTCAGAGTGTTTGTGCACTGATTGCAACGGTTAGATGATACCAAAAATATTTTCATAAATAGGAGATCTTTCTCATTCCGGATCGAACAATCTACCAAAGATGCTTATAATCATGATACCTAGTAAATTTTCACGAAAAAAATTCTAAACCAGCAAATGTAAAAGATTCATTTCGCACCCTCCATCACGGGACGTGATCGTCGTTAGACTTGGCAACCCTGCGAGTGACACATAGATATCCCCGCCAGTCAAAAAGACAAACGTTACTGGTTTTTATGATTTTTGGACTTAAAAGACATTATTTGTGAAACATTTTTCATATTTTTTTGTCTATGTCCATAGTAATTGCATTATGCATCAGGGAGATGTAGGGATTGACACGTCTTACATATATTATCTGTGTTTCAGGATGGAGAGGACATAATGTTTTTATCGCTTTGAAGAAATTCATTAACCCATAAATTAATAAATGCTATTATGACGTAAAGGAAGATGAGGAATTGGATGGAATGTATTTTATATTCTATTTTCTTGCAAAATGCAGACAAATCCACACTATTCAACAGGTATGTAATGATAACTTTCAGTATATTGAAGTTGGTAAATTCGAGAGCGCCATGCATTAACAAACGTCGAAATCTGCTGCCAAATTTAACAGCTAGAAAATCGACCCATTATTTGCCGCATTCCCATTCGCTGAGGGGGATAACGGATTGTTAAACGTAAACCTATAACATATATCAAAATACATGAAAGTTGTCCTGTTTTTTATGTACAAAAGCATCATGTTGGAATCAAAAAGTGGTCTTGTTTATAATACAGTCGAATTTTCACGATTTTATTCAATATTTCAATAGAAATCACTAATATTCAGAGACCTTTGACAGATTCTGTCAAATTGCATTTCGATAAGGTATTTTCCCATTGGTCCATAATATTAATGTTGGTGAAATCGGCCCTTAGATGGGTAAAATACTTTCTAAATTTTCGTAGATTTGCTATACTAATCACAAGATGGAAGTGTTCCCCAAGTAAAAACATTTATCGTATAATCTATGTGTTTCTACATATCAGAGAATGGCGAGAAAAACTGAAAGTTCATACGTTTCTTTACTATTCAAAGATGTTATTACTGAGAATTTGGTCATCAACCAGTACTAATCACAGTCATGGATATTTCTAGTATTAACATTTAAGCAAAACGTGAATATAATTATAGTGCGTAAGTCCACGATTACCTGTTTTCAATTTCAACGTATAGGCTGTGGGGGTTTCAAGGCGATGTGTGTATTCGCAGTTATTATAATCCATCAATCTGTCGATTTTATGCTATATTATGTAACAAACAAATTTACATACCCATTGGAATTTTTCTGTTTGTTTTCGATATTTAAGTGAGAATTAATTTTCACATCAGTATGAAACATATTCAATTCCGCCTTTTATGAGATGCAATAAATGAAAAAAACAGAATACAGAGATTTTAACTCAGGTTAAGTGATGAATCTAATATTTTTTGTTTCATATCAGCTACATACTTCATTCGTAGTGGGGTTTCAAAATGAATTGCACATTAACATTGCCACGTTTTCCCCTCTACAAAATGGCGCAATTAGAATGTCAATATGACGTTTCATCTCTTGTCCTCCAGCATCAACTGAATTTTTTCTTATAGACGCCTGGATTTTTGCAGAGATAAATAGAGTTTTTGATTCTCATTCCAAGAATATATGATATGTCATATCTTGGCATTGCCAAAACTTAGTTATTTAGGTAGGCCTTGAAAGTATCATATAGTCATTTGTTCCATTTACCAGATTTATCGCAAAATCATTATAAATACCATCAAGGACGTCGTCTCAGAGGCTCCTGATCATTTTCAGGAAAAAATAGTCGGGGGTTGGGGGCTGTAGGGCGTGGGTATATTTTTTGACGGCAATATATTTATACAAATTATAGATATCCCCGTACATATGCCCATAAAACTAGAGAAATATTTGTACTCGTAGACGCGGTCGTTCAGGACCTGCGACGACCCCGTTCATACGCTGAGCACTGTCTGCGTCTGACTGACTGCTCTGGCCGCTGATGGCATGGTTGACTGGTGTGGTTCCGCACCGTTGCCAGATGGTTTAAACTTATCAGGGAAGAGACTCGCGTTTGCGTCATCAAAATGGGTGGGGACTATGAGATATGGACTAATTGTATGGGTCTGTTTAGCTAACTTAATACATTTAATTTTTCTGTGATAGATGTTTCTTTATTAGGACGAACATAATCGTTTATGAAATGATGACAGCATTGCGTGAGAAATGCAGAGTCAACCTACTCTATGCCATTTTTTACTGTAAAAGGAAGGATATTGGGTCCATGCCCATATTATTGTCGCCATTGGTTTGGATGCATACCAAAACACCGGTCTATTGCGTCGCTAAGACTGGGACTGTAATAAATGTAAAACAAAGAAATGAACTACAAGTTGTGTAGTTGTCTTTTTATTATTACCAGTTCAGTCCTGATTCTTATACAAATTATCCACAGTGCACCTATTAAAACCGCTTTATCTTGGAGAAATCTAGTGTCTTAACAAGATTACAGACAATAAGTCAGACACGTGTGGAAAGACAAAGTAACACAAAACGTCCAGAATTTATTTCATGTGTATGTTTATCTTGTGAAATGCTAAAAGGTGTGATGATATATGAGATAAGAAACAATATATATGCTCCTTACGCTACACTATTATAGGCATGGAAAGCACAATGCAAAGTGAAAGTATCATATTCCCTACAGACATTATCATGTTTGTGATCATTTTTTTAACAGTATGGACCGAGAAAGAATGTATGAAAATAGGATCAAGCAGATTAACCTGGATTAACACCATTTTGAGCATTACTGACAAAAAATCAAAAGCTTAGAATCTTCGATATTAGGTATTGTTTTCACTTTTTCAAACAACTGGCCTAGAATTATTGTAAAGTAATTTTACCAACAAAATCAGCTCCCACTTTTTATATTAATTTCTTCATCGCCAGTTTTCAGATTTTTAGTGGTTGCACTCTGGATTACATAGAGACAAGGCCAAAAGATTGTCCCAATCAAAAGACATAAGTAACTTCTATTTCCTTTAAAACAGGCCATCACAAAAAGATGAACAATTACGAGAGGTACGAAGTCACTTAAATGGGGGCAAAGTTGCGTATTTAGGTAGTCAACCAAAAAGAAACGGAAAAAAGAAGTTTCCCAAAATCATTTTAACTTTTACCGACTTCAATTGTTGTATTGTGGGACTTCAAAATAAATTGTACATTTGTATCATTGGCACTTTTTCTCCTCTACAAGATGGCATAATTTCGAATTTCAAATGACGTTTCGTCTCTTATTGGGCAGATTTTAATTCCGATTTCAAAAATGTAATATGTATGTATGTGTAATATAATATTGACATTGCCAAGCCTCAGTTATTCCAGAAACAGAGAATTTCCTAGGTAGGCCATAAAATTATCAGATATCAAATGGTTTCCTATACTAGTCCAGACCTCAAATTGAACATATCAACAGAGTTTGGAAGACTGAGAAGAAGAGAGATAAATCGAGCAGTGTAGAGAAAAGTCAGGCTTTGCCTACAAAATAACATTTTGAACATCTGCTATGATTTACATCTGCTTATTTATGATTATTGATACTGCCATCAATAAAATTTTAATGTTGTGTTCAGGTTTCACCATACCTTTTTATTTCTTTATAACTTTTATCGAACAACATATGCATCGACAACTAAAGAAATACATCACTGAATTTAGGACTGAAAAGTCCTTTTAAATGTACAAAATTCCAATATATCGTCCATGAAAAAACAAAGTTGGTGATGGAAGTCGAAAGAAAAGATGTCGGATTGAAAATTTGAATACGCCTTGTTGTAGAGGAGAATAAGTAATAATGACGACATGCAATTTATTTTAAAATCACATCTCAAATAAAGTCAGGAAAAATAGGACTGATTTTGGAATAAATCTGGTATGCCAAACATATGACTATCTGATAATTTCAATTCTGCTTTTTTAAATTATTAAGATTTGGCAATATCAATAAATAAATGTATTATACATTTTTGAAATCAGAATTAAAAACTCTATTCATCTGTGCACAATATGGCGTCCATAAGAAAAAACAAAGTTGATGCTAGAGGACAAGAGACGTAACGACATACTAAAATTCCAATTATAGTATTATTATTGTAGAGGAGAAAAAGTGGCAATGTTAATGTCAAAGTTATTTTGAAATCCACTATAAATGAAGTCAGGAAGAAATTGAAACGATTTTGGGAAAATACCACCATAATTCTACCATGAACATAACATACGATTCTTTAAGTAGCTTTAAGACACAAAATTCATATAAACATAGTCCACAAATTCTTCGTTCTCAAGGTACAAGGTGTTAAAATTTTTCGCAAATATCTTAAATATCCTTTACCTAATCTGGTTGTAATTTGGCGGTGGTATTTATCGCATTATGGAGCTAATTTAGCGCCAACTTTATTAAATTTATTAAGTCCAGTGGCGTGTCGAGCGGGATCTGAACGAATATTTGTGACAAACAAAAATATACCGCACTGAATTTCGGGCAATTTTCATGCTCGTTGGATTAAGCAAATGGAAATACATCTTTTTGTCTCTTTATTTTTCTGGTACCTTTCTAGCTTTTCGAGAAAAAAGTCCACTTAATAATAATCAAAGGGACTCATATCGGGCGAGCGAAGAGGTCATAGGTTGGGCCTGCTCTTCCAATTCAGCAATTATGGTAATTTTCAAGTGTGGTGGAGCCCGTCGTGCATGTACCACATACGGAATCTTTCCATGACTGGAACTTCTAAGAGTCCAGATAAAACAAATTCTAAAAAAAATCGGTATTCTTCTCCACTAAGTCGAGATGGAAGAAAATGAGGCCCAATGAGATGGTCACCGACAATTCCAGCCCAAATATTAAAAAAAAAACTGTTCTTGAAAATTATGTTCTATGAAGGCGCGTGGGTTGTTTTCGGCCCACATATGATTGTTGTGGAAGTTAAAAATTGAATTGCGAGAAAAACAAGCTTCATCTGGAAACAATATTCGACTTATCATACCGTGATATTGGTAGTATTCAGTTCTTCAGCTATTTCCCGAGTACTGGTATGAGGATTTCTTTAAATCTCATTTAAAACAGTTTGAACTATTCGTACCGTTGCAGGCCTCCCGATGACAACCATCGATCTTTTAAAGCTGCCTGTTTCAGAAAGTCGTGCATGGAGACGCACAAAAGTTCTTCTATTAGGCACTGTACGCCGAGGAAATCTTTCATGATAAATGCGAGTTGCAGCATTAGAGTTTCCATGCGCCTATGAGTCATTCCATAACAGAAATGCATATCTGCCATTTCACTATTAGTGAATGGATCCATATTGGACAAAAAATCACCACTAAAATCAATTTGTATAAAAATTATAAATTAATAGCTTATACTAAATGCTGCAATCGTTTTCCAGGTCAACCGTTGATTATTATTCACTATTCCTTAGTTTAATAAAATTCATTAGTTTAGATGTTAATGTAATGTTATTTAATTTAGTGTTTATTTGTTGTTACATATACTAAGTGACATATAAATCCGAACACCCAGTTTAAATGGTATTATTTTAATAAAATTTTGTATAAGTACTTAATGAAGCATAATAAGTAAATGATAAAAATTTCAAAATGATTGCACTGCTTTAAAGCCCTTTGACCTTTAATAATGTGTGGATGCACCCTGATGTGCTACGCATTCTCCAACGCGCCTAGGCATGCTTCTGATCAGGTGGTCAATGTCCTCCTGTGGTATCTCATTCCAGGCAACCACCAACTCCTCTCGAAGTGCTTCTATAGTCTGAGGAGGACGTTGCAAATTGAGCAATCTCCTACCCATCATATCCCACACGTGCTCAATTGGGGATAAGTCGGGAGATCTTGGTGGCCATGGTAACAATGTGACATCATTATGTTGAAAGAAGTCTATTGTGGCTCTTGCAACATGTGGTCGGGCATTATCTTGTTGGCAAGTTGGATCTCTCAGGGTGTCAAGATAAGGTAAAAGAGTGGGTTCTAGAACTTCGTAGATATAACGCTGCGCGTTCATGTTATCTCTGATGAAGATTAAAGGTGACCTGGAACCATAAGCTATAGCACCCCAAACCATAACTCCAACAGTGTGATGAACATGTCTTTCAACAAAAAACTGTGGATACCTCCTTTCACCACGTCGCCTTCTAACCCTGGCACGACCATCGTGCATGCCTAAACAAAATCGAGACTAGTCACTAAAGACAATACTGTTCCATTCCTGATCCCAGAGTGACCGTTGTCTGCACCACTCAAGGCGATTACGTCGGTGTTCTCGAGTTAGAGGGAGGACCCAGTGTGGCCGGTATGAAAACAAGCCAAAACTTCTCATTCGTCGGTAAACACTTCGCATGCCAATAGGCCTTCCGTGTTCTGCAAACCATTCATTTGCAATGGACCTGGTAGTGGAGAAACGGTCCCTTAAGGCCAATAATCTTAGGTGGCGATCTTCACGGTCTGTTGTTCTACGGCGACGTCCAGTGCCCCTTTCTCTTTGCGTACGGCCTTCTCGAAGCCATGCCTGACAACACCTAACCACAGTGTCTACACTTCTTTGCACTCTAACTGCAATTGCCCGAAAAGAAAGTCCAGCTTCCCGAAGTCCCACTATACGGCCCCTATCAAACTCACTAAGTTGACGAAATCGTACAGGTCTCCGTACTCTAGGCATCGTAACCGATCGTAAAGGATGTCAAGAACAAAAATCCGCAAACGTTGATTCTTTACTGCGGCTGAAATATTCATTTTTAGAGCGTTAGTGAATTAAAAAAAATCAGTATAAAAACCGGAATGTCCAACTGATAAGGCTGAACATTTTTTCACTTGTTATTTACAGTAAGATAAATACATTCACCAACTTTTATTAAAATAAAACCATTTAAACTGGGTGTTTTTGTATGTCACTTAGTATAATTAGTAATGAAAAATTATAAAAAATTAATTTCCAAAACAAACTTTTTTCCTTGTGTGGTCCAGGCAAATGCAACTAAGTAGACTTTTTCTCTAAAACTAAGCAAGACAAAAAATATTGTATTTCTATTTGCTTAATCCAATGAACATACCACAACAAAATTAGGTAAAGGATATTTAAAAAAGTTACGAAAAAATAGTTCTTTTCAAATTTTAACACACAGAACGGAGAATTTTCGGACCTGTTTATATGGACTTTTTGTCTTAAAATTACTCAAAAAAATCGTCTCTTAAATTTCCGTCAAGAAACTAAAATCTGGAAAAATAAATGTATTTTAGATAATCTTACGAAATAGTATAATCATATTAGCAAATTTCCCCGAAGTAATTGTAAAGTCTGGTTTTAACAAAGATGAGAAAATGGGTTTTTTGGGATTAAATCGGAAATGTTGACAGAAACGAAAAAAACTTTCCATATAAGATTTTTAGGTATTTATGAGACCTAAAAAATGAGTACCGCATGTAAAAAGATCTGAGAGACTAATAGCAAAAATATTATGGCCGAAAAACGAGGCAAAATGCAGGTTTTAGCCCTTGTTGGTAATGCGATGATGGTTTCACGCAACTACTTGAAATCCTTCAAATCAGTATGATTCATACTTCTAAATAACAAAAAAACAGTATATTGGTCAAGTAGGTTTTTGAGAATTTCTAATTATTTAACCCAAAACACCTGTTTTCCTGCCATCACTACTAATTATTGAGCAATATACAGGGTTCGGTTCGTTCACAGAGCATTTGATAGCAAAATATACGCGTTTACCTTGCCGATATGAATCACAAACCATTCCGAAAGATAAATGTTACTTTTATGCGAAAAACGAAGGTTACGTTTTTTCTTCTAAGCAAATTCAAACATTTCGTATTTGTGAGTAATTGAACAAATGCGCTACGATATTCGAAAAACATACGTTACTATATACATTTTAAAACAAAGCGGATGTGTCTATCATCTGTTGTTGCGAATTACTCACAAACACGAAATGTTTGAATTTGTTTAGTAGAAAAAACGTAACCACCCCTTTTGCATAAAAATAACATTTATCTTCCGGAATGGTTTGCGATTCGTATCGGCAAGGTAAACTAGTGTATTTAGCTATAAAATGCCCTTTGAACTAACCCTGTATATTGCTTAATAAAGTAGTAGTGATGGCCGGAAAACAGGTGTTTTGGGATAAACAATTAGAAATTCTCAAAAACTACTTAACCAATCTACTCCAATTTTGTTGTGGATATTTAGAAGTATGAATCCTAAGAATTTGAAGAACTTCAAATATCTGCGAGAAACCATCGTGGCATTACCAACAAGTCGCAAAACCTGCAGTTTGCCTCGGTTTTCGGCCATAACTTTTTTGCTATTAGTCGGAACTTTTTACGTGTGGTCTCATTGCGTCTCATAAAAACCTGAAAATCTTGTATGAAGAGTTTTTTCGTTCCTGCCAACACTTTGAATGGAATCCCAAAAGACACGTTTTCTCATTCTTTGTTGTCGAATAAAAAGTTTTCCCACAAAAATTGGTGTACCCATTTTATGCGTCAATATTTTAAATACCCCCTTGAACAACTTGCAGCAATAAAACCAGACTTTACAAACCAGGGGTATTTTCGTCTAATATGATTAGACTAAAAAGTATTTTCTAAAAAAAAAAACGCGTAACCAGCGTTAAGGTTATGTTTATGCCCCTAGCAGCTAAAGAAATAACTCTGCTGATCTGTCCTAGAAGTAAACACCTTAAACATTCCATCCAGATAGACCATAGATTATGAAGATTGATGTACGCACATAGAAGTTACATTACTTTTTTGAGAATTCTTCCCCCGCCTTAAACGAAATAAAATATGAAAATGAAATCGCCAATTTGTGTTTTTAGGTTAGCGTTACGCCCCCATATTAGAATCTGTATACTAGTTAGCAGTAATTTCACATGTTCCCGTTTGCAATTAATATTCTTATCCGGTAGCTCTAAGACAACTGGTTAATGAGATATAACATGCGTCCATTTCTTCTGAATCTGGGCAGCACTTCTTGAATGCAGGCTCTTGCCGTCTCCTGCTTGTGTGCAAATATTCACTTACCATCCTACTATAATATAGTATGGGTCAAGCAACTAACCTGGACGAACTTTTTCAACGAATAACTGGTATACAGCCAGGTATACAAAAGTGCACATTTTTGTAATTTTATGATTATATTCAATAAATTTAATTTCTTCAGATATCACGCGACTAGATCGCCTTTGGATAGGCAATACTAACGTCGGTAGGTTTGATATGCTCGTAATATAACCAAAAAAAATGTTGGTTTATCATGGGTATATTAATGTTGGAAGTATGAAAAATGATTACTTACACGGCTACGGTTTCTATATCGGAGCACATTCTTACCTGAAATGAAAAGTCTGATTAATCAACTGAAACAAGTTACAGCAGGAAAAAAATGTTTGTGTTTGGAACTTATAACTAAAACTTCTTAAGCCAAGTATACAGGGTGGCGCATCGAAAACGAAACACGCATTTACTGGCAGCTTTTTTCATTCTGATTTTCAGTTATGGCTGTTAACACGTTCACTGCGAACGACGCTGATCCGCGTCCGACCGATGTTTAACGAAAGGCGGCGGGCGCGGATCCGCGCTTCTGGCTGATATAAACTCACAAGACTGTGGTGTTCTGAAATTAATTAAAGAAACATCTTTAATAGGGTTTCAAGACATGTTTCGTGTTACTGCACGAAAACAAAAACGAGATAGAAGAAGAAAATGTATATATGAAATAGTTTTCAATTACACAACGCACATCCAATAGGCTTACGACGCGAATCCGCGCTTCGCTTGTGCAGCGCCTAAAATCGTTTAGCCGCTACCGTGCGCGCGGCGCGAGGCAGGTCGCAGCGAACGTGTTTTAATGCAGGATCTATGGCGTCTTCCAGTAATTCCAAATACATCTCACCGGTCAAATTTCCAGGTAAGAAAAAAGGACCAACTAAATGATCGCCAAAAACACCAGCCCAAACATTTAATTTTTGTGGCTGCTGTGTATGAACCTCATGATAAATTCTGGGATTAGAATCGGACCAATATCGGCAGTTTTGACGATTTACTACGCCATTTAAGAAAAAGGAACATTCGTTGGAAAAGCAAGTGTTGAATAGAAAATGTTCATCGTTTATAATTCGTTCACTCATATCTTCACAAAATTGTAATCGCCGATCAAAATCGTCTTCATTAAGTTCTTGTACCAGGTGAATTTTATACGGATGAAAACTATGGGCCTTTAGAATCCGTTGGACAGTACGTCGACTAATACTACACACAGTCTCCAATTTGCGGGTACTTAACGTAGGATCCACATAAACTTGCCCTAAAACCCCCACTTCTATTGCTTCGTTCCTTATGGGATTTTCAATGTTGCGTTTTTTATTGGCGACTGACCCAGTTTCCCGAAATTTAGCTACAAGTTCTAGAACATATTTTCGATGCACGTTACTGTTCTCATGTCGCTCATTAAATATGTCTGCTGTTCTATTAGCGCACTGATTATTTCCACAAAATATTTCGATAATTTCAACTCTTTCTGCTGTGGAATATACCATGGTTAATTTATGTAATAAAGCGTTACAAGTTCTTTTAGCAACAAAGATTGGTCAAATCAATCGCAAACTATGTACTAATTTCCTATTTAAAACAAGTACGAGATATTTCCTTATCTTTCTTCAAGAAATAACTTTTTTGCCACAAAAAAACGCTCCAATAGTTATTTTCAACAACAAAATGATAAACAAACCATGGACGTAGTGAAGAAAAGCATTTACGTATTAAGTAAATTCTTTAATCAAATTTCTTCTGAAAGTAGTACAAACTAATCTGATGTACCTATTAAAGTCTACTTTAAGCTTTAAAATCTTCAAAACTACTGAACTGAAGCTCATGTATTTTACATCATTATAATGGGAATTGAAAGACCTTTAAAATAAGGTGTCACTCGACCCCCCTTTCCATTTAAGATTTTAGGGTTGGTGTCACCCCCGGCCAGGGGGCTGCACGTGTACGTGATTTTTTGCCAAACTTGTGTCCCACTCGAAAACAAAATCGACGGGTCTGAGCGTTTTTGCAAAAAAAAGAGGTGGCAGTAAATGCGTCTGTTTCGTTTTTGATGCGCCACCCTGTATATTAAACCACTGAAACGTAGTAGAGTGTCTAGGACCAATATATTGAAAAATAAAACGAAATAACCATGTGTGATTCCTATAAAGATATATTTGAGCAGCACTTTAGCTATTTCAACCCCCAAAAACTGTAATGTCATTTACAATACGGTCCATAGAATCAATGTAACAAAAAAACACCTAAGTAAATAATGTCATTTGAAACTGAAACAAGTGATATAAAACTAACATTATGTATACCTTATCAAGTGACTACCCTACTTGGGTATTTCAAGAATCGGAAAGAATTGGAAAACGACTTCTAATGCTAACAGAATGAAACACTAAAAAAAATTAGCAACGTACTCCCTTATGTAACTAAAATGGACCAGCCCGCAAGCCAAATCTGCTTCTTATAGCATTCATTTGGGTTTTTCAGTTTGATACCTGGCTACTAGATGCTTTAAAGTATTTATGAAATGAGTACAAAACATCATGATCCAGATTTCATTCGTAGAGCGACTAATCTTGTTCATGAAGTGAGAAATGCTCTTCATGAATTCCGTAATGAGCAATGGAGCGACTTTCTGTGGGGGACGCTTGACTCAAGTATTCCTCTCTGGAGAGTTGCAAAGTCGCTCAGAAACGGAAAGCGAGACCAACTCCCGCAATCCATGGTCCTGGGGGCATAGTATGTAGGACATAGAAAAAGTTCGAGGTTTTCGCTGATGCAGATATCTCTCAACTATGACCTTGATAATGACCTCGACGAGGAGCAACACATTGTAAGATCCGCCAGGAGAGAGGAGAGAGGAGTCTTCAGAAGATTCCTCAATTGAAGAGCTGCTTGGCACATTAGCGGAATCTCCTAAGATCTCGCATTGCACACCAGCAGAGCTTCAAGGTTATATTAAAGACTTCAAGGTGCATAAAACATCTGGAGAGGATCGAATCTGTCAGCTCCTTCTAAGCTCGCTGAAAAGGTGATTCTACGTCACTTTGAAAATTTCTCGACAGACTACAATGTGATTCCTGACGAACAATTTGGCTTATCTGAGCCTAGAACGGAGTTACTGGCGGTTGGGCTTGTTGAACGAGTAACCAGTGGGCCCACCCGTAACGAAAGTACTGGCATCTTGTTCCTGGATGTCTCAAAGGCATTTGACAAGGTGTGGCACAAGGGCCTCCTCTACAAAATTGATCCACAAGGGCTTTCCCTCCTGGCTCCTAAAACTTTTGAAATCCTTCCTTGAGGGTAGGAAATTTCTGATCAAAATTAATAACGTTCTGTCGACAACACGGCATATCAGAGCCGGTGGCTCTCAGGGTTCGGTTCTTCGACCAGTCCTTTATTCACGTTTTATACATGACCTCCCTTGCCCCAACAATTGTGAAATCTACCTCTATGCTGATGACACTGCCCTGGTGTCCCAGTCGTGTTCTGGGAATCTAGTTCACGACAGGCTGCAAACTGCTGTGGACGATGTATTGGAATGGGCGGATCGGTGGCCGATCAAAATTATTCATTCGAAAACGCAGGTTATCTATTGTACTAAAAAACGTAGGGGCGCCCCTGTCTGGTGTCACTTTTGACAAGTGAATGACCTAGCAGAAGCACGCTGAAGTGTTAAAAACTAAATTCCAAATCTCGTTTCGGCAGCTCTACCCCATGCTATGTACTCGTAGAACCTCAAAATTAAGTTTGATCAACAAAGTTCGGCTACATAAGATGGTCATTATTAGACCAGCGATCACTTACGCAAGTGCGGCTTGGTGAATTCTCGCCAAAACGCATATACGTAGTCTGCAGGTTTTGCAGAACAGAACCCTGCGAACAATTTCTAACGCCCCATGGTATGTCTCCAATGATACCCTTCACAGAGACCTTTACATCCCGTACCTAAGGGACTACATCAAGCAACAAGCGCAGCTACGTTATACTCAAGCGAAATCGCAAGGCAACCCTTTGTTGTGCGAGTTAGTAGACTACACAGTCGATCAAGTTCGCAAGCACACAAGGCCGCTGCTAGCACTGTGAACAAAATTACATCTTGCGACTTTAGGTTCAACCAAAATTATAATTTTTCTTCAACAATCAATCTTAGGATCAATTGAAAATTGCCGAATACTAGTTAGCAATGCCAAGGCACCCCTCAAATTGACGCACTTCTTTCTTCCTTGCTCTCCCTCCTTCCTTCATTCCTTTCTTCTTCCCTTCTTTTCTACCCAAATTTGTCTGGGCAACCAGACCTGACAGACCTACTGACTTGCAAGACTTTAACCAAGAGCAAAGGTCCTACGGACCGCTCTGACAGACAATGACGAATAGAGATCATGATCGCTGATTTACATATATGTTAGGGTAAATGACACCATGCAGTGAAAATATTTAAATCTTTTAAAATCGAATGTAGTGATATATGTATAGTATTAGTAGTGAAGTAGTATTTCTCGACCTAGGTATTGTAATGTATTATTGTGTTTGAAAGTGATATTGTTCAATAAAAGATGGCAAAAAACAAGGAGTTGTTAAAAAACTTTTATCCAAACTGTTGTACGGTTTTTACAAAAATATAAACTATTTTTCTTAATGAATGAAAATAGGTTAAATAAACCCGAACAGCTTGCAATTTTCAATGAAACACTCATTATCCGAACACAGTTATTTTTTATAATCATAAATTACTATATGTATATGTATATAATATATGCTCACGTAGACAGTTGTTTTCATCGAAACGATGCTTTTTATAGATTCCGCATAGTCCTATAACAATAGACAATCGAGTAGTGCGCTTTATTGTTTTTCGTTCTGTAATATGAACATGACCTTTTCGAGTACATGCATAAATGTGCCTATATGTGTATGCATATGAGAGCGTTCGCAATGCTGCCACCGACAAAATATTCGTATGAATATAGAGCAAAAAGCATTCATACCATGGGCGCTCCTTCCGATTATAATAATTATTAATCAATATTTATAGCAATGAATTAATAACTATATTTCCTATGAACAGATTCAAGTGTCATTTCATTCATATACAGGGTGTTTTCAAAGTCATTCACTATGAACAGCTTGTAGAACGCGTCAAAGGAAGTTGATATACCAGAAATCACCTATACCTATATACAAGTTGCATGATAAGAGAGTTAGTTTGCATTATTAAACATTAGGTATTTAAAAAAATCATTATCAAGTTAAATGGATACTGTTTTTACAAAAAATTATCAGCATTTGTTCGATTAACGCATAATCTTGCTCGGCGAATCCACGACTCTTTACAAGCTTCCAGAATAAGATCCTGGTGTCCACGAAATAAATCACAAGCAATTTCAGTGCACTGTTGAAGTCCTTCCAGAGTACTTACTGCTCCATCGTGATACACCAACTCTCTCAAATACCCCCGCACAAAAAAATCGCAAGGCGTTAAATCCGGGAGCGAGCAGGTCCATTGCGCCCTCTCCATTCATTCGGCAACTCATTATTTAGATCACGAACTTCTCGTCTAAAATGTGGTGGAGCCCCATCATATAGGAGCCACATATTCTGTCTCACATTTAGAAGAACATCTAAGAATGGGTGATTTTTTTGCTAGTATCTTTTTGGCAACACTGTTTTTGACAGATGACGCGTGAATCGTGTCTTGTGTCATTGTCAAACTTGTTCAGTTTGGCCTATAATTTAACCATGAATCGACTTACGAACGAACAACGCTTGCAAATTATTGAATTTTACTATCAAAATTCATGCTCGGTTAAGAGAGTGCATCGAGCACTGCTTCCAATTTATGGGCAATTTGGTCGGCCTACTGAGGGAGCTATTCGGAAGCTTGTGACTAAATTTCGAACCCAGTTTACATTATTGGACATTAAACCACCAACACGCAGACGTAGAGTGAGGACTGAAGAAAATATTGCGGCTGTATCCGCCAGTGTTAGTGATGACCGTGTAATGTCGATTCGCTGCCGATCGCAGCAATTGGGCCTTTGTTACTCCACTACGTGGAAAATTTTGCGACAGCATTTGGGTGTAAAACCTTATAAGATACAGCTGGTGCAAGAATTGAAGCCACACGACCTCCCACAACGTTTCCAATTTGGTGAATGGGCGCTGGCAAACTTGGAGGAAGATCCACATTTTTATCGAAAAATTGTGTTCAGCGACGAAGCTCATTTCTGGTTGACTGGGTACGTTAACAAGCAAAATTGCCGCATCTGGAGTGAAGACCCAGCCAGAAGCATTGCAAGAGCTACCAATGCATCCCGAAAAAATCACTGTTTGGTGTGGATTATGGGCCGGTGGCATCATCGGGCCGTACTTCTTCAAAGACGACAATGGGCGGAACGTAACTGTGAATGGCGAGCGTTACCGTGCGATGTTAACAAACTTTTTTTGCCCAAAAGGGAAGAGCTGGGCTTGGCTGACATGTGGTTTCAACAAGACGGTGCCACATGCCACACCGCACACGAAGCAATGGCCCTATTGAGAGGCGAGTTCGGTGAACAATTTATCTCACGTTTGGGGCCCGTCAATTGGCCGCCTAGATCGTGTGATTTAACGCCGTTGGACTATTTCTTGTGAGGCCATGTTAAGGCTAATGTCTACAGGGATAAACCAGCAACGATTGGCGCACTGGAAGCCAATATTGAAGCATTTATTCGTGAGATACCGGCCGATATGTTGGAGAGAGTGTGCCAAAATTGGACCTTGCGCATGGGCCATCTAAAGCGGAGCCGCGGCCAACATTTACATGAAATAATCTTTAAATATTAAATTATATCGACCGTTCTATCTACTCAAATAAAGATTTAATCGTTATTTCAAATTTTTTGTGTTTTTTTTTAAATCCTATACCTCTCAAAAAATCTCCCGTTAATTGCGGCAGTTTGTGTCGAAGAAAATCTAAATAAATTTCACCGGTCTGTCGAGGTGGAAAACAGCATGCCGTTTACTACGTCAGCCCAAACATTTAACGACAATCTAAGTCGAAAATGAGATATTTTTACTGCATGCGAATTTTCTACTGCCAAAACATGATTGTTGTGGAAATTGTGCAATCTATTTTGTGTAAATATGGCCTAGTCTGTCTGTAGCCAAAATTAATTTCGTCATTTCTGCCGAACCACTGGCCAAATGCAACTCTTCTAGGATGATCTTTGATAATACTGTTCTTGTCGTATTGTCCTCCACACTTCACTATAAGAAACTTCATCTTGAGCGGACCATTTTTAAAATGTCTTTCTCAATTTGTAACATTTAAGATTTTACGCGGCAGTGGTCGAGAATATCAAACAATCTGGGTAATAACATTCTCATTTTTTTTAATTTTTAATCTTTTACTATTTGTTTTATTATGCAACTTGCCTGTTGTTTCACGTAATCCTTCAGATTTGGGATATCAAGAGCTTTGTGAATGGTCTCATTTGACACGTACCAGGGGGCGTTGGTAATTGTGCGTAAGGTTCTGTTTTGCAGGACTTGCAGTTTCCGCATGTGCGTCTTCGCGAGAAAGCACTAAGCCTCGCATGCGTAGGTTATGCGGGTCTTATGACTATTTTATACAAGCGAATCTTGTTGATCAAACTTAACTTTCAATTTCTGCACAACAAAGGATAAAGCTGCTGAAACGTAATTTGGAATTTTAGTTTCCAAAATATCATTATGTTTTTGCCAGGTTCACCCCTTGTCAACGATGACTCCAAGGTGCCTGACAGATTGTTACCAAGGTATACGGGTTCCATTCAATGATTTATCTGATAAGGCACCGAGACTTTTTTCAGTACAATATACAGGGTGTCAGCAAAGTTCGGGTTTTCCTTTTCAGAAACAACTACCCTTGAAATAACAAAGGTAGTGTGTAGTGAAACGAGGGCGACCAAGTAAAAAAAAATAAAGGAAAAAGTACTCACTCTCCAGTTGACGAGAAGGGCTAAGTACATCTCTGCCCGAAATCATACCGCTCCAACAGAAAATGAAATCAGCTGATGCGCTACCGAGCAGACGCACCATGCCAGCCCAAACATTCACCGAAAATGTTTGTTGAAAATGTGCCCGACGGACAGCGTGCGGATTTTCTACTGACCAAACATGAGTGTTGCGAAAGTTATTCACCCCATTACGCGTGAACGTAGATTCGTCTGTCACCAATATGCACTTCAAAAAGTCCGGATTATTGTCATGTTGATGCAACAACCACTCACAAAACCGCACTCTTGCTGGAAAATCGTCAGGTTGAAGGGCTTGTACACGTTGGACGTGAAACGGATACAGCCCCTCTTCACGCAGCGTTTGCCACACTTTAGTTTTTGATACTTGCACTTCTCTAGCCACGTCTCTAGTGTTTGTTGAGGGATTCTCGTCTACGCGATTACCTCGCGTGACCGTAACCGTCAGTTGAAGGTTGCATACTGACCTGACACACTGACCCCGACCCCCGACCCAGTTCTGTCGTTGAGCCAGTGACATTGTACCACTCCGTGATGTCGCGGCTACAGGACGGTATTCAGATATTTTTGATGTTGCAGAGCCCTTTATCTCGGTTCCCTTAAGACATTGGTGTATATGGTACTAAGAAAAATTGCTTATGTTTTCAAGATCTACACGTCGTGTAAAGGAAAACCCCAACTTTGCGGACACCCTGTATTGCCTGCGTTTTCCAGTTATTAATTTTGATCCGCCCTCTTCAATACTTCCTCCACCGCACTCTGCAACCTGTCGTGAACCAGGTTACCAGAATACGACTGGGCTACTAGTGTGGTGTCGTCAGCATAGAGATAGTCTCTGGGGCAAGGGTTGTCATGTATATAAAGTGAATAAAGGATTGGTGCTAAGACCGAACCCTGAGGAACACCGGCGAGTTATAGACAAAAAAAATTTAGTTTTGAGCCGAAACTTTCTTCCGTCTAGTTAGTAGTAGTTTCAATAGTTTTAGAAGTAAAAGTGGAAAGCCCTTTTGGATGAGCTTATACGAGGGATGTCTTTTAAGTTTTGCATATGGAAATAAAACAACACGGTAGGCGGTTTTAAATGACTTTATTGTTTTTCGAAGTATTCTCCACGAAGATTAATACACATCTGCATGCGCTCGTACCAATTTTCGAAGCACTTATTCCACTCGTTTGCTGGCAGATCCAAAACGGCATTTTTGAATGCGTCAACTGCTTCTTCTGATGACTGGAATCTTTCACCACGCAGTCTGTTTTTAATTTTCGGGAAAGTAAAGAAATCGTTTCTAAATGAGATCATATTGTTATCTCTTCTGCCTACTCGGCTGCTTTAGTATAAAAAAGCCTTCCGGCAACATTCACGGAAAGTATCGCTCCGCCCTCAGAATACTACATTCCTGTAAAAATGATTTTAGGACTATAAAGTTTTTTTTTATAATTCCGGAGAGCGAAAAAAGTACCCGGTGGGTAATAAGCATGTTTCGGAATAATCTAAACAAAAAAAAGGCACGCAGAGAACCACTCCGTTGAGCCATCTCTGTCTATAACTAAATTAGTTGACTATGAAAGCTTGTGAAAGCTTTCATCACATGTAAGGGCTGTTTGATATCAGCGATTAATTCGGTTTAAAACAGCATCCTCTACAAATAAACAATTTTGATTTCCTTTTACACAGAATTATTTATAAGGAAAACAAAAATAATAATACCGGGTCATCCTTATTATCAATGCCATAATACCATAACTGGGATGACCTACTCGAATACCTCGCCGTCCAGATCGACTTCCTGAACATCAATCACCCCGCTTCAGAGATAGTTCTTCTCGGTGATTTCAATGCCCATAATGAGCTTTGGTTCGGCTCAAATAAGACCGATGCAGCAGGTCGTGCAGTCGAAGCGTTCGCTCTTACTCAAGGGCTGACCCAGCTGGTGACGAGCCCTACTTTTTTCCCCCGCGTCTCGTCACACGCCAGTAGCCTGCTGGATCTCTTTCTGACCACGCATCCTGCCCCTTACAGCACTGCTGTCCTGTCCCCCTTGGGTAACTCAGGTGTTGTGGAGGTTAGGTTTCGGTCAGAAGCCGCTGTGGCAGCAGAAACTCGCACAGGCCGCAAAACTTGGCATTACGGACATGCCGACTGGGAGGGGCTCAGAGACTTCTTCTCTAGCTTTCCTTGGAGAGATGTCTGTTTCACTGACGCGGATGCGTCGACTGTCTGTTCTTCAATAACCGAAATTATCCACGTCGGAATGGAGGAATACATCCCTCACACAGTGAAAGTTCCTAAACCAGGGTCCAAGGGCTGGTTCAACAAATCGTGTGACACAGCTCGCCAGCAGAAGATCGAGGCCCACAGAACCTACTTACAAAACCCCACTGTAGAGAACAGACAAGCCGACGTCGAGTCCAGAAACAAATATAACGAAGCGGTTCACAATGCCAAAAACCAGCATGATATAAAAGTTAGGCACAGGGTAATGTCGCAGCGCAATGGCAGTCGGTCTTTCTGGACGCTGGCCAAGCAGATAGAAAAGAACTTCTCACACAGTAGCCTTCCACCACTTACGTGTCAGGATGGAACTATTGTATTCGACTCAAAGGCCAAGGCGGAAGTGCTAGCCAAGATCTTTGCTGCCAACTCCACCAACGCCCAAGTGCCGTCAATTCAAAGGGTTCCCCACACTATGCGGGAGGTAACATTCAGGCATAAGACCGTAAGACGAGTGCTCTTGTCGCTCGACATCAACAAAGCTTCTGGTCCGGACTTGATTCCTGCCATTGTACTGAAGAGATGTGCAGCGGAGCTTGCTCCAGTTCTTTCACGTCTCTTCCAGATATCTTATGAATCCGGCACCTTCCCAGAAAACTGGAAATTTGCTCATGTACAGCCCATCCCAAAAAAAGGATCTAAAACCGACCCTTACAACTACAGGCCTATAGCTCTGCTTTCTGTTATAAGTAAAGTGATGGAGAGGTGCATAAATCACGAGCTTCTGGACTACCTCGAACGTCACAGCTTGATTAGCGACAGGCAGTACGGTTTCCGGCACCAACGATCCACAGGGGACCTCCTAGCTTACGTCACGCAACTGTGGAGTAAACTCATCACGTCTCATGGTGAGGCTCATGTCGTTGCTCTTGACATCACGAAAGCGTTCGATCAGCTGTGGCACGCTGCCCTCTTGAGCAAACTTCCATCCTACGGCCTCCCAGAAAAGCTTTGCAGATGGGTGGCTGACTTTATCTCTGGCCGCAAGATATCCGTCGTAATTGACGGATTCTCCTCTTCATCCCACAACGTCAACGCGGGTGTTCCCCAGGGATCGGTCTTGGCTCCAACACTGTTTCTCTTACATATCAACGACCTCCTTCCTGCACGATCAACCCAATCCACAGCTTCGCTGATGACAGCACTCTACATGCAGGAATTCAGAGTGACAAGCCGATCTCTGCCGCTGAGCTGGAAAAAAGAAGACTAGCGACGACTTCTTCTCTGACAAGAGACCTGGAGGCTATCACTGCTTGGGGACGCAACAATCTTGTACAGTTCAATGCTTCCAAAACACAGTACTGTACTTTGACGAACAAAAAGCGTCCTAGCGCTCATACAGTTTCGATGGACGGTCGAGTTCTACCAAAGAGCCATTCATTTCGGCTGGTCGGAGTCCAGATCACCGAGGACCTGATCTGGCACGAACACATCTCTTCAATAACTGCAGCTGCTGGGAAAAAGCTAGGCTATTTGTTTAGGGCTAAGAAGTACTTTTCTCCGCATGACCTTCTCACTCTATACAAGGCCCAGATAAGGCCTAGCCTCGAGTATTGCTCACACATTTGGGGTGCTGCCGCCCCGACTACATTGTCCATGCTCGATGCTGTCCAGAGGAGGGCGGTCCGACTGATCGATGACTCTTCTCTAACAGACAGTCTCGGGACTCTTTCGCACCGGCGGGCCGTCGGCGATCTAGCTCTTTTCTATAGCTACACCAACGGGCTTTGCTCCTCAGAGCTCTTCCATGATGCCGCCGCGCGATGTGCCTGCCAGACAGACTCGCCTGACTTCGGCGTCCCATCCTAACCGTGTCAAACTTCGTACATCCAGAACTGGCCGATACGACCGCTCCTTTGTCCCGAGGGTGTCTAGATTGTGGAACAATCTACGGGAGGAAGCTTTTCCCAGTTCTACTAACCTTAGGCAGTTCAAAAATCGTATTAACAAAATTTCTTTGGGATCATCATAGCAGCCGCGGTGTTCCGGCATTTAGGCTTCTGCCTGCGCGGCTGTTTCGATATAAAAAAAAAATGTATAGCCGTAACTCTGCCAAAGTGGGCATCCCCAAATAACTTTCTGTCAATGTTAATTCCCACGCCATTGGCGAGGAAGTATCGCAATCGCCATGTGTCATTCAATTCCGTCAGTCTGTCTGTCCGCTTAACCTTGATCCGTCTATAACTTGCTTTATAGATTTTGAAAATTGTTAGTGTCGGCAGGGCTGTAGCAAGAAAAGTGAAAGCCGCTCAAACTTCGATAAATCGCTTTCTGGAAAATGTAATTCTACGCACTTTCTAGTAGATATATCATACAGCACAGATTTGTTATACATGTTCGTAATTGATTTGACAGAGGGACTAACTTGTAAAAATGCTTGACGCCTTTAAAAAAATATGTATTTTCTTTTGAATGACTATCAAGAAAAAATAATCGACAATGTTCCACTTCAGATAGCCCATAAAAGCGCCAATTTGCTCTCACGAGTCAGCGTCCATAACATCACGACAACGCCACTACCAGTTACGTATTCAGGTGATGTCGAGGGAACAGTTTTTTCTAACCGTATTATTTCCAAATAGGACACATCGCGGAGCTACGCACTCCGTATTATAAATTTTAATAATGGTATTCGAAACAATAGTAGCGCATTAAGGTCATTCACTTCCGTACGATAAAGCACAGCGTATATAAACGCGTTTAAACGATATTTACGATAAAATTTTCCTTTGCATACCGCAAATGACAATATATTCTCAGTTTGGTAGTTACCGGATGGAAACTTAGGTATCCACAATTCAAATTATACCGGGTGACAATGAACATTGGAAACACGCTGTATTTTTTGAGAAATAAAGATATCGCTTCAAGATTGGGACATGTTTAGTTAGTCATTAAGAGGCATTTCGGGAAAGTTGAATGGTTATCTCTCCCTTCCGGTTTAACCGGAAGTGACTTTTCAAATGGAAAATATTTTCTTCCATTATCGTACTCTATGTAAGATTCCTTTCCAACGATGTGTCACAAGTCGTTTTAAAATGGCGACGCTATAAAGCAATTTGTAAATCTCCTAAAATTTGCCATATTGCTTACAAGAAAAAAAAAATATTTTAAACTGTCCAGGTGGCGTGATCAACAAATATCTATTAAAACGGCTAAAGTTTGTAGTTATGTTAGTATACTTATATGAAAAAAAAATCAAGAATCCACATCTTCATAGATTTTAAATAGGACCCTGATGCCTTTATTAAATATTATTCTAATGATGTAACATATATCAAGTATTACTTTTGTTGTCAAATGTCAGCTGCATAAAAGAATTTGCGAATTAACCACCATAAGCTATAGGTATTACAAAACAAAAAGTAGTTTTTTTGTTCATTATTGGCTCTAAATGAAAAAGGTTTCCATTTGCAAAATGAAAGTCAAGGTCACTTCCGGTTAAGCCGGAAAGGAGAGTAGTCCATTCAACTTCCCAGAAATGCCTCTTAATGACTAACTACACATGTTCCAATCTTGGAGCGGTATCTTCATTTGCCAAAAAAATACAGCGTGTTTCCGCTTTTCATTGTCACCCGGTATAATCACAATGAATTTATATGGTCCTTACAAGCAGATAGTCATAAAAAACGCAACATATCTCAAAGTAGCGGTGGCCGCAGTAGTAGACTCTTCGGTCTCCTGATCAGTCGCCGTGCGCTGTGCGGGTTCGAGTTCCGTCCCAGGGGAAATTTTTCTCTTGGCTATCGATGTTGTGATTGTCCGTAGATGGTAGACGGTCTCTGACTGTCGAACGCGGAGGTACCACCCGGCGGTTCTCGTAGGCGGAGCGGTGCATGTTGCATGCACACGTGTTCCCTCGCCAGAGTCCGTGTGGCGTCCCTCCCTTTCCCATGTATCCCCCTATAGCCCCACGGTACCCAATGGGTGCTTAGGGCAATAGGCCTTCGTGGTAGTTGGAATATAAAAAAAGTAAGTTTTTAATAAGCACACCTGAAAAGGTCGAATTGGAGATATAGTTTTTGTATATTTTGAGATATCTTCAAACTTGGGTGTACACTGCAAAAATGTAATTGCTCGTTCAATATTTCTGGATATCAGTTGTCATTTTTCCGCCATGTGCTCTCAGTAGCCGATATAGATTTTGGTTAGATTTTAGGCCAAAGTGGTGTGGATAATAGTAGGTGATGTTGTTAAGCTTTTGAATATGATAAATCTTGCTTTCAGATTTTCTAAGCGATATTGCAAGTGGCAAAATTTCTACAGTTATTATTTCTAAAAAACATCTTCCGTTTTTGTCCGTTTTATAAATGTATTGCCGCACTACTATTTTGTAGCTTCTGATGGCGAATGATTCTCATTTTTCAATATTTTATAAGTCCTAAGCTAAATTTTTCGTGTATTTCATTCCGCCATAATTTTTCTTGTGGCCATTCTGCAATCCTAGTCGAAAGGGAAAACCGCACCAGAGAAATATGAATTCCAAACGCCGCTATATAAATGACTGCCTACCGTTTGTATATAGAAGAGATCTCACGACAAGAGTTTGCACGAAACCATGCACATTTATATTTTATTGATATCGCATGTGACACGAACTAGCGCTGGCGCAGCAATAATCTTTGAACGGATTTAGCGTTCACCGTACCGTATACATACTGCAGAACAATACTTTAATATACCCAGTGACATTAGAAGTGTTACATGCAGAAAAAATAATTTCTCCAACTTAATTTTTTGGCAATGAGGTAGTCTTAGATCAAAAATGAACCGATAACATTCTCACGAAAAGAGAAAAAAAATAATAATGTGTTGGGCGACCCCACAGCTAAATACACTCCTGTATACGTCTAGGCATCGACAAAATGAGATAGATGATCGATGTATGGTTGTGGCACCTCATTCCCAGCAACTCGATCTTCGTGAATTAGCTGTGGAAGAATCTATGGCGGATGGTGCAAAATGGATAGTCTCTTCATCATAATATCCCACACATGTTCGATGGGATTTAAATTTGGTGAGCAGGGTGGCCACGGCAATCACATTAACGCATGCTTCTTGAAGAAAGTCCGTAGTACGATGAGCAATATGAGGACGTGCGTCGTCTTGCTGAAAAAGTACGTGTGTACGGCCCTCTAGATACGGCAGTACAGTGGTTTGTAGCATCAACATAACGCGCAGCAGACATATTGCCTTGAACAAAGAGAAGCAGTGATCGGCTACCATAGGCTATAGCCCCCCAAACCATTACTCCAACAGTCCCGTGTACATGCCTCTCAACAGCAAATCCAATATCATCCCGTTCTCCACGGCGGCGTCTTACCCTTCTACGACCATCGTGCGTACCTAGACAGTATCGCGATTCGTCGCTGAAGATGTCAATATGCCATTCTGCCTCCTAATGTTGCCGTTCTCTGCTCCAATTCAAACGTTGACGACAGTGGTCCGCAGTCAGAGGAAGCACTAAGCGTAGACGGTATGGTATGAATAAGTCCAAAGACTCGCATGCGGCGATAGAGTATACGTATAGTAACAGGACTACCAAAACGGTCTCGTAGTCTGAAGCACCTATCTTGACGCTCTGCGGTACGGCCTCCTTCATGTTCGTCTTCCTTCTTCTATCCACACACGACACACACGCATTACCGTCATTGCAGTACAATCAACATGGCGGCCAATTTCACGATAGGACAAACCAATATCTCGATATGCAATAACTCTACATCTGCCAAAGTCGCTAATATGGTGATAATTTGGACGTCTTCAAGCTTGAGGCATTTTGTTAGTAAATGGAAGGGCAATAACTAAAAATATCTGTACTACTCAGCTCTCAGAAACTGCTTTCTTCACAAAAACTAAGAGATAACATTTTAAAAAAGTTGAACAAAAACAACGATTAAACGTTGACATTGTTTCCACAGCATGCTTTAAATATAGTCATTATGTTGCCAAAAAACAAGTTGAAGACATTATTTTTTCTGGGTGTAACACTTCTAATGTCACCGAGTATATTAACATTCAGGTTAAACCAATTTATCGCTTATTGGACATTTGCAAAGCTTGTAAATCTTGTTGTAACCTAATATTTTTAAGATGCTATTTGTTCGAACCCTTTCGAGCCACCCTTGTTTAAAATGTGTGGCTCAAGTGGTGTCTAGGAACTGATTTGTGAATTCATTTTCGCTAAAATGATTATTGAATAATTTAAATTAATCGGAGTAAGGCACCTTCCTCAATTGTCGGACGATACCACTAAACCGTGAAATATATACAGCGAACGATTAGATATATTTACCTATTGTGCTGGTACGTGTCATATAGAAAAAACATCAGGGTGGTCAGGATTCATGAATACTAAGATGTCCTCCGTCTCGGAGGAGGGGGAGGTTATGTACTGACTGATCTATATACTTTTTTTTAATACGGAAGGTTAAATGAAATTCAAGTCAAACGGGTGTCATTTAGAACTATCTTGGTCCGAAACCGTATCACGATGTGGTGATGCTGGTATCCTTACTCCTGTGGCATGACAACCAACAAAATGAGGCTGTAGCTAGCTATAACGGTTGCATCACCTTTGTGCACTTTAGTATGCTTGTATCCCATGGATTGACCCCAATTAGATTTGTACATGGGCCATTCCCAATCAAAACAAGTTATATAGAGTTTTCTATCGTTATCGACAAAATATGTGCACACGTAACGAGGTCAAATGTTTAGATTAACGCTTTCCATCTGTACATATGTTATATGAGTATATCCGACTAGGTTATCAACGACGATTAAGTAACATTAAAAATCAAATTAGCATGTTCCCAATTGTTAACAAAGCTGATATTTTTTAAAGGTAACCATTACACCAAATGGTCAAAAGCTTTGCTGTCCGCACGGGACTACGTTTCACGAAAAGAGACATTCTGACTTTTTTACATTTTGTAGGTTTTTTTTGTGACATAATGTAGGTTTTTCTATGATACAAGATGTCAACAGCAGTAGCTGTTGTCCACTTGTTGTGAACTTGTTTAGTTGCGCATCCACTTTTTCTTATTCACTCTGAAAATTACATATGCAAATCTACTGAATTTCAAAAGTGAGAGAGATAAGAAAATCCCTAGCTGGTATTTGACAAGTAACTGTTGAAATACACTCTACTAGGCTCTGCAAGACTATCCGTAGCTAAATTTTTTCCGAACTCGTTGTACAACACTTGAAAAATGCAAATGAAAATTGACGCCTTGACGTTCGTAATGGCTCCGTCGGTACCCCAGGTAGACATAAGTTTTGGCAGTTGACCTTGTTATTTTTCTCGGCTGGATTGCGGTATCCCGGCTCATCGAACGTTTTTGCTAGCTTTGCTATTTTGCTAGAATGTTATAAAAAAAGAAGTTTTGAATAAAATATTGTACGTGCAAGAACAAACAAAACAAGACTGGTGGTTTGTGTTTATTATATATATTTTTTAGTTGTTTTACCATATTCATCAATCAATCAAAAAGTCAAGTTCTTTGTTAAATGGATTATTATTATAGAAGCATATAGCATAGTATTTTACTGTAATTTAAATATCAAAATATGATGTTACCCTAAAATACCTAGACACAAACCATTTATGTTTATGTGTGGACACGAGATGTGAATGATTAAAAATTTGATAACAATTCGTAAAAATACATCTTTTCATAAAACATAAACAACACCAGTGCTGTTTTGATTGTTCTTGCAAGTACAATGGGAATATTTTTCGGAATCAACTTTAGTTATTTGGCAATTATTATTACGCCTTAATTCTTATGTGCCTCCATTGTGATCCTCAATATTTTATTCAAAGCTTTTTTATAACATTCCAGCAAAATAGCAAAAACGTCCGATGAGTCGACAACACCGCAATCCAGGTGACAAGAATAACAAGATCAGCTGTCAAAACTTCTGTTTAGCCTGGGGCCTGGGGTACTGGTGGATCCATTCCGAAAGTCAAGGCGCCAATTTTCCAATCATTTCCATCTTTTTACATGTTGTGCACAAATTTGCTACGTATGGTCTTGTAGAGCCTAGTAGAGTATATTTCAACAGTTGTCTTGTGTGGCCATGTTATCTTCAATCGGGCCAACCTCGCTCCAGAAAGAGACAATATATAAATAACCCGTTGGGCACAGCTAATAGATATACTTCATTGGCAGCATATTCAGTAATAATTTTCTCACCTAGCAAATATCAGTGATTTTATACACATGCAGACCAATACACATAATCATTCAGATGCGATCTTGCTACTCAAAACTTTCTTCCTTTCATATCTTCTCAGAGATAAACACTACAGACTACTCGGCTTTCGGCAACCAACAATGCATGTCGTATCGTTAAGTCATTCCTCCATAGAGGGCGCTCACACCTATCATAGCGGGCAAACGTGGAATGAACTATTTGCACACTTAAAACTACCTAGTCTGAAGGATGACATTTTGTCGTTTTTTTACGTTTTTTAGGTTTTAATAATAATACAATAACAGTTGCCGTACGCTAATATACCATAATTCAGTACGATGGTAGCTGAAAATATTGTATAACAAAGAATAATACTGTCTCAACTAGATGTGCTCGATGTATTCATATAAACCCATTTTGAAAATGTGCACATGCTCCGAAAAAAACTAAAAAAAGTTTTCTTATGATGATGAACTATAAATGTATGAACTAAATAGATTCGTAATTTGGAAAGTATATACGAGTACAAATGATGATCGCGGTATGGCTATTCTGAAAGCAAATGTAATTTTTTTATAAATTCGATAGATCGAAGAACTTTAGCCGATGCTACTGAAATACAACTGTTCAGGCCAGATCTGGATAAATAGCCCAGTAAATAACCACTTTTGGTCTAACAAAAATTCAATAATCGATGAAAATTTGGATTTAGGTTAGGCATGACGAAAAGTTTTTGAGACACTTTTAGACGTTTTTTTTAGGGTCCTGTAAATATTATATATATAAAAAAGTAATTACCACAATTCTGAAGGTCAATGGATAAGCTTCAAAAGTTCCTAACGATATTTCCATATCTCATATACTCTTAGACCTTTCGTTAGGCCATGCGTAAATGCTCGTATGCATGACTTTTGAGGCATCTGATTGATAAAATAGTGTTTTAATACATTTACCAAGCTACATAATTAATGAAAATTACAATTACTCGTATTTAGGCCATAAATCTTTTCAAAATCATCATAGCAAGAAACTAAATTTTCATTTCCTATTTATTGTAGAATAATTGTACCGAACAGCAAAAAATATATACTCTCTAGAAAAGAAAATGTAGCATAACAAAGTTCTAGTCATTATTTTCAAGCAAATTTTCTTAACATTATTTAACTACATCTTGAAGAGGGGTAGACATAAAACCTCAATTATATCAGCATGAGGTATCGAAAGTATATACCTACTTCATTAAAGATACTAAACAGTTTTTCTTTACACGTTGTGCTATTTGGATACTTATATTTCGAGGACACATACAAAAAGTGACAATAGTTTTGTAAAAACTTTTTTCATTGTTAACAGTTTCGGGGTGATAATTTTAGAATATTTGAAAATAGTTTCTAAAAATATTGTGCCTACTCAGATTGTATATGTGGCACAGGTAGAAATGAATAGAATCCGCAAAGGCGCAGAAAGCAGACCAAGAAATAAATGGGTCCATTGTACCCTCTCCATCTATTCGGAAGCTCATTATTTAGATATTGAGTTCTTTTTACAGCATGAGGATTTTTTACTGCCCAAACATGATTATCGTGGAAATTGTGCACTCCATTTCGTGTAAATTGGGCCTTGTCTGTATTCAACATTAATTTCGTAAAATCTTCATTTCTGCCGTACAGTTCTAAAAGCCACTGGCAAAATGCAACTCTTCTAGGATGATCTTCAGGTTGTAACGGTTGTACCCGTTGATAATGACAAGGATAACACTGTTCTTGTCGTATTGTCTTCTACACTTTACTATGAGAAGCTTCAACTTGAGCTACTATGGCTCAAGTACTCATTGTTGTGTCATCGTCGACCATTTCTAAATTCTCTTCATCAATTTGTAACATTTTAGGTTGACCAGGTCTTCCAGCGTGAGCTCCTCGTTCTTTTAAATATCCTGTGTCACGAAGTCTAATAACTAAACTTACATCCGTGAGGCCAGATGATTTCTTAAAGGAAACCTTTCCGCATACGACCTGCATGCTGCGGCTGCATTTTGTATTATGTACACTAGTTCATTGTTTTCATGCACTTTTTCGCGCAAAATAATCAGACAAATGAAAGTATACGCACTATTAAAAGACGTATAATTTTGAAGGGTACCAGCAGCTGTCAGTTATTCTGATGCAATGGTAGAACATCTGCCTTTAATTCTTGAAAGCAGCAACTGTGTTTTCTATTTTTTAGTCCGTAACTGGTAGTGTTGCTAATATTTCAAAAATATTATATATATACTACAATGGTCGTAAGGCATTGCATCAAACTACAAGCGACTGCTCGGATATGTAACCATTTAAAACCTAGAAATATCTCCTACAGTCGGGTGTCGATACGTGCGACGTGGTCCCCGACAGACAACCGTCATCGTCGGTGGTCATACGTTATAGCTGGCAATCGCTTTCGCACTGCTGTATGCTGTTTGGTTATACATGATGGTAGCTAGCTTTTTTCTTAGAAGAGTTAACATGTGCCAAACATAATCCCTTACCAACTGATGACAGCGTTGCGTGGGAAGTACAGAGCCAACTAACGTGACTGCATTTTTTCTATATATAATATTTACAGGACCCTAACCATAAAATCAAAAATCAAAGTTTTTCAAAAATTTTTCAGTACCTGCCTACCGCAGGATCAAGAACTTTTGGTTGTGCTAAAGAAGACTACTTCAGTTACCGGGCTAAAATTACTGCTACAGCAACACAAACCGAAATCTTGTTTTTTTAAACAAAATACTCTTGTTTAGTGCTGTCACATATATTAAGTGACATATAAATCCGAACAACCAGTTTAAATGGTTTTATTTTAATAAAATTTTGTATAAGTACTTAATGAAGCATAATAAGTAAATGATAAAAATTTCAAAATGATTGCACTGCTTCAACGCCCTTTGACCTTTAATAATGTGTGGATGCACCCTGATGTGCTACGCATTCTCCAATGCGCCTAGGCATGCTTCTGATCAGGTGGTCAATGTCCTCCTTTGGTATCTCATTCCAGGCATCCCCCAACTCCTCTCGAAGTGCTGCTAGAGCCTGAGGAGGACGTTGCAAATTGAGCAATCTCCTACCCATCATATCCCACACGTGCTCAATTGGGGATAAGTCGGGAGATCTTGGTGGCCATGGTAACAATGTGACATCATTATGTTGAAAGAAGTCTATTGTGATTCTTGCAACATGTGGTCGGGCATTATCTTGTTGGAAAGTTGGATCTGCCAGGGTGTCAAGATAGGGTAAAAGATGGGGTTCTAGAACTTCGTGGATATAACGCTGCGCGTTCATGTTACCTCTGATGAAGATTAAAGGTGACCTGGAACCATAAGCTATAGCACCCCAAACCATAACTCCAACAGTGTGATGAACATGTCTTTCAACAAAAAACTGTGGATTCCTCCATTCACCACGTCGCCTTCTAACCCTGGCACGACCATCGTGCATGCCTAAACAAAATCGAGACTCGTCACTAAAGACAATACTGTTCCATTCCTGATCCCAGTGACCGTTGTCTGCACCACTCAAGGCGATTACGTCGGTGTTCTCGAGTTAAAGAAAGGACCCAGTGTGGCCGGTATGAAAACAAGCCAAAACTTCTCATTCGTCGGTAAACACTTCGCATTTCAATAGGTCTTCCGTGTTCTGCAAACCATTCATTTGCAATGGACCTGGTAGTGGAGAAACGGTCCCTTAAGGCCAATAATCTTAGACGGCGATCTTCACGATCTGTTATTCTACGGCGGCGTCGAGTGCCCCTTGCTCTTTGCGTACGGCCTTCTCGAAGCCATGCCTGACAACACCTAACCACAGTGTCTACACTTCTTTGTACTCTAACTGCAATTGCCCGAAAAGAAAGTCCAGCTTCCCGAAGTCCCACTATACGGCCCCTATCAAACTCACTAAGTTGACGAAATCGTACAGGTCTCCGTACTCTAGGCATCGTAACCGATCGTAAAGGATGTCGAGAACCAAAATCCGCCAACGTTGATTCTTTACTGCGGCTGAAATATTCATTTTTAGAGCGTTAGATGAATTAAAAAAAAGCAGTATAAAAACCGGAATGTCCAACTGATAAGGCTGAAAATTTTTTCACTTGTTATTTGCAGTAAGATAAATACATTCACCAACTTTTATTAAAATAAAACCATTTAAACTGGGTGTTCGGATTTATATGTCACTTAGTAGATTTTCATAAATATCCCACACTTTTCATGGAATACAAACAATTAGAGAATAATGAGGTTTACAAAAGAATACGTTTATTTCGAAAGTGTCAATTCTTCAAGATGAAGGTGAAGTTTGTTTTTTATGCAGAATTTAAGTCACTTTTAAATGTTTTGTCGTAATGCACTAGAGGACTAGACTACAGTGTATAGCTAATTTTACAGACATTGTCGAGGTATTCTGATGGCGCGACAATGAGCTGACTAACGAGGTGTGACTCAATCCGACGTAACGAGAGAATATTGCTTATATACGCTACCACTATGTTCATAGTACAGACAAAATTAACGAAATAACCTAAGTTGAATTACGCATAGATTTTTTTATACTCCAACTACCACGAAGGCCTAAGGCCTAATCACCTATGAGGTACCGCGGAACTATAGGGGGTACTTCCTGACATACACATATAGTTTACTGGAAACAAAAGCTATTGCTTCAATTTCATCAAACAATCGCATGCATATATGATGAGTAAAAATTGTTTGATTCTTAATCATTGGTCAATCATTATTGTGAATACTTTAGGGCCAATTTCACCAACATCAATATTTAACGGTCCCTTGGACCAATAGGAAAAGACCTTATCGAAATGCAATTTGACGGCAGCTGTCAAAGCTAAATAAGGGGTACACTATAGATGTAATATTATGTCTTTGTGCTTTAGAATTAGGATAACTTTCATAGAATTTCAAATTTTTATCATTTCACAAAAGACGGTCAGTTATTTAAATGGGCCAACGAAAATGAGAGAAATAATAGGTCGATTTTCTAGCTATTATATTTAGTAGGATATTTTCACTGTTTTTGACGACTGCTCATGCTTAGCAATCTAGTTTTGTCTGTATATCACGTACAGGATGTTGTACATAATACGTACCTGTAGAAATGTACCGATTTTTGTAATTTTGAAAAAAAAAAGGATATAAAACGTATTCCAACTGGTTCATCATCTTTTGTTACATCAAAAACAATTTTTGCCAATTTATGATCTAGAAATCCATACCAAATGTAAACAAACAGCACATTCCGCATTTCTGGGTCCTAAAACATCGATATTTGTAGAAGTATCCGCATTATTATTCATCGTCTAGATATCATAAGTAAGAATCAAAAATACCTATTTATGAAAATATATCTCCAAACATTGTTATATTTTCTTCTTATTTCTATTATTATAACACGTCTGGGATATCAATTGCTTTTAAGTGAACTGCACATCTGCAGTACCGGCAAAAAAACGGAATCGGTAAATAGTGTCGTTGAATCGGTATAAGGCAAATGCCGTCCCAAGATCAGTGGTAGATCAAGAACCTTTGAGGCATGAAAAACGTCTGTTATTGTATTGGGCGCGCACATAACATGTTTTTTGAGGGCATAGTTCTATATTATAACTTCTACAATGTGCATACTGGTCGCTCTTTCAAAGTACTTTGCAACCAATTTGGAAGCTCCTTTTTCGATTTTTGCTTATGGGATTGTGAATGTTTTTCTGTTTTATCCCTGAACTCATGAACTCACCTCTCATTTTAATTAAATATTTACTTTGAGAATAGACAGGTTTCGGTTTCTTTATTGCTTGTCCGGTGATGAGGTAATGACGGTAATCTACCAGTCTGTACCTTTTGTATGCACAAAAATCAATTCAGGGCAATCGGAGTAAGGGATGAGGCTGTGCGTTCGTAATCATAGGCAACCCAAATTAACATGGGGCATAAAACTATGAAGACTACATAAAATTAACTTTTAGCTTTATTTTTGGTTTCAGCTCTTTTTCGGCAAGTATAGAAATATTTAAATTATTTTGAAAAATCGTGGAGAATGATGTTATCCGTAAATATTCTCTTTTCGGTAAAAATACCGAAAAATCCGGTTCAAGTCCATGCAGACAATCTGAAATTTGCAATATGAATTTATATTCTAAATTCTATGCATATCCGTTCATATTCGTCAATACTTCATTTGAAGCTTTTATTTGTCATAAGATTTTAGCAAAATGTAAGAGTAAAGGCAACACCGCACCCTGCAGCCCAGTTGATGAAATCCACCCTTAGTTTTTTGTGATTTTGCATTACTATGCCGATCTTAAGACCTATTGTTTCTTATCGTTTTAAAAATAAGTTCCTGTTTTTATTTTTATAAAAAAACATTAACTATTACTAATCGTGAATGTCAATGATAATGGATTTAGGACACTGTGGAATCAGATAGTCTAGCCTCTTCGAAAGCAATTCCCATTTCAAACGAAGTCATAGCGACAAATTTATCCAGTCTAAAATAACTGTACTACTGCTACCACAAGAAACCATTACGCACGGGAATTGCATCTACCTAGTATATTATGTTGAATAGAATATCGTGTATACGAGGAGACGTTGTCTTTGTTGTTCTATCTTTAGCATTAACCTTGACACAGTTTATGTCCTGCGAGTCTTTTATTTACATATTAACTAAAGCGATTAATAAATATTTTTTTATTTTTCCTCATGTGTATCATGTTCAAATGATGAATTTAGAGTTCTTGCGAAGAAACTTTTTCAATTTCATTTCCTCGTTATAACCGAGCCAATATACCGATGGGAAGAAAGTCTTCAGTATTCCCAACGTGTATATACAGTGTGTCCCAGATTCGCTTCTCTATACAGGGATCTCGGCTCCTGTTATATCTACAGCAAATGTTAAATGGGGACAGTTCTAGAGGAAACTTAGTGCATTCGATAGCCGGCTTCAGATTTACGATCGTTCAATTGGTTTTGGAAATATAGGCGAAAAACAGAAAATGTCGAATTTTGTTTTTTGCCAGTAAATCTGAAACGGTTCATTTGACACCTGTCAAAATGTGACATTATTCGGACATTTTTTTAAGGCAAATATGTGTATGACTGTTCTAAATCGTCTTTTGATTTCCCGCAACCTGCCTCAACTATCATTTTTCTTTCCAAAATAGCGTAAAATTTCCAGACTAGTGATGTCTCACAAGTGCATAAAATATGGAGTATCATCGAAGTATCATCACACGTAATGTTATGTATTAATTTTCTAAGTAGGCCATGATTTATTTCTCAGAAAATAATATTAATGATTAAGGCATAAAAAACATATACATTTCAATAGAATATTGAATAACTGACAGATCGCAAATCTGAAGCCGGTTATCGAAACCACCAAGTTTTCTCTAATCTCCCTATTTAATCTTTGCTGTAGGTATAATAGGAGCCGAGATCTCTGGATAGAGAAGCGAATCTGGGACACACTGTATATACATACAGGGATTTCAAATTCGGCCCTCACCTTTGGGATCTCGGAAACGGAGATACGAAGATGATTGAACGGGGACAAAGCTGCGTGTTTAGCTAGCTAAAGGAATGCCGCTTAGAAAATTTCTAAATTTAAGGTACCCACTTCCAGAGAAGATGGAAAAAACGAATTTCCCAAAATTAAAATTTTTTGCGATAACTTTCTCGAAATTGAAAAGGACGTTATATGTCTTCTTGTTTGTATGAGTATATTTTAAAAAAAAACAAATTGTTGCATATTTTACATTGGGTAATGGGAAGCCGTAACTATTCGGGATTCAAGATAAACACTACGCTATCTGGTAACCATTAAAGAAACTAGTTACTTGTACATAAATCCGCCGTTGTTAAATATGTTTACATGCAAATTTTAACTATACTAAGTGACATATAAATCCGAACACCCAGTTTAAATGGTTTTATTTTAATAAAAGTTGGTGAATGTATTTATCTTACTGTAAATAACAAGTGCAAAAATTTTCAGCCTTATCAATTGGACATTCCGGCTTTTATACTGCTTTTTTTTAATTCACTAACGCCCTAAAAATGAATATTTCAGCCGCAGTAAAGAATCAACGTTGGCGGATTTTGGTTCTTGACATCCTTTACGATCGGTTACGATGCCTAGAGTACGGAGACCTGTACGATTTCGTCAACTTAGTGAGTTTGATAGGGGCCGTATAGTGGGACTTCGGGAAGCTGGACTTTCTTTTCGGGCAATTGCAGTTAGAGTGCAAAGAAGTGTAGACACTGTGGTTAGGTGTTGTCAGGCATGGCTTCGAGAAGGCCGTACGCAAAGAGCAAGGGGCACTGGACGCCGCCGTAGAACAACAGACCGTGAAGATCGCCGGTTAAGATTATTGGCCTTAAGGGACCGTTTCTCCACTACCAGGTCCAAGGCAAATGAATGGTTTGCAGAACACGGAAGACCTATTGGCATGCGAAGTGTTTACCGACGAATGAGAAGTTTTGGCTTGTTTTCATACCGGCCACACTGGGTCCTCCCTTTAACTCGAGAACACCGACGTAATCGCCTTGAGTGGTGCAGACAACGGTCACTCTGGGATCAGGAATGGAACAGTACTTTGTCTTTAGTGACGAGTCTCGATTTTGTTTAGGCATGCACGATGGTCGTGCCAGGGTTAGAAGGCGACGTGGTGAAAGGAGGAATCCACAGTTTTTTGTTGAAAGACATGTTCATCACACTGTTGGAGTTATGGTTTGGGGTGCTATAGCTTATGGTTCCAGGTCACCTTTAATCTTCATAAGAGGTAATATGAACGCGCAGGGTTATATCCACGAAGTTCTAGAACCCCATCTTTTACCCTATCTTGACACCCTGGCAGATCCAACTTTCCAACAAGATAATGGCCGACCACATGTTGCAAGAGTCACAATAGACTTCTTTCAACATAATGATGTCACATTGTTACCATGGCCACCAAGATCTCCCGACTTATCCCCAATTGAGCACGTGTGGGATATGATGGGTAGGAGATTGCTCAATTTGCAACGTCCTCCGCAGACTCTAGAAGCACTTCGAGAGGAGTTGCTGGTTGCCTGGAATGAGATACCACAGGAGGACACTGACCACCTGATCAGAAGCATGCCTAGGCGCGTTGGAGAATGCGTAGCACATCAGGGTGCATCCACACATTATTAAAGGTCAAAGGGCTTTAAAGCAGTGCAATCATTTTGAAATTTTTATCATTTACTTATTATGCTTCATTAAGTACTTATACAAAATTTTATTAAAATAAAACCATTTAAACTGGGTGTTCGGATTTATATGTCACTTAGTATATATCCCAGTAAATTAAGATGTTCTACGTTGAAAGTCACAGTTTTTTTAAACCTTATTGTTGACTGCAGTAGGTCACAATCGTGACCTCGAATTATTATTGTGTTCCGAAATGCAATGCTTGAGCCAAAAATGATGCTAAAAAGGAATTAAGTTTCCATCAATTTTCCCCAGAGAAGGGACAAAAAGTTTATTTTGGAAATGAAATGGGAAAAGGACTGGTTGAAATAAGAAAAGTGTGGGTTTTGAAACTTCGAATTGAAAAGCCGGTTTCAGCATTTATCGAAGTATGCTCTCGTCATTTTCCAGTGGCGAAGCGTCCATGTAACCATTGTTACCATTGGTAACAGTTAAAAAACTTAAAAATAAATACTTTATGACTAAGTACTGTGAAATAATTTCATTTATTTGTTTACCAACAGCGATATGTAATAGTGATTCAGTAAATAGCAAATTAGACCCACGAAAATAATGCGCCCTATAGTGTCTAGGTTTTGCGAACTCGATGAAGCTGACTCACCTCGACTTGGTTGTCGGTTGTTACCATTTTCATTTATGGATACATTTGGTAGTCCGTCGGGGACCGTCGGTATCGGCTCGTGTCTGATCGCGGTCGCCCGAGTGCGTGGCGGCGCTGCGACATTATGTGGGCTTGTTACTATTTTTTGATTTGGTTACTCACTTATCACTCGTTAGTAGCCGTTTTGGTTACCGACTGTAGTGTGCGTGAAATTAAACATGGATGAGTGTCGCTGCGTAATCGATCAAATACTTGAAAAGTCATTCTCCTTGTATAATTTTTAAGAAAAAAAGGAGATCATTGAAAATGGAAGACCAACACCTATTTTAGATAGTTTTAAAAAGGAATAAAAAAACGAGGTTTGATATTTTAAATTAAGTTGGTATATGGAAACTCTTGTTTATGTGGTTGCAAAAAAACAGATTGTATTGTTGGCGATGTCTTCTGTTTTATACAGAAAAAATGGGTGGACCAGCAGCGGAGTCAACGAATTAAATAGTTTTAGGGCTCGAAAGAGGAGACATGAAATTTCTCCGTTACATGTGAGATATGTGGCCACTTTAATTCAGTTTGGCAAAACAAGAATCGAAAGTTGTCTCAACCAAGCTTTTAGGCAGCACACTTCTAGATACCGTATCTTTTTTGGTAAAACAGGAATTACCGTTCATTTTGAAGGGGATGCTTCTGACAATAGAGGAAATTACAGGGAATTGTTAACATTCATTGCCAAAAAAGATCAAAAATTTTCCGAACATCTAGAAACTTCGACTGTTTTTTCGGATGGCTTGGATTAGTCATAGCATAACACGATGAGGTATATCAAATGCCCCAGACGCTCAGTCCAGGAATGTTTACCTTAATTTAAAAATAGTTTAAATAAAATACCTAAAATAAGCAAAAACTTATATTTGGGAGGTTCAAAATAAACTTTTTTTAATAAGATTGTTCACATCTGGTTTTGGTAACAGTTTAGGAAGTCACGCGTCGCCACTATCATTTTCAGAATGAAGATTATTTTAACAAAGGTAGGTTATCTACTTTTATTAGGTACTGGTTGTAGCTCATATATTATTCAAATTTTAATTTTGTTTACATATTACTGGGGCTCTGGTTGTTTTGGGGGGGTTTTTCCATTACACCGATAGTTGTCTACAGTCTACAGTAATTTATGTTATCTTCCAGGGGAAACTACAGGAAGAGACCGTGTTTTGAAAAAACAACTGTACCCTCTCAAATTTGCCAACATCTTCAGTAAACTCTGAGAAACTGTTAAATCAATCTCCTTGCAGTCGGTCAGAAAGATATAGATAGGGCAAACTGGAAACTGAAGCATCCCAACAAGGCCATGTGAGGTTGAGTTGAATAAAGATTGCAGTATTCTGAGGAGGAAATTCATACTGCTCAAAGTTTACTACAGTTATTTAACCCAGGCGAAGACATAAGTAAAAGTGTAATTGATGGTGTTCTTCAAAATAAGCACCTTTCAGTTCGAGACCCTCAAGTTCAAGTTAACACTGACAAATTTTCAAAACTGAGTGACCTACTAACGATAGCCAGTGCTTTAAAAAGTTTCACAGGAATAAAAAATCTTGAAATCTTTGAATGAAAAGTGGCAAAGGTGGAAGAATTTCTTCAGGATATTTGAACTCAAATTAGATCCCAGTTTTTCGTTACTTTAGGTGTTATTCAAAATTTCACATATACATACAATACGAGTATTCATATGACATATTTTTTTAACATCCTTTTTGTTTTGATTAACATTTTAAAACCTCTCATCTACTTTCCTTCTGCTGAAAAAATACCTAAAATAGTACCTTGCCACACCTTTTTTTATAAACAAGAGGAAATGGTGGTGTGATTCCTTTTTCCTTTCTTTTTTCTTAATTAAAACACTATAAATGGAATCTAAATGTCAGTCAATGCAAAACAAATTTAGGCCCTAGCTCAATAAAGCGGGGAGTAAGCAGATATTGAACACACTTCTTCAGGACATGCATTAATGGACGTGGTCCGATCATATACAAAAACGAACTTGCCGCTGAAGGTTAAAATACCATTAGAAACTGGACGGGGTAGCACCCAAACCAACATAACCAAACGTAAGGTGTAAAATTATTACTCGTATCAACGAAGCCACCCACTCACAACCAAAACAATAGCAGAAAGAAAAGAAAAATGGCGCTGAACGCGTCCGAACACCACGTGTGTAAAACAAGGCATCATGATTGGAAATAAATAAATAAAAAAGACATTTCGACAGGTAAAGAAGGTATCTTGATAGGAAAGCAAACATTCATATACGGCTATTACGTGTAGAAATCGCAAGGTGGCGCGCTGGTTACCAACTCTCTACGAGGGACCAACAATATTTTATGAGGAAATATCTGAGATAGTCGTTAAAAATACTATAACATTAGTGTCCAAAAGATGTCAACACAATACTGAATCGTTGAGAAAGAAAGATATAATACGTGTGAAATTATACAATATGCTGTTCAGAACAGGGCTATCCGACTGGTCGATGACTAAGTATAGAACCCTTTCGCATCAAATGATAACCCGATCATTTTTAAGGAGATGTCAGGCTTGCATTGCTGCTGAAGGAAGACAGTTGTTAATTTAGTAAATACATTCACGGATTAATAAAAGTGGCGTTACTATCTGTATTCAACAACATTAATCCATATTTAGAAAAAAATGCTTTCTATGAAAATAATTATTGTAGCCATACATTCAGTTTCTGTCCAATAAATTATACGGATTTATTTTATTTGTATTAGGGCCGATTTCACCAACATTATTATTATGAACCAATAGGAAAATACCTTATCGAAATGCAATTTGACGGAAGCTGTCAAAGGTCTCAGAATATCAGTGATTTCTATTAAAATGTTGAATAAAATCGAGAAAATTCGACTGTATTATAAACAATACCACTTTTTGATTCCAACATGATGCTTTTGTACAGAGAAAACAGGACAACTTTCATGAATTTTGATTTATGTTATAGGTGTACATTTGACCATCCGTTATCCCCTCAGCGAATGGGAATGGGAGAAATAATAGGTCGATTTTCTAGCTGTTAAATTTGGCAGCAGGTTTGGTCGTTTGTTAATTCATGGCAATCTCGAAATTTGTTGTTCAGTATACTGTGTGTATATGTGATCATTATAGCTACACATACCTGTTGAATTGTGCGGATTTGCAAGAAAATAGAATATAAAATGTATTACAACAATTCCTCATCTCTCTTTACATCATAATAGTAATCAATTGTTATAAATTCATGGGTTAATGAATTTCTTCAAAGCAATCAAAACAGTATGTCGTCCCCATCCTAAAACACCCATATGTGTAAAACATGTTAATCCCTACATCTCGAGGTGCATAATGCAATTACTGTAGACATAGACCTAAAATTATTAGTAATTACTGAAAAATAAGAGCTAAAAAGAATAATTATAAATATATAAAATATTGGAGGTTAAGGTTTTTGACTGGTGACTGGTGGGGATACAATATAGGGATGGCGACGATAGACGATACATTGATGTATCGAAAACATCGATACATCGGACGTAGCACATCGATCTTTACGCATCGATGGTTTCATGACGATATATCGATATCGAGAGGAATCTTAAACATCCGTAACCGTATACCCCGTGTCTATCCTTAACTGTGCTACCATCTCTAAGCGAGGACTGGTAGCTTCGAAATTGAAAGGCCAGAAAGATATTTAGGTGTTTAGTAGTATTTGAATATTATCATTACAGACGAGCACTGAGCCACTGAGTGGCCACTGGATTATTGGAAACATGTGCTTTCCAGTTCGTTTCATTAAGTTGCGTTCAGTTCTAGGAACTAGTTCGTGAACCAACTACTTTATGCAACAATACCACAAAAATATATATGTATATATATATATATATATATAATATATATATATATATATAGAAACAGTGCAGATATTCCAATACATTCCACTGATCGCAAATGTATTCTCCCATCACTAACATTATGAGACACTAATTTCAAATGTCAATTCCGATCTCCTTTGGTCTATTCTCCTTCTACAACGTCACTGTATTCTATGTTTTGTGATCACTTGTTTTGTTATGTGTGAAAAATGGAATTTTTTAACAACAAATTTCCATATAAAAGTGCTCCCTCCAAGATTTTTTTGTGAAGAAATACATATTACACTGTCGTGTACACGTTAAATCTGCACGAACCCCTAAATACGTGGTTATGTTGAATGTACCATCACCGATGGTGCGACTGATTATACACTGAAAGTAAAACAAAAAACTGCAACTGCAATTGTATGTATGAATGTTGAAACTGTTGAACAGTTTCGGACCAGTGGGGTTAAAATATCGTTGAGGAACTGGAAAGAAGTGTATGAATGTGTTGGAATGCAACACCTAACAAAAATTTGAGTGAAAAGGCTTTTTCATGTAAGGGTTTGGAAGTGCAAGTTTGCAAATATAGGATAAACTATAAGCACACAGTAGGTGATATAATCACATATGGATTACAAAAGTTGCAGTAAACGTGGAAAAACCTTCAGCTAATCTGAAAAAATAGATTTTACTCAGACATCAAGCATTTTTAAAAATTTTGGCTCAGTTTTACATAATTTCATAATATTTAATAAACTGAAAAGATTTCAATGGCATGCTGTCACTTCATATTTTACAGTGTTTTGTTTTGAATACTTTGATGCTATTTGCTGCCAAAAATTTGACGGAGAGATCTTGAGGCTGATTGGGTATATTTAACGGACTGTTTGGTACTCGTACCCTATTGGTGCAGAATAATGGTTTGTTAAATTGTGAAATCCACCCTAAATCTTTTATTCATTAAAATCCAATTGATTTGGAACTGACGGAGTATCCCTGGAAATGCTTAAATTATGTTTTCCCCTAATTTCAAATAATTGTGCTTGCCATATAATTTTTGGTCAATAAAGTGCACTTGAGCTATATTTAAAACGTATCTATCATACATGAAAATAAAAGTATGTCATTAGATATAAACGTGTTTATGTGCAATTTGACCTCGTGCAGTTCTGTAGAATTGTCTGTTGTGTCACTATTTTACCCAGTGCAATATTAGAACATATTGCGCTGTTTCTGCAATTCGCACACGACTAATGTCTGCTAGATTTTGTCAATCATTTCAATATTTGAAGTAAGGACATAATAATAAAAACCTATATATCTACGTTCATATGAGTTAATTTTGCAGCTACTTGATTTCACAAGTATTACAATAGCTAAAAACCATATCACTTATATCCGGAGCTCTAATCTGGCAATTATTCAGAATAAAAGATTACATTGTACTACGGTGCAGATATGACAAGAACAAAAATGGTGTCATGTAGATTGACTCGATGTTTGCCACCTTTTATTTATTTTTAAAATGTCCATATATGTACAAAAAAATTGTCCATCGGCTTTGTATATGTAACTCAAAAAATGATCTCATCAAAAAGTATTTGACTAAGCACTAATATTATCAAAAACCTGGAAAACAGTGCTATCGAATTTTGGACCGTCTTCAATGCTTTTGCCTTTAAAAAAATTTTTCATACCTCAAAAGAACATTGTAAAACATACAGAAGTTTGTGAATGAGATTTTTTTTTGTTTTTTGCCGACAAAAAAAATGAAGTAGCATTACTCACTATGGCAGCTTCCAAATTTCGTCAAAATCGATACATCCATTTTTGAAATTTCGTCAGAAAATCTCTAACTGACGGACCAAACGAAATCACATGATTATTCCTCATGTAGACGTTATGTGACATCGAAGAAACATAACAATTCGTAAAATTTTACATCACAATTCTTTGGATTATGTATGAAAAGTAATGAGATTACAGTTACAGTCTTCACATAATAAAAAAATAAACAAAGCAAATGACGTTTAAAGCATGGTGAATAACTTTCTACGACGAAAATGTTACTTTAATTACGACCAAGCATCCTTCAGTGCTGTAACCTCCAGGCAATATTTCAAAAATTCTATATGTTTCGTTATCCCTGCACTTACCTGGGAAATACACCACCTTTATTCCAAAATTTGGGAGAGGTATACTTACATCCATAAATTGAGTGATTAATTTTAACTGCTTGTAGGACTCGTAAACATGAGTTGATATACCAAAAATCACCTATATAAAAGTTGCATAATAAAAGTAAAGATTCAAAATTAAAAAAATAAGAATATTATTACACTGATTTTTTGTTATTATCGGCAACTGCCGTGTAAAATCTTAGCGTCTTTTGTTTAGTACTCTATCGTTTATCTAAATTAGATTTTAGAACAGTCCGGCAGAAATGAAGATTTTACGAAATTATTTTTGTGTACATACGAGGCCACATTTACACGAAATGGGGTGCACAATTTCCACAACGATCATGTTTTGGCAGTAGAAAATCCGCACGCTGTAAAAAGATCTAATTTTCAACATAGATTTTCATTAAATGTTCGGTCTGGCGTGGTAAATGGCATGCTTATTGGACCCTACTTTCTTCCAAATCGAGTGACCGGTGAAATTTATTTAAATTCTCTTCGACACAATCTGCCATAATTATTAGAAGATGTTCCTCTAAATGTGAGACAGAATATGTGGGTCCTACATAATGGGGTTCCACCACATTTTAGACGAGAACTTCATGAACATCTAAATAATGAGTTTCCGAATAAATGGATAGCGATTTTTTTCTGTTCGGCGATTTGAAAGAGTTGGTGTATCATAACAGAGCAGTAAATACTCTGGAAGAACTTCAACAGCGCACTGGAAATGCTTGCGATTTATTTCGTGGATACTAGGATTTTATTTTCAAAGCGTGTAAAGAGTGGATTCGCCGACCAAGATGTTGCATTAATCGAACAAATGGGGTCAATTTTAAACAGTTTTTGTAAAAACGGTATCCATCTAAATTGATATTTTTTTAAAAATAATTTTTAATAAGCAACTAACTCTCTTATTATGCAACTTTTATACAGGGTGTCCCAGAAGTCGACTTCAAGCCGAAACCGGGTGATAGGCAAAGTCATAACAGCTATCAGAAAAATATTTAAAAAAAATTTATGTATGTGTTTTGAAAATTATAGGTCTTTGAAAAAGATATGGAAATTTCACACCCTACGGCAGTCTGTCAACTCCTGTTACTACAAATATTAACTTTTTTTGGATTTTATTTTTACAATGTAATGATGAATAATGCATCTTCAAACTGGTGTCTCAACCTTACTGCCAACTTTTCTCGTTCAGGAAAAATTGCCACTTATTTCCCAACCAAGTATTCCAAAGTAAAACTTTGCTCAACTTTAACTGGCTGTACTGGAAAGAAATGAACTACGAGAGTTCGGCAAGTAACCTTAAAAGCTGGCGCATTTAATAAGGATTCCAAAATGGTATAACACTTAGAAGATTACTTGTTAACTTATGCACAATTTTTATTTGAAAAAAAAACTGATGAAAATTTTTAAAAATTTCCTAATTAAACAGCGATTATGAAAACGCACAAGGACCCTTAAGGATAACTGTTTGCACAACAGTGGGCGTCAAAATGCTGCTGATGATGATTTACCTTTACAGCAAATGCTCAAACTGTTTTCCTTCAGCCGCAATACACGCTCGACATCTTAAAAAAGATCGGGTTATTAAACGAGCGAATCCACGGTTATTAACAAACTCAGCTGCTTCCAATAGTCTTTGCCGTAGCTCAGCTACATTTTGAATCGGCTTGAAATACACTTTTTCTTTTACAGTTCCCCAGTAAAAAAATCTAAAGGATTCAAATCAGGTGATCGGGCTGGCCACGGTATTGTACCAGACCGCCTTATCCATCTACCTGGAAAGTTTTGATCGAGATACTCTCTCACTGAGAGTGCATAGTGCGTTGGGCAGCCATCATGCTGAAACCACATGTCCCTGTAAATACTTAGTGGCACGTCCACCAATAAATTTTGTACATGATTTTTCAAAAAATCCAAATAAACTTCAGCAGTCAGTCTCTGGGAACTCAAACAGACTGATTATTTTACCATTTAAAATTCCTGTCCAATGGTTTATCTTGAAGCGATATTGAGATTTATCTTCTCTCATCAAATGTGGGTTTGCTACGTGCCACTCGTGGCAGGAGAGGTTAAACACGCTGTATGTGGTATGGATGAAGCACATCACTTACTTGCTATTGCACACTTTGATACCGATCAGTACTCCTTCGTTTACTGCGCATCTTTACATGTTCGTGCTTGTTGATTTCGTACTGTTACTAATTTTTTATTCGTGAACTGGACTGTTGATCGCTTGTGATTTGGATTTGGACTGTTTAATTGCTCTTCAAAACAACATTTGCTTTCCTTAGACTATCTTTGATAGTGTGATTGTGCAGTGCCGCTATGTCCGTGTACACCGTACAAGAATATGCTAACATGCACCTCATTTATGGGGAATGCAGATGCAACGCTAGTGCTGTAGCGAGACTTTACTGTGAGAGGTACCCGAATGCAGCTCGTCATCCAGATCATCGAGTGTTCACAAATGTGCACCGCTTACTGTTCTCAGAGGGCCAACTACCAAACCAATCACACGGTGAGGGAAGATCTTTCCTTCCTTACGAAGACGTGGTGCTAGGAGCTGTCAAAGAAGAGCCGAGTACTTCAGTGCGTGCAATAGAACTAAAAACAGGTGTGCCCAAAAGTACAGCCCATAGAATCTTGCAAAAAAACGTGCTCCATCCATACCACGTACAGCGTGTTCAAGCTCTTCTGTCCCGAGATTATGAACCCCGAGTTGCTTTTTGTCGCACAATGTTAGAAAGACACAGGGAAGATCCACGGTTCTTTGAAAAAATTTTATGGTCGGATGAGACCACATTTAAGAAAGATGGGTACATGAACCTGCATAACTTACACGAGTGGCACGTAGCAAACCCACATTTGATGAGAGAAGATAAATCTCAATATCGCTTCAAGATAAACCATTGGACAGGAATTTTAAATGGTAAAATAATCGGTCCGTTTGAGTTCCCAGAGACTTTGACTGCTGAGGTTTATTTATGTTTTTTGCAAAATCGTTTAGAAAATTTATTGGAGGACGTGTCACTGAGTATTTACAGGGACATGTGGTTTCAGCATGATGGCTGCCCAGCGCACTATGCACTCTCAGTGAGAGAGTATCTCGATCAAAACTTTCCAAGCAGATGGATAGGGCGGTCTGGTACAATGCCGTGGCCAGCCCGGTCAGCAGATTTGAATCCGTTAGATTTTTTTTACTGGGGAACTGTAAAAGAAAAAGTGTATTTCAAGCCGATTCAAAATGTAGCTGAGCTACGGCAAAGACTATTGGAAGCAGCTGAGTTTGTTAATAACCGTGGATTCGCTCGTTTAATAACCCGATCTTTTTTAAGAAGATGTCGAGCGTGTATTGCGGCTGAAGGAAAACAGTTTGAGCATTTGCTGTAAAGGTAAATCATCATCAGCAGCATTTTGACGCCCACTGTTGTGCAAACAGTTATCCTTAAGGGTCCTTGTGCGTTTTTATAATCGCTGTTAAATTAGGAAATTTTGAAAAAAATTCATCAGTTTTTCTTCAAATAAAAATTGTGCATAAGTTAACGAGTAATCTTCTAAGTGTTATACCATTTTGGAATCCTTATTAAATGCGCCAACTTTTAAGGTTACTTGCCAAACTCTCGTAGTACATTTTTTTCCAGTACAGCCTGTTAAAGTTGAGCAAAGTTTTACTTTGGAATACTTGGTTGGGAAATAAGTGGCAATTTTTCCTGAACGAGAAAAGTTGGCAGTAAGGTTGAGACACCAGTTTGAAGGTGCATTATTCATCATTACATTGTAAAAATAAAATCCAAAAAAAGTTAATATTTGTAGTAACAGGAGTTGACAGACTGCCGTCGGGTGTGAAATTCCTATATTTTTTCAAAGACCTATAATTTTCAAAACACATATATAAAATTTTTTTAAATATTTTTCTGATAGCTGTTATGACTTTGCCTATCACCCGGTTTCGGCTTGACGTCGACTTCTGGTATAGGTGATTTTTGGAATAAATATCAACTTACGTTGACGAGTTCTACAAGCTACAATAAATGTCTCATCTTTGGACACACCCTGTACATAGTTTCTCCAAGTTGTATTCATGTGATACTCTACGCAGCGGTAAGGGTTGGAGTAATTAATGAACTCTCACAAGTACAAAACAGCTGTGTATTTATAAACGACATTTTATCGATTCTCTATATTGTTCATTGCACGTCGCAGCGCTTAAACTTGACATTGAATCAACTTTTTGCCTGATCGATAATAACACAGTGAAATTTTACTAAATTTTATACCTGTACTTAAAGTTTAGCACAAAAAATGACACAAGGAACACATGTTATTGTTTCAAAGTTCCAGACACAAAACATATTATGGAGCGTGATAACCCGTCAATTTTAACAAAAATTCGGATAGTAATAGCTCCTGCTGACCTCATGTTCCACTGGGCTCAAATCCCAGAAATGCTTTCTGTTGGAGAAACGGGGTGTTAGAGTTTGGTGCCTTAGCCCCTGTGAGTGAGCCTGCCTGCACCATTTTACGAAAACTAATTCGTCTGTGGTTCATGACATTGTGACATAGCATTTGAACATGCGCAAGGTGTGCGCGAAGATGGTCCCAAAAGTGCTCACTGACGACCAGAAATTGCCGCGAGTGGAGGTGTGCCAAGAAAATTTGAACATGTGTGAAAACGACCCTCAATTTTTGAATAACGTAATCACGGGTGACGAGTCGTGGATCTTTGAGTATGATCCCGAGACAAAGAGGCAATCTTCCGAGTGGCACACGAATGAGCAGATCCAAAGTGAAAACGATGCTCATTGTCTTTTTTGACATCAAAGGCATCGTCCACCATGAATTTGTTCCTCCTGGACAAAACGTCAACGCCAAGTTTTACGTGGAAGTGCTCAGGAGACTCAAACGAAGGGTCAGTCGGGTCCGACCAGACAACGCCCCGGCTCACACTGCCTTTCTTGTGAACAGCTACCTGACCAAGGTCGGCATCCCGACGCTTCCGCAGCCGCCCTACAGCCCAGATGTGCCCCCCGGACTTTTTTTTGTTTCCTCGCCTGAAAGGCCGATGAAAGGCAAGCATTTTGAGACGACAGAGGGGATCCAAGCAGCATGCACCGCGGCTCTCAAGGCTGTTCCGGAGAATGCCTTCCATGACGCCTTCAATGCTTGGAAATCGCGCTGGCAGCGCTACATCGACGCAGAAGGAGCCTATTTTGAAAGTTTTTAAAGAATTGTAACGACCGGCTCAATAAATTTTTTTAAATCGACTCAGTCCTATTACTTTCCGGACAAACCCTGTATAGTCTAATCATGTGAGCAAATTTCCGGAAATAATTGTAAAGTTTGGTTTTATTCATGAATTTTGTTCAACAATACACTGTTTACATTTCCCAGTCTTTTTATACTTGAGGCTTGCTCATTCGTTAAAAATAATTATAAAAAGTTTAGATACATTGCAAAAATACAACCTTCGCAATTATAAGGACATATCTATAGCGAATTCCAATCTTATCACTTAAAAGTCCTGGGTAAAACCTTGGTTGCTACAAGCATGTGCAAGTATTTTTGGTAGAAAAGTGTTATTTTGTTAATGACTTTATCGTAATTTTGAGTTTCATTGTGCGTAATCTTGTGATAATTACTGTAACCTGTATTTCAACGTTTCATATCCGCGAGGCTGACATGAATAAAAGTTATTATTATTATTTTTTGTAAAATGTATATTTGTGCATTCTATTAATCATTTTTTAACATTCTTGTTGTGTTTGTTTATAGCTATGAGTTTTTGAAAGTACTTGAATAAAGAAGAAAAACAACATTTAAAACATGGCGAAACATTCGTTTTCTGGGCGTCGCGATGGTCGTGGACTGCCACCTGTGGCAAGCGGCTATGACAACACGGACACACCGTTACAGTGGAACATTTAGATATTTTAGGAATATTTGGAAATTAGGAGTACGTACCACTTTAGCGTTCTTCGATGCTTTTGTAAATGATGACCTAATTGTTTTTATATCTACGCATAAGTATATTGACTACGCATTGATAAACACACACGGACTGACAAACAGACATAAATGAGAAACACGGACTTGTATGATGCAGATATCTTTGAGCAACAGACACTTGTGAAATGGATATATCGTGAGTTCAATACTTCCATCGTTTCCATCTATTTTTTACTCAATACATCTAAACCTATCTATATCTTGGAACTTAAAAAAATATTTAAATCCTATATCGAAAAAACGAATGTGGAAACTGATGGAATCACAATCGTATAGGTATGTTCTAGCAATGATTTTCAAGTGGTTTGCAACCGTCAAACTCAGGTGACCAAGCAAATTGTCAAAAAAAGTGGCGCTCAATGCTATGTGTCAAACTGAAATTGTTCTGCTTCCACCTGTCCACAACCGTCAGAAATTCGTTGCCAGAACATATGCCTATTAACGTTTACGTATGCGCAATTTGTGATCGCCAATACTTTCTATTATTGCGTAGATGAAAGTACATACAACTACTTGACGTAATTTCTTAATATTTTTACCTTGGTCACTGCGCGAAACTGCATGCAGGAACACTTTACATGGATACCACATCACCGAAATCATGTTTCTAATAAACCTCTTCATTTATAAAACAATTTGATTCTAGATAACACTATCGCGGTAGCACCATCACAGATAATTATATCACAGTTTAAGCATACACTTTATATCTATCTACCTATCGATATCACTGCCTCAATAGTAGATTCTTGTGCATAATTGCATTATGTTGTGAAATTGCTAAAAAACAGTTATAATGATTCAAATGCATTGTCACGTGATATAAGCACGCATGCGCTTAAGGGACCAGCGAAATGCGGCTAAAAATAATCAAGTGTTAGTAGGAAAAATGCAAGATTAGATAAGAAATTAACAGATAACTGTTAATATCAAAAGCATCTGATTAAAACATTCAAAACAAAACCAAGATATTCTCCAGGAAGTCAATTATTCTGCGGATATAATAATTTGAGTAACCACATAAGCACATTTCAAAGTACAATGAATATTGTGTTGACAACAATTCTAAGAATCTGATACCTCTGTTCTTGAGCAAAATAAAGGATTATAAAGAGGGCATGTTTGATGAAAAATCAACCATTATTAAATAGTAGTTAAATAGCAGATTTGACAACCAGAAACATTTTATGGCATGCTTTATTAGTGTGGATTTTATAGCTGCTACATATATAAAATTGTATCGTAGCCTTGCGTCTATCAGCTTCTTGCTACAGAAATTGGACAGAAAAATATGACAGCAGTGAAAACAGATTTTGGTGAAGATGGCAACGGAGATAACAACCACACAAACATAACGCTGAAAAAAAACCCGCCATAATATATGTAGGTAAAATAAGCACGTACGGTCGCCTCTAAATATGTACTTTTATTGCCATATAATTATACTAAGTGACATATAAATCCATATAATGAAGTATAATAAGTAAATGATAAAAATTTCAAAATGATTGCACTGCTTTAAAGCCCTTTGACCTTTAATAATGTGTGGATGCCCCCTGATGTGGTACGCATTCTCCAACGCGCCTAGGCATGCTTCTGATCAGGTGGTCAATGTCCTCCTGTGGTATCTCATTCCAGGCAACCACCAACTCCTCTCGAAGTGCTTCTAGAGTCTGAGGAGGACGTTGCAAATTGAGCAACCTCCTACCCATCATATCCCACACGTGCTCAATTGGGGATAAGTCGGGAGATCTTGGTGGCCATGGTAACAATGTGGCATCATTATGTTGAAAGAAGTCTAGTGTGACTCTTGCAACATGTGGTCGGGCATTATCTTGTTGGAAAGTTGGATCTGCCAGGGTGTCAAGATAGGGTAAAAGATGGGGTTCTAGAACTTCGTGGATATAACGCTGCGCGTTCATGTTACCTCTGATGAAGATTAAAGGTGACCTAGAACCATAAGCTATAGCACCCCAAACCATAACTCCAACAGTGTGATGAACATGTCTTTCAACAAAAAACTGTGGATTCCTCCTTTCACCACGTCGCCTTCTAACCCTGGCACGATCATCGTGCATGCCTAAACAAAATCGAGACTCGTCACTAAAGACAATACTGTGCCATTCCTGATCCCAGAGTGACCGTTGTCTGCACCACTCAAGGCGATTACGTCGGTGTTCTCGAGTTAAAGGGAGGACCCAGTGTGGCCGGTATGAAAACAAGCCAAAACTTCTCATTCGTCGGTAAACACTTCGCATGCCAATAGGCGGCGATCTTCACGGTCTGTTGTTCTACGGCGGCGTCCAGTGCCCCTTGCTCTTTGCGTACGGCCTTCTCGAAGCCATGCCTGACAACACCTAACCACAGTGTCTACACTTTTTTGCACTCTAACTGCAATTGCCCGAAAAGAAAGTCCAGCTTCCCGAAGTCCCACTATACGGCCCCTATCAAACTCACTAAGTTGACGAAATCGTACAGGTCTCCGTACTCTAGGCATCGTAACCGATCGTAAAGGATGTCAAGAACCAAAATCCGCCAGCGTTGATTCTTTACTGCGGCTGAAATATTCATTTTTAGAGCGTTAGTGAATTAAAAAAAAGCAGAATAAAAACCGGAATGTCCAACTGATAAGGCTGAAAAATTTTTCACTTGTTATTTACAGTAAGATAAATACATTCACCAACTTTTATTAAAATAAAACCATTTAAACTGGGTGTTCGGATTTATATGTCACTTAGTATATTTAGTTATAATACAGGCATCATGATCATATTGTATCATGTGTATATTCCACTCCTGCTCACTGGTTAACAATGGCTACAGTTACTTGCACTGACTGGCTGATGCAACGTAAGTGGTGTGCGGAGTATGATCCAACATAATATGTTGAAAGATACGTTTCTATTCAAACAAGTTCCAGGCACATGTGCCGAAAACGCTCCTGGCTAGGCGCAAGTTGCAAACTCTCAGAATGTCTGACATATAATCGTACTTAGTGACATTAGAAGTGTAACACCCAGAAAAAATAATTACTTTTTTTTGCATCATAATGACTATGTTTAAAGCATGCTGTGGCAAAAATGTCAACGTTTTATCTTTGTTTTTGTTTACCTCTGTTAAAATGTCTTAGTTTTTGTGAAAAAGCAGTTTCCGAGAGCTGAGTAGTACAGATATTTTTAGTTATTGCCCTTTCGTTTACTAGTGTTAAACATAACAAAATACCGAGTTCGAAGAAGTTCAAATTATCACCATGTTAGCCACTTTGATAGGGGTAGAATTATTGCCTATCAGATGTTTGTCCTATCGCGAAATTGGCCCCTGTGTTAATTGTACTGCAATGACGGTAATGCACGTGTGTCGTGTGTGTACAGAAGAAGGTAGAGGAACACGAAAAAGGCCAAGTGGTTCACTGAGACGTACCACAGAGCGTCAAGATAGACGCTTCTGACAAACCCTACGAGACGGTTTTGCTACTATGCGTCAGATCGCTGACCAATGGTTTGGAGAAGAAGGTAGACCTGTTACTATCGTACACTATCGTCGCATTCGAGCCTTTGGACTTTTTTCATTCCGTCCACGGTTAGTGCTTCATCTGACTGCGGACCACTGTCGACAACATTTGAACTGGAGCAGAGAACGGCAACATTGGGAGGCAGAATGGTATAATGTCATCTTCAGCGATGAATCGCGATGCTCTCTAGGTACGCACGATGGTCGTACAAGGGTCGCCCAACACAATTTTTTTCTTATTACTTGTCAATAAAATTTCGTGAGAATGTTATCGTTTCATTCGTGATGTAAGACTACCTCATTGCCAAAAAATCAAGTTGAAGAAATTATTTGTTCTTGATGTAACACTTCTAATGTCACTGAGTATATACTAGTACATACATCTGGAACGTCTTTGAATATCCGCAACATTTCTTCCGTACAAAAGTACCGGGTACATGTGCCGGAAATGGAAACGGTCCGCGACATGTTGCGGAACATGAAGCAGAGCAAGATGTGTGTCTCAGTCACTTTAGGTAGTTTTGTCCCCGGTGCTTGTTCCGCAACACATTGCAAACTGTTTCCATTTCTGGCACATGTGCCGGCACATGATGCAACGCATATTGCGCAGTAAATCTGTTCTGATGGAAACGTACTTTAAAGCATACTCAACTAGCGCGTTGTTTCAGCAGCTGAGGCAAGTAATCGTTGAAGGAACGACTATTCCATCTACGGTTATATGAAACTGAACATGGCGTTCAATACATACGACTATATGCAGTTTGTGCTGCTTCTGCTATGGTAACACAGAGGACACTGAAAATGCATTTAACAGTTTTTCAGCGGATAAATGCCTCTCCCTAAGAGGCAATGTTAAATCAGTTAAACGTCAGTATGTTTGATTAAATACCACGTGCCCATGTTAATGTGACAAAAAAAAGAAGGTCCACATTTTAAAGGTTAAAACTAATTTATTTTCAAAGCAATTTGCAGCGTTAAGCGTAGAGTGTGGAATTAGTGCAAGTATAGGTATGAAAAAAAGTGATGTACTTAAAAGAAATAAGTCGAACAAAATTGTGCAGAAATGCCATTTGAGGAGGAATACATATCACACTTATTTCGGAACGCTCTGAAAATAGTGAGAAACAGTTTTGGCATGAAGTACTGGGGCGTGTCTTTTTTATAGTCGCCTCGGACCTCAGGAATGCACCGATCGGTTTGATTCGAATCGAGTGAACTGAACTCTACGTCTATCGGACCGCTTATTTACGCAATTAGAAGCGCACCATCTATCACGTCCGCCGAAAATCTAGCAGGCAGTATGCGGTGCCTTTCGCGGCCAACGCGATTTTGCGGGTCAAGTGCGCGGCACACGGGTCGCGTTAACGGCAATACTGTTGCCAGCCGCCCGACGTCGTCATCTAGTTTTTCCACGTACATTATAAACACTTTCGCGTTAGTCATGGTTACCGAGGATCGATTGTGTGCTATGATGGCAAAATATTCGATCTGTAACACGCGGGGTGGGAGCCGTTGGGTTAAACAGCTATTTTTCCTGTTAAAAATTCATAGGAGCTGGTTGATCCCACGGGATTCTCAACAGGTCACCATGAACTTGGCGGTTAACCGATTTGACGATAGATTTAAAAAAAGATGAATAATGTTTAATTTCAAACGTCCACTGAAAACCAAATATAATTTTTTACTAATTTAAATTAATTTTCTTCATTACAAATTTCAATTTTCCATACCACGTACAGCGTGTTCAAGCTCTTCTGCCCCGGGATTATGAGCCCCGAGTTGCTTTTTGTCGCACAATGTTAGAAAGACACAGGGAAGATCCACGGTTCTTTGAAAAAATTTTATGGTCAGATGAGACCACATTTAAGAAAGATGGGTACATGAAACTGCATAACTTACACGAGTGGCACGTAGCAAACCCACATTTGATCAGAGAAGATAAATCTCAATATCGCTTCAAGATAAACCATTGGACAGGAATTTTAAATGGTAAAATAATCGGTCCGTTTGAGTTCCCAGAGACTTTGACTGCTGAGGTTTATTTAGGTTTTTTGCAAAATCATTTAGAAAATTTATTGGAGGACGTGCCACTGAGTATTTACAGGGACATGTGGTTTCAGCATGATGGCTGCCCAGTGCACTATGCACTCTCAGTGAGAGAGTATCTCGATCAAAACTTTCCAGGCAGATGGATAGGGCGGTCTGGTACAATACCGTGGCCAGCCCGGTCACCAGATTTGAATCCGTTAGATTTTTTTTACTGGGGAACTGTAAAAGAAAAAGTGTATTTCAAGCCGGTTCGAAATGTAGCTGAGCTACGGCAAAGACTATTGGAAGCAGCTGAGTTTGTTAATAACCGTGGATTCGCTCGTTTAATAACCCGATCTTTTTTAAGAAGATGTCGAGCGTGTATTGCGGCTGAAGGAAAACAGTTTGAGCATTTGCTGTAAAGGTAAATCATCATCAGCAGCATTTTGACGCCCACTGTTGTGCAAACAGTTATCCTTAAGGGACCTTGTGCGTTTTCATAATCGCTGTTTAATTAGGAAATTTTGAAAAATTTTCATCAGTTTTTCTTCAAATAAAAATTGTGCATAAGTTAACGAGTAATCTTCTAAGTGTTATACCATTTTGGAATCGTTATTAAATGCGCCAACTTTTAAGGTTACTTGCCAAACTCTCGTAGTACATTTTTTCCAGTACAGCCAGTTAAAGTTGAGCAAAGTTTTACTTTGGAATACTTGGTTGGGAAATAAGTGGCAATTTTTCCTGAACGAGAAAAGTTGGCAGTAAGGTTGAGACACCAGTTTGAAGATGCATTATTCATCATTACATTGTAAAAATAAAATCCAAAAAAAGTTAATATTTGTAGTAACAGGAGTTGACAGACTGCCGTAGGGTGTGAAATTTCTATATTTTTTTCAAAGACCTATAATTTTCAAAACACATACATACATTTTTTTTTAAATATTTTTCTGATAGCTGTTATGACTTTGCCTATCACCCGGTTTCGGCTTGACGTCGACTTCTGGGACACCCTGTATAAAGTGAAATGAAAAATGTGTGTCATCAGCATACGTTTGTATAGAACAAAATTCCAAACGAGTGCAAATCAATAGAATAAATTAAATATAGCAGAGGCCCCAGAACCAGTAGTAGAAGAGACACCCCTAACTGGCTTAAATATAAGCTTTCTATCAGCCAAGTAGCTTTCGAAAAATCTTAGCGTAATATCAGATCACCCAAAGTACTTCAGCTTGCTCAAAAATACTGTGATTAACTGTATACGCTTTTGAGAAATCATTCATCACGAATATTGAATTAATATGTCTGTCTGTTGGCTACGATGTTGTCAGTTAGATGGAGCAAAGCTGAAGAAGTGCTATGGCCCGTACGAAATCCTAATTGATGAGGAGGAATCAAGTTATTTTGCTCTAAATATTCCACTAGTTGAGTGTACCTAAGAACAAAAACAGTAAACTAACAGGCCGCAAATGACTGTGAGTTTTTGACTTTGACTAAAGGAATGATAATAGCTTCCTTCCAATATTCAGGAAAAAGTCCCGGTCTTAAGGCACATATTAACAATATGAGTTAGATGCAATAAAATTTCAGATAAGTAGTAACTTAACATGTTCAAGTTCAATTCAGTACTCCCTGTAGCAGGTGTCTGGATATAGGTAACTATTTCCAAAATTTCTTCAAAGGTCATCATTATCAATGTGAATGAAGTTACATCTTGCCCACAAAAACTGTTCTGATAAAACTCTACTGTACTGTCAATCAAGTGTGAATTGATATTAAAATTATTTAACATGAAGTGGTTATTGACTTCGTTAGGGTCTAATAGATCATAAGGTATTTCAATGTGTTTCTGGGGCCAATATTCGGCTCTGCTGAGAGACTTTTATTAAGTTTGGTAGGTGCACTATTAGTGGTATTACCGCAGTGCGGCATAGAGCAACAATGACCAGTAAACATATTTTAACAGGAACGCTCCGGCCTGTAACTGGGGACGGCCAGTGCTCGCACTTAGGCCGGGTGCATACATTCGTTTTCCGTATACGGTTTCCCATTCGGAATTCCGTGAGACTAGCGCAAACGTTCAATTTTTTTAAGTGAATATTATAGTACGAGTACGTTCAGTGGCGGCTATGTGAATGCTTGGCGATGGAGAACGACGATTTAATTTCGATGGCACTTCTATTATCATTCTATCAAAAAAGAAGAAAAAGAAACGTCGGTATTGGGCGCATCCCTTAAGCAGTTGGAGAATCTACGAGAGTCCATTTTATCTAAAAATAGCAAAGTTACGAGCACGTCCAGATAAATTCTTTGATTTCTACAGGATGTCACTACAATTTTTCGATGAACTTCATAATGGCATACGTGATAAATAAAGAAGCAAGACACCGGGATGAGATTATCTGTGGATACACAACATAAATCTACAAACCGAAGCCGAAGCATAAGAGACGAGTTTGATAAGTACTTTATCACGCCGGCAGGAGAAATATGATAGCTATTTAACGAAAGGATTACCAATTTACAACAACAAAAGTACAGTGGGCAATAGTCTTTGTAATAAAAGGGAAAGAAAAGTAATTTCACTCATGTTTTCTTTTTCCACTTTGGGCACGAGTTCCAATCCTGTATAACATCTTTGAAAACTTTCTCCCACACCAAATCTTTGACATCTCTATTGTGGTAGTCCTTGTCATGAATATCCCACAAGCAGGAGTGGTTTTCAACAGCCAATGTTAGTTCTTCTGCTTCACACATTGTCCTGATGCATTCGAGCTCTTGATGCAGCGACGTGACGTCCAATATGCACGCCACTGCGCGATTTTGGATGGAAATTTCCGACTGTGTGCGACGGTACATTACAAATGTATGTCAGTGGCGCGTTCCGCGTGACGTCACTAGGTTTTATCCGTTCCGTTTTTACGAACGTACGTACGGAATGTGCTTCGTTCGGAAAAAAAACGGCATTCAATGTACAGGCGTCCCTCGTTTTACGCGGCATATTTATACGCGGTTTCGCTTATACGCGTTTGCGCTTTTGACACCAGTGATTTATTTTACGCGGTTCACTTATACGCGGCTGCTCCCCGCCTTTCTGCGGCCCGCGCCTTCTGATGCATCGCGTCACCGCGTGGTTTCGACGTGCAATCGGGCATGGGTATGGATTAGTAGGGAATATCCTGGGCAACTTTTAAAAATCATTGAAGAAGAAGGTTTTAAGCCTGAGCAGGTTTTTAACGCGGACGAAACTGGCTTGTTTTGGAAAAAGATGCCAAAGCGTACATTTTTATCAAAAGAGGACCGCACAGGGCTTTAAAGTAGCAAAGGATCGTCTCACACTTTTGCTTTGTTCAAATGCTTCTAGAGATTGTATAATTAAGCCTTTATTAGTGTACAAGTCATTGAATGCCCGTGCTTTAAAAAACAAAGGTAAAAATAAATTGCCTGTGTTTTGGCGTGCCAATGGTCATGTATGGGTAACGGGAGACATTTTCTTAGACTGGTTTGAGAACTGTTTTATACCAGAGGTTAAACGTTATTTGACGTAAAAAATCTTGAATTTAAGGTGTTATTACTCATAGATAATGCCCCTGGTCACCCAGTCGCCCGTTTACAGGAAATAAATCCCAATGTTCGAGTAGAATTTGTTCCACCAAACACCACATCAATCCTACAGCCTCTTGATCAGGTAATCATTGCCATCTCCAAAGCTTATTACACGCGACAAACTCATTGAAAGAGAACTCATAGAACTGACGGAGAACAATTATGATGCTTAAGAAAAAGGCGAAGATGATGAATTAGTCCCGGCACCAAAGGAGTTGACGTTGAAAAAGCTTAATAAATGTTTTACCATGGCACACGATCGCACCGAGCTGTTAATCAGGGAAGATCCTACAATGGAAAGAAGTTTAAAAACTAAACGAGAGGTTTTTGCAGCATTGGCACCATACAAAGAAGTTGAGAAGAATTTACGCAACGAAGCTAAACAGTCAAACATTACGTCTTATTTTCCTAAAGATTAATACTTTTGTTAAAAAATTTACGTTTAATGTTCTCATACATAATATGTACAAACATACCTATGTATATTATGTATTTAACAAACGTTTATGTAATAAAATGTTTTTGTTTCGATATACGCGGTTTCTTTTTACGCGGTGTTTTCAAAGAACGTTACCCCCGCGTAAAACGAGGGAGGCCTGTATTTTATTAGCGTTTGATGCATTCGGGTCTCCGAATATGGAAATCGAACGCAGAAAACGAATGTATGCGCCCAGCCTTACTCGTATACTGAATGATGTCATGATCAGATTGGCGCATTTTTGCCTCACATCATCACCTGCAGCAAGCGTCCAAAAAAATATCCAAGATGAAATGAGATACACAGGCGTTATCTATGAGAACTAGTCACAGCTAAGATTATCCTCTCCGCACTAATTATGAATGTAGTTGTACCTTCTTAAAGCAGATATCTAATTAGTGCAGAGAGGAAAAAGTAAGCTCTCCCAAATTCTCGTAGGTGACGCTACGGTAACTCATTTCATCTCGTACAATTTTACAAACGCGGAAAATACATGATAGGCTATCCTCACGTAGAATGCGTTAATCACTGCTTACGTGTTTGTGGACGGATGCATTCAGGTAACTAAAGCGCAGTACCGCTTCATGACAGCGGAAAAATCGTTTATTTTATCAATGTCAAAACTACAAACACCGCAAAGTTGGGGTTTTCCTTTTCAGAAACAACTACCCTTGAAATAACAAAGGTAATGTGTAGTGAAACGAGGGCGACCAAGTAAAAAAAAAAATAAAGGAAAAAGTACTCACTCTCCAGTTGACGAGAAGGGCTAAGTACGTCTCTGCCCGAAATCATACCGCTCCAACAGAAAATGAAATCAGCTGAAGCTCTACCGAGCAGACGCAGAAACCACATTGATTGTCTTACACTTAATGGCACATCTTCTAACAAGGAAGGCAAAATGTTGCGTAATTGCGTGCGGATTTTCTACTGACCAAACATGAGTGTTTCGAAAGTTATTCACCCCATTACGCGTGAACGTAGATTCGTCTGTCACCAATATGCACTTCAAAAAGTCCGGATTATTGTCATGTTGATGCAACAACCACTCACAAAACCGCACTCTTGCTAGAAAATCGTCAGGTTGAAGGGCTTGTACACGTTGGACGTGAAACAGATAGCCCCTCTTCACGCAGCGTTTGCCACACTTTAGTTTTTGATACTTGCACTTCTCTAGCCACGTCTCTAGAGATTCTCGTCTACGCGATTACCTCTACATGCGTGACCGTAACCATCGGTTGAAGGTTGCATACTGACCTGACACACTGACCCCGACCCAGTTCTGCCGTCGGGTTGAGACCTTGTACCAATCTGTGATGTCCCGCGTCGCGGCTACAGGACGGTATTCAGATATTTTTGATATTGCAGAGCCCTTTATCTCGGTTCCCTTAAGACATTGGTGTATATGGTACTAAGAAAAATTGCTTATGTTTTCAAGATCTACACGTCGCGTCGTGTAAAGGAAAACCCCAACTTTGCGGACACCCTGTATATTGCATGGGGACTTGCCTATCATGTAATTATGCGACTTACTTATTGGTTACTGGAGATATTGCCACTTTTAAGCTTTTTCATCCCTACTTTTTGCTCCTCTTTGCCTGTTATGGCTATAAAGAACTTCTAGCTTATGTTTTTTTTCCTGGGCTACCATTAATAGTTGGTTGACACTACCGAGTATTCATTTCATTGAAAACTAGCACGGCATGCTAAAAAATATAAATTATTGCTTTTGTTTCAATGTGAAAACCTTTACCAAAGTTTGGTTAATTACTGTGAAAAAAATTTACCAGACTGAATCGGCAAATGATCTTAAAAACATAAACCCACTTAGATTTTTTGCAAAATCATCTTCCCATTATTTTGGAAGATTTGCCTCTTGAGATAAGAAGTAGGATGTGGTTACAGAATGATGGGTAACATGCACATATGCTAGTGGAGTAAGGACGTATCTTGATTAAATATTCTCTAAAATATGGATTGGCTGGTTAGGACCAATTCTGTGGCCCCCACATTTTTTTTACTGGATATGTTAAAAGATAAGGTTTTTGAAAAACCACTTCGATCAGCCGATGAACTGCGTCATCGAATCCGTCAAGCAGCACTGAAAATATCTGATTAAAGTTTGAGACGTTTAAAAGGACAATTTGTGGTGGTGGTAGACATTTTGAAAATCTGCTGTGAAAATAATAATAATAATGAAAATAATAATAATTTATTTCAGGCAATATTTACGTTACAAGATGTTAATTTAATTTTAATTTAGTTCATTTAAGATGTTAATAATGATTCCTAATTCTTTATTTGATTTTAATGTTGTAAAAATCAATCGAAATAAAAAAATACAACCTAATATTCTGTTCATTATTTTGATGCCTGCATACAACAATGAACAAGAAAGGATGATGGATAGCTGTTTTAGATATTTGCTAAAATAAAAAGCTATTACAGCAACTACAAGGTTGTAATTTGGAAACAAAAGGCAGCTGCACTTATTATTTTCTATTTGAAGTATTTCGCAAGTATTACGACTTTAATGACAAAAGTTGGAATTATTCAGTGTTTAGTAAAAAGAACCTACAAATGTTATACTACTTTTGAAAGAGCATTAATAACTAGTTTGTAAGGTGATTTGGTGATTCAGTATGGTACCTTTTTTTTCACAGTAATTAGACAAATTTTAGTAAAGGTTTTCGCATTGAAAGCAAATGTAATAATCTAGTTTTTTAGCATACAGTGCTAGTTTTCAATGAAATGAACACTCGGTTGTCTCAACCAACTATTAATTGTAGCCCAGAAAAAAAATAAGTTCTTTATAGCCGTAACAGGCAAAAAAGGAGCAAAAAGTAGGTAGTTTTTTAAAAAAACTTAAAAGTCGCAATATCTTGAAAACCATAAAACTTTCACTGGTCATGTTGATTTGATCTGATTGATCTGCAGCCAATCTACCTCCCGCGTCACTCTGGCGTGTTATTTCTGGGACCGCCTGTATACACCTTCGGAAAAACCATTATTATACATTATGATGAGGAAGAGAGATGGAAATATACAAAAGTATGTAGGTGCGTGAAAGACACTCGATTGTAGGATCCTATCTGGCAGCGTCGGAGTGTGACGGACAACGGGGTAAAGTAGAAGAGTGATAAAAGAGAGATGGCAGAACGGGCGCTGGCGCCTGCCGCTTAGACGGATGCGCTCAACAAATGCGATTTGTTTCTCCCATTCGCAGAGTTGCCGATTCCAATATGTCATATTTCTAAGAAATCTAAGTCTACCCAAATTTCGGGAAAAATAGCTGCGGATTCCACATAAGAGTATTCCAAAAATGAAAAAAGTTCAAACTATTAAAATTGTATTAATGTTTCATGGTTCAAATCATATTTTTCATGTTTGTATATTGTTGTATAAATGATTTTGTAATCCCTATTCTTGTTGCCAGTAGAGATACAACAGAGAAATCATGGACCGCTAGATAGGGCTACAACTACCATATGACTATCAAATAGTAGTGATAAACAGGGTTTGTTTATAGCACAGTTGCCTGGTGTGGCGAATTTGCACCATAGGGGCGATTTGACAACTTTGAAGGACAACTATAACGGGTACTATGGTGCTCGGTATTCGGGAATCTGGCAATACCTGATGATTAGTAACGTTTATTACGCCAGATTGTTTGCTGACTTGCGCAGTACAACATGACAATCAACGTGACTGAGCACCTGGTAACCCTGGTTTAAGGTGTTATATTTAAAGAGCTTGGGGCAGTTAGGCATCTAGGTCACATTTTTTAATGTATTTCGAGAAATCCGTAATGTTGAGTAAATACTAGATCACGTTTCTTGCTTAGTTTGCTGAAAATTCTACAATAAACGTACATTTTGAGAAACAGAGATTTGGTGACGACAAAATCGTAAAAATATAACGCATTTTCGTAAAATAATTTCTTTGTTGAAAAGACTGTGGCTTGATGACCCATTGAACGAGGATAGTGTCCCGCTCCGCTTTGAATATTCGAAACACTATACTCCAGCAGCATTCAGCTTCAATGTTATCTTTATGAAGTTCTAACGTCTAGGCCATGCTGATTAAAAGCTTGAATGAATCAACACTTAACTCTAAATTCCCCACAATTCGGGAAGCTCTACTCAAATTGGCAACACAGCGTATCTGCCTATTATTCTCATTCGTGATACAGGTCTGCGGTCTGCTGCAAATTTCAGTATGCGTTGAGTCGATAGAAGAAGTACAGTAGATGCGCGCATTACGCACCAGTTCGATTGGACGTCCTGTGAACCGATTTCGGTGATTTCGAGATTTCACGAAATCACCTAAATCACTCTACTTATTTTTATGAATGGATAATTGGTTTTGTAGCAATAAAGGTTGCGTCTCATAACAAAAATAAGAAGATACCCACTCTAACAAAAAATAGTACAAGCTTAAAAATGTGTAACGAAAATAAAAAGATATTCTAACAAAAAAATAAGTTCTCAAAAATAAAACGCAATAATGAACACAAATGTTTCAAATGGTCCTTCACAGCTGGGGCTCAAAAACGTCTCCTTCATTCAATGAACAGTATGTCAGGCGGTTATAAAACTCCTGATGAACTCTCAAGAGGGTAGAAGGCTGTATTTGCCCGAGCGCTTCAACGATTTTCACCTGTAGGTTATGCAAATTGTCTGCTCTGTCATTGAAAGTGTAAACAGTACTTTTCACATAACCCCACAAGAAAAAATCATTGGGCGCTAGATCGGATGATCTAAGAGGCCATTTTATTGTTCCGTTACCGCCAATAATCCGGTGGCCGAACACACTTTCAAGGTAAGTGTGTACGATCGCCGCATTATGCGCCGGGCATCCATCTTGTTGGAACCAAATATTAGAGAGATCAATGCCAAGCTGCCCAATTGCAGGAACAATCTGCGTCTGTAGTAACGCCAAATATTTTGCAGCCGTAAGAGTTCCATCAATAAAGAACGGTCCGATAATGTTATTAGCTAGAATTCCTGCCCACACATTCAGTTTCTGTGGATACTGCGTGCGGACGGGAATACTGAGGTGTTTATTTTCCCGAGACCAATACCGAACGACTGAAGGATTGTGATGACCGTGGAGAGGGAATGTGGATTCATCAATAAACAAAATGTTACCAATAAAACTTCCATCCCTGTTCGCCTTCTCCATGACCGTTTCACAAAACTCCATTCGACGGTATTTGTCTAAAGGAAATATTTCTTGAACCGTTCCAACCTTGAAGCTATGATAGCCGTTGCGATGCAAAATATTTCTTGTTGTTCTGGGTGTGAGATCGGCTATTGGTACCATTTTAGCAATTTTTCTGCTTGAGCATGGCTCAGATACTTCTGCAGCGGCACAAACAGCAGTTTCGATCTCCTCCCTTTTCTCGCTAATTTTTGGTTTCCAACCTTCAGGGTGCATGCAGCTATGGCACTTATGTAAGCAGCCCACCCTCTTGAATTTTTCGTAGGTATTTATAACCGTTGCGTGAGACGGAATTGGCCGATCTGGGAAGCGTACCGCAAATAATTCAACAACCGCGCGTGCTGAATTATTCTGGATGTACCATTCTATCATTTGAAACTTTTCTTCTTGCGAGTACATTTTTAAGATATTTTGGATTAAATAAAGACGCACCTTTCCTACACAAAACCCAACCGCAGAGTGAGTCATGAATCCCTTATCGCACTTGACAACGGCACGCGCGTTAACGGTAGGAAATATGTACGAATAGCGATGAAAGTAGGCGAGCCGATGCGCTGTTGCCAAGAAATGATTTCCCATGTATAACAATGGTTTTTCCTAAGGTGTATGTCTTTCAATCAATCCGGTTCATCTGAACAGAATCCTTCCTGTAACAAGTGCCTCGGATAGATGGCATGAACAGAAGCTATTTTTACTTGTCTAGCAAAATAGATAATCTAAGATCTGATAAAAATTTGCCTTTAGTGATTTCCCATACAGGGATGAGCATTAATTTTAACAATTGAACTGTTTCTGGTCATTCGCGTATTCTCTATCCGTTCAAGATACTGGCTAAGTATACCTGTAGTAGTGTAGCACCAACCACAAAGGTCGAGGTTAAATATTGAGCGAATACGTTACCGATATTATCACCGTTTTATGAGTAAAAGTATGTGTACGGAGTCATGGGGGTCCACTGGTCCGGTCATATAATTTATGTACAAATGTAACCTTTGGAGTGCCATAACGTTTTAAATGCAGCCAATGGAACTTGAAGAAACTATAATGTATGTACATTTGAATCGTTTACGATTGTCATAAAGCCAACAAAGTTCACGGACATCTGATTACGCTATCTGAAGGTAAAGTGGTCTCTATGCATTAGTAGTTGTCGTATGACTAATTCCTTATCTCGTTTTCGATCAATTTAAATTCGTACCCAGGCCTGTTGAAAGTTCGACGATGATTTATTTTTAGAAATGCTTCATTAGTACCATATTGGTAGATAGATCGCCTGTCGTGAAATATAATAATAATAATAACATGCCTTTATTCGATTCTTTCACCAATACATATTTGATAAAGATAAAAATAAATAAAGATAACTTCAATGACAAATCAAATGAGTGAATCTGTTTCTCGTGATATATTTATGTCTTTAGATATCAAGAAGATACATATCCATTCAGAATATTTTATTGGTTGCAATTATTGCTCCCTGCCTGTTAGTTTAGGAAGTGAAATCTAGCCAACGCCTTTCAAATTGAACTTTTTTCTGATAGCTTATTGTTGAATCTCAAACGGAAAGTAAATAGTACTGGAAATTTCACAATGTATCACATAAGAAAATTTAGTTTTTATTCGACTCGGAAAATGCGACTAAATGTCATATTTCTTATAAACCAATATGTATTCTTCTACAGTATAATGAGACTTAAAATACGACACTGCATTCGTATTCATATACATTTATCTAATTCCTCATAGGACTATCAACTGAATCTTTTCTGAAGCCGCACCACAAACAAAAATAGTTTATGAAAAGTCTCGTCCTTGGCATGCTAGTAACCTTGAGTGAAAATTTCATCAAAATACGAAGGTATTTTTCGAGTTTTGAAGGGACACAATTTTACCGGACAGACAACATACATACGGAAATGGGCGACACAGTGTTGGGAAATAAGACAGCGCAAAGCGCCATCTATCTCCAGAAGCGACCACTGCGGGAGCGTATAGATGCTATTAGTTGGAACTATTAAAGATCTCAGTTCACGTTTAATAGTCCAGTCACCACGTGACCGCTAGATGACTGACGATTCTGGCTGTAAGGTAGATGTGGTCTACTTGCCATTAAATAAACTAAACTTGATGCTTTCGTCTGTCCGACCAAATGACAGCCAATCATCAAGGGCTGTTTCGTGCTTCTTGGCTACTCATCAGCATGGTCTAGGCTTAGTCTCTCGTCTCCGGGACTACGAACGAAAGCATCGCAGCTATCCTCTATCCTATTGATATAAGATGCGCTCCAGCAGTAGTCGGTTCTGGTGATAGATGACGCTTAGCACCTATCCGAGATAAAATGAGTTACCGTAGCGTCATCTATGAGTATTCTTTTCTCCACAATAATTAGGAAACTACTTTGAAAAGGTTAGTGTCTCACAGATGGTGCTGTAGTCAACTATACAGGGTGTAATTTAATACAGGATATGACTCAGCTCATTTTAAGACGAAAAGTGTATATGAACATATGTCCTAAACCTCTTAGCTTTTGAGCTACAGGACGTTAAAATTTAAAAAAATTGTTTTCTTATTATCACTTTAAAACTGTTCTAGATATTTTCATTAAATTTGACATGCACCTACTAAGCACCAATGGGCATTTTTTGATGTAGAGCATTTTTTAATATTTCTACGAGTCGCGTACGTATTCTGGAGATTTAAAAAAAAAACAATATGTTACGCTATTGCTTTTAACGAAAATTATTTTTGAAATACTCATTCATTTTGCAACAAATTTGACCTTTTAACTTTTTTCCATCGGATACACCATTTATGCGTAGAAAATAAAAACCATTTTCATAAATTTGTGGTACAGTGGACCTCCGGTAATCCGACAAACATTATGCAGGACAGTGTCGGACTATCGAATTTGTCGGATTATAGAGCACTGCCTAAGAACCCCTATAGTCGGAATTTTTTACAAAAGAGTACCTTGTAATCCGACAAATTACATATCCAATGGTAAGATTATATAAGTTATGTATATGTTTGTACTTTGAAGTACAAATCAGAAATAGTTTATGTATGTCGAATTTAGTAAATTAAATAACTACAGAGAGCTTACGTTTTATTATAAAATTAAGCATAAATGCACATACATATGTACCAAATTAATCAAGAATTATTAATCAAAATCATTAATGAATTTATCAAATTATGAAGCTTGGAAATATTCATCAATTTTTTTTTGTAAGGTTGTTATAACGCGAGATCAGAGCTTTGTCTCTCAGTCTTCTCAAAAGTAAAAGTTCGTTGTAGGATGTACCATTCTCCTCAGCCCATTGTAAACCTAGCTCAAAGGCGTTAATTGCGTCGTGTGCTGTGACTTGTGGAGCAGTTGCAATCACGTCGTCGTTATTTTCCTGATTGTTTGTTGTATAATTAGAAACTTCTTTTATAATCTCTTCATCAGACATTTCATGAAAAACATTTTCCTCTTTATCCATTCCACGGCACCAGATTTCAAAATCTTGCGGACTTATCTGTGTTTCAGTAGCGACTTGTTCTATAACTTCCGAAGTACCTAACACTGATTTGTGGAACGTTGCTAGGAGTGGTGACTATATCTGACCATAACTTTTTCCAAGACGATTTAATAGTTGATGACGGTAACGCATTCTACGACTGACAAAGAGCAAAAACCAAGTCTTTCATATTAAATTCCTTTAAAGATTTTTCTATTGGTTGGTCTTTTGATACGGCTCTCAGAAGTAGGTTTTTCTTATAGTCTTGCTTGACAAACTGAATAATATTCTGGTCCATTGGTTGAATCAGTGCAGTGCAATTTGGCGGAAGAAACATCGCAGTGATGCATTTATCCTCAGTTGTTAGTTCTTTTTCAATCGGATGTCCGGGAGCGTTATCAAGAAGCAACAACGCTTTTTGAGGAAAATTATGATCTTTTAACCATTTTCTAACTTCAGGTACGAAGCATTCATCAAACCACTTTTTGAAAAGGTCTTTTTTCATACATGAACTTTTTTGTCCGTAATAGTGTACAGGTAAATCAATGTTTTTGAATGCCCGTGGTTTATTAGATTTCCCAATGACCATCATCTTAAGCGCGTGTGTGCTCGCATCGTTAGCACATGGTAGTATGGTTACACGCTCTTTACTTACTTTTCGCCCAGGTACGGATTTTTCGTTACAAGAAACGAAAGTTTGTTAGGCATCACACGCCAAAAAAGCCCTGATTCGTCTGCATTGTACACCTGTGACGGGTCAAGATTTAAATCGTTCACCTTTTGCAAAAATCTTAATTTGAAGGGCTCTATGCAGGTGGCATCGTTAGAAAGTTTCTCTCCTATAATAGTCATTAAACGTATGCCATGACGACTCTAGCCATCCTTTGCTGGCCACAAAATCATCTTTTTTTGTTATTTCCTTATAAAAAAACTTAGCTTTCATGACCAACATGGGTCCTGAAATTGGTGCATGCCTATTTCTTTCCTGAAGAAACCACATGGACAAAGCTTCTTCCACTTCTGGATGTTCAGCTTTCTTGAGTGTCTGTCTCTTGCCTGGCCCGCAGTCAGTAGTTGACACGAACTTCTTGATCTTCTCGTGGTTTCTTTTAATGTCATAAATTGTAGATCGGCCTGCGCCGTATTCACTTGCTAAACTATTGAAAGTTTCATTGCGATTTAAGCGGTCTAAAATATCACATTTTTCTTTAATTGTCAATGTTTTGTGCTTTCGCTTTTGAGTTTGTGATGACATTACTAGGTACTATACTTAATACACAATGAATAAATAGTAAACAATGAACGCACGCTAGGCCGTACCGCTATCACCAGTAGTCAAATTCAAACTAAGTAAAACAATGCTTACGCGTCGAGTACGATAGCGGTGGCGCGTACAAGTTGTAACCTGTTCAAACCTGCGAGATCTACATTAGCGAAGATTGACAAATACGTATGTATGTAATACATGTTCAAAGACATGTCGGATTACAGGGGGCGCCGGATTAGACAGGGGCCGGATTATTGGGGGTCCACTGTATAACGAAATTATTTTGAACTAGTAGGCTGGTGTCCTATATGATTTTTAAAATAATGACATTTGATCGATTATGTTGTGGTGTTATTCTGACAAGTATTCATAAACGTGATTTTTATATTGCGAGTTCCTTTAATCAATGATAAAAAGAAAATAAGTAAACTATGCCAAGATTTGCAAATTCCGAGTTAGCAGATTGCATTTTACCTACGGACTGACGGGAATGCGCTTATGACTAGGCGGATATATACTAAGTGACATATAAATCCGAACACCCAGTTTAAATGGTTTTATTTTAATAAAAGTTGGTGAATGTATTTAACTTACTGTAAATAACAAGTGAAAAAATTTTCAGCCTTATCAGTTGAACATTCCGGTTTTTATACTGCTTTTTTTTAATTCACTAACGCTCTAAAAATGAATATTTCAGCCGCAGTAAAGAATCAACGTTGGCGGATTTCCTTTACGATTGGTTACGATGCCTAGAGTACGGAGACCTGTACGATTTCGTCAACTTAGTGAGTTTGATAGGGGCCGTATAGTGAGACTTCGGGAAGCTGGACTTTCTTTTCGGGCAATTGCAGTTAGAGTGCAAAGAAGTGTAGACACTGTGGTTAGGTGTTGTCAGGCATGGCTTCGAGAAGGCCGTACGCAAAGAGCAAGGGGCACTGGACGCCCCCGTAGAACAACAGACCGTGAAGATCGCCGCCTAAGATTATTGGCCTTAAGGGACCGTTTCTCCACTACCAGGTCCATTGCAAATGAATGGTTTGCAGAACACGGAAGACCTATTGGCATGTGAAGTGTTTACCGACGAATGAGAAGTTTTGGCTTGTTTTCATACCGGCCACACTGGGTCCTCCCTTTAACTCGAGAACACCGACGTAATCGCCCTGAGTGGTGCAGACAACGGTCACTCTGGGATCAGGAATGGAACAGTATTGTCTTTAGTGACGAGTCTCGATTTTGTTTAGGCATGCACGGTGGTCATGCCAGGGTTAGAAGGCGACGTGGTGAAAGGAGGAATCCACAGTTTTTTGTTGAAAGACATGTTCATCACACTGTTGGAGTTATGGTTTGGGGTGCTATAGCTTATGGTTCCAGGTCACCTCTAATCTTCATCAGAGGTAACATGAACGCGCAGCGTTATATCCACGAAGTTCTAGAACCCCATCTTTTACCCTATCTTGACACCCTGGCAGATCCAACTTTCCAACAAGATAATGCCCGACCACATGTTGCAAGAGTCACAATAGACTTCTTTCAACATAATGATGTCATATTGTTACCATGGCCATCAAGATCTCCCGACTTATCCCCAATTGAGCAGGTGTGGAATATGATGGGTAGGAGATTGCTCAATTTGCAACGTCCTCCTCAGACTCTAGAAGCACTTCGAGAGGAGTTGGTGGTTGCCTGGAATGAGATACCACAGGAGGACATTGACCACCTGATCAGAAGCATGCCTAGGCGCGTTGGAGAATGCGTAGCACATCAGGGTGCATCCACACATTATTAAAGGTCAAAGGGCTTTAAAGCAGTGCAATCATTTTGAAATTTTTATCATTTACTTATTATGCTTCATTAAGTACTTATACAAAATTTTATTAAAATAAAACCATTTAAACTGGGTGTTCGGATTTATATGTCACTTAGTATATCAAGTGCGGTATCCAAAGCGTATCATTCCCGATACCAAAATGTTTTCTAGAATACACAGAAGACTACCAGAAAATGGGAGTCTTAGAATCGACAACAGTTCCAAAGGGTCACAACGCACGGTGAGAACACCAGAATTAGAGGAAGCTGCTTTAAACATAATTGAGGAACATCCAGAAATAAGTACTAGGAAAATTGCTGTAATGCTTAATGTTTCCCCATTTTCTTATTTAGAAAATACTTGTTGATAATTTACTATATCTCTATCATATTCAAAGGGTTCAAGCACTACTCACGCCGATGGTATTTAGAAACACTTGCTGAAAACCCTTTATTTGATATCAAAATACTCTTTGATATGATGAAGCTACCTTTTCCCGCAATTCCATTCGAAATTTTCATAATAATCATGTACGAGCCGAAAACAAAAATCATACGCAATTACGGGGTCACATATCAGGAGCAGTTTTCAGAGAATGTGTATGCTGGAATATTTGGAGATTTCCTCATAGGACCATTCTTCCTTCCAGGACGTCTGGATGGACTATCCTATCCTCACTTTCTTGAAAACGATTTGCCAATTTTGCTCGAGCATTTACCTCTTTTATTAAGCGAACAAATGGAGTACATGCATGATGGTGCTCATGCACATTTTAGCATTCATACTAGTGAATTTCTAAATGAAGCGATTACGAAAAGCTGAAAATACGTGGGAGAACTCAATCTTGGCCTCCCAGGTCGCTTGATTTGAATACTTTAGACTATTTTTTGTGGGGGTACCACAGGACTTTAGTTTATAATACACTGGTTCACTCTGTAGAGAAACTAAGGAAGATAATTTAACTTTCTTGTCAAACCGGAAGAAACACTGCTGGAATTTTTGAAAGGGTTCGCCAATCCACGAGGAAGAATTGCAACCTGTATTCTAGCAGAAGGAGGAACATTTTCAAGAATGATTGATTAAAATTGCCAAAATGGTTTTTATTTTTTACGCGAAAACGGTGCTTCAGACGGAAAAAAGACAGAACGTCAAATTCGTTGCAAAATAAATGAGGATTTCAAAAATGATTTTCATTTTCGAAAAAAACAATGGCGTACCATTTTTTTTTAAATCTCCAGTACACATTCGGTCGCCACTGGTAGATATATTAAAAAATATTCTACATCAAAAATGCCTATTGGTACTTAGTAGGTGCAAGTCAAATTTCATGAAAATACCTATAACAGTATTAAAGTTATGATAAGAAAACGATTTTATTCTTAAAATTTTAACACCCTGTAGCTCAAAAGATAAGAGGTTTAGGACATATGTAGCATATAAACTGTTCTTTCTGAAATGAGATAAGGAATCATATCCTGTATTTTTAGCCATCAATTAAATTACACCCTGTATATGAACATATACAGGATGTCCGCAAAGTTGGGGTTTTCCTTTACACGACGTGTAGATCTTGAAAACATAAGCAATTTTTCTTAGTACCATATACACCAATGTCTTAAGGGAACCGATATAAAGTGCTCTGCAACATCAAAAATATCTGAACACCGTCCTGTAGCCGCGACATCCCCCAGTGGTACTAGGACACTAGCTCAACCCGACGACAGAACTGGGTCGGGATCAGTGTGTCAGGTCAGTATGCAACCTTCAACCGACGGCTACGGTCACGCGTTTAGAGATAATCGCGTAGACGTGAATCCCTCAACAAGCACTAGAGACGTGGCTAGAGAAGTGCAAGTATCAAAAACTAAAGTGTGGCAAACGTTGCGTGAAGAGGGGCTGTATCCGTTTCACGTCCAACGTGTACAAGCCCTTCAACCTGACGATTTTCCAGCAAGAGTGCTGTTTTGTGAGTGGTTGTTGCATCAACATGACAATAATCCGGACTTTTTGAAGTGCATATTAGTGACAGACGAATCTACGGTCACGCGTAATGGGGTGAATAACTTTCGCAACACTCATGTTTGGTCAGTAGAAAATCCGCACGCTGTCCGTCGGGCACATTTTCAACAAACATTTTCGGTGAATGTTTGGGCTGGCGTGGTGAATGGTATGCTCATTGGATCATTTATTCTCCCAAATCGATTGGACGGGATGCAATACCTAGACTTTTTACGAAACATTTTACCTTCCTGGTTTGCCTGCGTCTGCTCGGTAGCGCATCAGCTGATTTCATTTTCTGTTGGAGCGGTATGATTTCGGGCAGAGACGTACTTAGCCCTTCTCGTCAACTGGAGAGTGAGTACTTTTTCCTTTTTTTTTTTTACTTGGTCGCCCTCGTTTCACTACACATTACCTTTGTTATTTCAAGGATAGTTGTTTCTGAAAAGGAAAACCCCAACTTTGCGGACACCCTGTATAGCTACAGCGTCATTTTCAAGGCACCTTTTTAGGGTAAACTTGTAATTATTGCGGAGAGGAGAAACACAGCTGTGAAAAATTCTCATAGATGACGCTACGGTATCTCATTTCCTTTCGGATAATATTTCGGACGCGCGAATATAATATAAGGTTGGCTATATTCAGGTAGAACACGTTAATCAATGGTATTATTTGGAATACATAATAATAAAACAGCTATAACATTTTTCAACAAAGTTTTACATTTGATTACTTCCGATACTTTTGTTTGGTCTATTAATCAGTTATTAGCTGAAGCGCCCTTTGACAAACATATACTTTTATCATCACACTCATGTTGACGGAACCAATCAAAATTGGTCAACCGCACTATAAAATACTAAAACAACTATAACATTTTTAAACAAAGTTTTACATTTGATCACTTCCGATACTTTTGTTTGGTCTATTAATCAGTTATTAGCTGAAGCGCCCTTTGACAAACATGTACTTTTATCATCACATTCATGTTGATGGAACCAATCAAAATTGATAAACCGCACTATAAAATATTACAGACAGACATCGCCGCATCACTTCCGCATTGATCAAAATAACTTCATAGTATCAAGCAAGCGCGTTTTATCATCCGAAGTAGGCCACCTTTGGGTCTTCTATTTTCAGCTTGCCGGTGTGCCAAAAACTATTACAATATTGGTCGTCTGCCAGCAAAACATTTTTATTTTGTTGGTCCAGTAAGAGAAGCTTTTAAAACCTATCGAATGTACAGGGCGGCCGATATGTAACTGACTGGTTTATATCTTAAATATTTGTGGAATGAAATATTATACGTATTCCATCACTTTTTGGTAGGTTTCGGGAGGAATATTTTCAAGCGCTTCCGTTATATTATTCTTCAGCTGCTCTAGTATTTGGTTTGATGGCATAAACCCTATTTTTCAAAATTCCCCATAAAATAAGTCAGGAGCCGTTAAATCCTGTGACCTTTTTGGCATCTCCAAATCGAGAATTAAACGTCCCGGAAATATTGTTCGGAAAAGATTCATTGTTTCCCTAGCTGTGTGACAAGTTGCTCCGTCCTGCTGGAACCACATGTTTTGCAGGTTAAATTGAGGATTTCATGATCACTAGGCTGTAGTTCTTAGGTTAATGGAATTTTGTATGGCCGCAAATGCAAGTCTTTTACTTAGTTCTTGAGAACGATGTCTGGTAGACGACTCAGGACGCTCCACTACACTTTCACGAACTCTCTCGATATTTTCCGGAGTACGAACAGTTCGAACACGGTCCGACCTCGGCAAGTCTTTAAATTCACCTGATTGTTCAAATTTCCGCACCAACTGACGAATGGTGTTGACACTGGACACATTATTTCGACCGAATTCTTGTAGCTTCGGAATCGTTGCAACAGTCGACTCATTATTTAAGTAAAACGTTTAAACAATACGGACGCGTTGTGGGGTTGTGTAGCGCTCCATGATGAATTGGACACATGTGCTTTAAACAACTACTGCAGCGCTACCTACTGAAATGCGTGTATTAAAAATGGCGAGCAATTTAAATCAGTCAGTTATACAGGGTGGTCCATAAGTCCTTTGAAATTTCAAATTTGAATAAAATTTAACGGGTGAGCGTGAGCGGCGCGGGCGAGGTGGGGGCAGTATCTTCAGTGTCTGGGAATTCAGTCGCCATGAAGTGTTTCACTGGAGCGGATCGTGCTTTTTGTGTGCGCGCGTTTTATCAAAATAATGATTCGGCAACCATTGCGCGGCGTAAATATCGAGAATACCACAATTTACACAATTTTACAAAGTGTCCAACAGCTCAAACGATTAAGAACTGGGTTGCTAAGTTCGAAGAGACTGGTTCGACGTTAGATAAACAGCGGTGGGGTCGACCAAGGACAACTCGTATTGAAGAAAACTTCAACATTGTGGCACAGTCTGTTCGTCAAAATCCTACCCAGTCTACTCGTAAGCGTTCCAGTGCACTAAACGTACCCAGAACATCTTTACAGCGGATTTTAAGGAAAGATTTACGTCTGCACGCTTACAAAATTCAGTTAGTGCAGGAATTAAAAGATAATGACGCTATTCAGAGACTAAACTTTGCGAATGAAATGTTGAATCGATTTTCTTCGCTCAATAATGTGTTGTTCTCGGACGAGGCTCACTTCCATTTAAACGGGCATATAAATAAACAAAATTGCCGTTATTGGAGCCCCGAAAATCCAAGGCGTAAGCATCAGAAGCCCTTACACAGCCCTAAAGTTACAGTTTGGGCTGCTATGTCAGCGCATGGCATCGTAGGCCCTTATTTTTTTGAGGACGACAGAGGTCGCGCATTAACTGTTACTTCGGAGCGGTATGTAGCATTCATAGAAGAGTTTTTGACTCCAGCGTTACAGAATTTTCCAGGCTATAATACGCACACCTGGTTTCAACAGGACGGAGCAACTGCCCACACCTCCAACACTTCTATGCCCGTCGTCTGTCAACTTTTTCCCAGCAAAGTAGTTTCTCGAAGAGGAGACATTTCCTGGCCACCACGTAGTCCAGATTTGACCCCAATGGACTTCTTTTTATGGGGCTACATCAAGAGTAAAGTGTACGACACCACTCCGCGATCAGTTGATGTCCTGAAAGAAAATATCCGAAGAGAAATGGCAAGCATTACAGTGTTGACTTGCCGCGCAGTCATCGACAATTTTAGACGTCGTTTATATGAGTGCCGTGATCGTAATGGATTGCATTTAGACGATGTGATTTTTAAATCATAATTCCCATTCAATAAAGATGATAACAAAATATAATAATTCTTCATAATGTTACTAGTTTGGTTTTATTCCTTTTTTTCCAGCTCAAAGGACTTATGGGTCACCCTGTATATTGGCCACTCTGTATATCCAAAGATTGGAATTCGTTGCCAAAGAAAATATAAGATTTAAGTTTTAGGGCCGATTTCACCAACATTAATATTATGAACCAATGGGAAAATACCTTATCGAAATGCAATTTGACGGAAGCTGTCAAAGGTCTCTGAATATTAGTGATTTCTATTGAAATATTGAATAAAATCGTGAAAATTGACTGTATTATAAACAAGACCACTTTTTGATTCCAACGTGATGCTTTTGTACAGAAAAAACAGGACAACTTTCATGTATTTTGATATATGTTATAGGTTTACATTTAACAATCCGTTATCCCCCTCAGTGAATGGGAATGCGGCAAATAATAGGTCGATTTTCTAGCTGTTAAATTTGGCAGCAGATTTGGACGTTTGTTAATGCATGGCACTCTCGAATTTACCAACTTCAATAAACTGAAAGTTATCGTTACATACCTGTTGACTAGTGTGGATTTGTCTGTATTGTGCAAGAAAATAGAATATAAAATACATTCCATCCAATTCCTTATCTTCCTTTACGTCATAATAGTAATCATTTTTTAATTTATGGGTTAATGAATTTATGATATGATTTATTATAGCATAACCCGCTGCCCTATCAATACAAATTTAACATACAGGTCGGGATGAATATCACGGCAGCAACTGATGATTTGGGCATGTCTGGTAACAACGTATGAAGTGAAACTCGCTAACTTCACAAATTTGAAGATTTTGTACAATTTATTTGAAAATGATGAAAAATATGTCTGCTTTGGCAGGGTAATGTCGCAACCAAATGGCAGTCACTCTTTCTGACACAGTCCGGATCGAAAGATGACGATACTCGTGAAATGTATTGATACTTCTAAATATAGGATCGTATCGAACATCCCTACTGTCAAGATGTATAACCCAAGGTACCGACGGAGCTATATTACGGCGTCATGGAAATAATTTTAAATTTTCATTTGCATTTTTTCAAGTGTTGTGCAATGATTTTGGGAAAAATGTCTCGAATAGTCTTATAAAGTATAGTAGAGCATATTTCAACAGATGGCGGAACTTACTCCACTGGGACCAGGAGGGTGAAGCGGTTTTAGGTTTGATGGTAGCTTTAAGGCGTATATTTGGGAATTTATTAATCGCTGTGAATATAGTGTGGATGTTTGTTCAGTTCCTGAACAACGAAAAATATTCAACTTTATGGATGTATGGATTTCAAAAAACCTGAATGGTTTTGTGGGAATATCAATCTAAGGTGCCATAATGATTCTGATGAACGGCAAGTAAATGAATGAATGTTTGGAAACGAGCAATATCTTTTGGTAGAGTCTGTCATCAAGTAGGTGCTTAATGGCTATCTGCAAGAGGTTTATAGGAAAAAATACCCAGTACCACATATCAATTGAAGAAAATAATATAAATACGAATAAAAAATCAACAATAGTAATTAAAACATGAATTTAATTCAAAAATCAAACATTTCTTAAAATTTTGACTGAATTATATGTAATTTCTTAATATTCAATAAGCTGGTGATGCTTCAATGACAAGTTGTCATCTCATACTTTGACAGTATTTTTTTTCAACATTTCATAGCTAGTGGTTGCTAAAATTTGTTGATTGGAACTTGAAGCTCATTCGCTGTATCTGACGGTCTGTTACCCTATAGGTGGAGAATAACGGACTGTTGTTGGTGAAGTTTTCCCTTAATGAATTTAATTCGCGACGTCCTCAAAATTCTCCAGTCGAATGCTGTCGACAAAAATTGATGCACTTGGGTAGATCAAAAATGTCTATTTAGAATGAGCTGCTGAACCATGCTGCCAAGAAGACTAACCCTCCAGCTGATCCTGCCCCGTTACTTTGATGAAATTGTCACACAAAGTTACTACTATGCCAAAAACGAAAAAGCTTTAAAATTGTGTGGCGGCAAAAAATAGGACAAAAGCAGTTATACCAGAGGCTTCTGATACTTTTTTGTTGGAGTCGAAAATCAGGGGTTGGGCGTTGTAGCGTATATATCATATTTTTGGCAGCAGTCTATTTATACTAAGTGACATATAAATCCGAACACCCAGTTTAAATGGTTTTATTTCAATAAAAGTTGGTGAATGTATTTATCTTACTGTAAATAACAAGTGAAAAAATTTTCAGCCTTATCAGTTGGACATTCCGGTTTTTATACTGCATTTTTTTAATTCACTAACGCTCTAAAAATGAATATTTCAGCCGCAGTAAAGAATCAACGTTAGCGGATTTTGGTTCTTGACATTCTTTACGATCGGTTACGCCTAGAGTACGGAGACCTGTACGATTTCGTCAACTTAGTGAGTTTGATAGGGGCCGTATAGTGGGACTTCGGAAAGCTGGACTTTCTTTTCGGGCAATTGCAGTTAGAGTGCAAAGAAGTGTAGACACTGTGGTTAGGTGTTGTCAGGCATGGCTTCGAGAAGGCCGTACGCAAAGAGCAAGGGGCACTGGACGCCGCCGTAGAACAACAGACCGTGAAGATCGCCGCCTAAGATTATTGGCCTTAAGGGACCGTTTCTCCACTACCAGGTCCATTGCAAATGAATGGTTTACAGAACACGGAAGACCTATTGGCATGCAAAGTGTTTACCGACGAATGAGAAGTTTTGGCTTGTCTTCATACCGGCCACACTGGGTCCTCCCTTTAACTCGAGAACACCGACGTAATCGCCTTGAGTGCAGACAACGGTCACTCTGGGATCAGGAATGGAACAGTATTGTCTTTAGTGACAAGTCTCGATTTTGTTTAGGCATGCACGATGGTCGTGCCAGGGTTAGAAGGCGACGTGGTGAAAGGAGGAATCCACAGTTTTTTGTTGAAAGACATGTTCATCACACTGTTGGAGTTATGGTTTGGGGTGCTATAGCTTATGGTTCCAGGTCACCTTTAATCTTCATCAGAGGTAACATGAACGCGCAGCGTTATATCCACGAAGTTCTAGAACCCCATCTTTTACCCTATCTTGACACCCTGGCAGATCCAACTTTCCAACAAGATAATGCCCGACCACATGTTGCAAGAGTCACAATAGACTTCTTTCAACATAATGATGTCACATTGTTACCATGGCCACCAAGATCTCCCGACTTATCCCCAATTGAGCACGTGTGGGATATGATGGGTAGGAGATTGCTCAATTTGCAACGTCCTCCTCAGACTCTAGAAGCACTTCGAGAGGAGTTGGTGGTTGCCTGGAATGAGATACCACAGGAGGACATTGACCACCTGATCATATGCATGCCTAGGCGCGTTGGAGAATGCGTAGCACATCAGGGTGCATCCACACATTATTAAAGGTCAAAGGGCTTTTTTAAAGCAGTGCAATCATTTTGAAATTTTTATCATTTACTTATTTTGCTTCATTAAGTACTTATACAAAATTTTATTAAAATAAAACCATTTAAACTGGGTGTTCGGATTTATATGTCACTTAGTATATATCCTTCCAGCCCCATCAATTTTACGCACCTATCAGTACATACATATAGTTTTCAAGGTTGAGTCATTTATTTTAACTGCTTGTAGGACTCATGAAAAGGAGTTGATATACCAAAAATCACCTACATATATAAAAGGTGCATAATAAAGGAAATAGTGAAAAATTAAAAAAAAAATAGAAATGCTCGAAGACGACCCAACAAGTACTACAGCCATAGCAGCTCGAGTTTGAAGTTTCTCATAGTAAAATGTGGAAGACAATACGACAAGAACAGTAGTATCCTTATCGTTATCAACGGGTACAAGCGTTACAACCTGAAGATCATCCTAGAAGAGTTGCATTTTACCAGTGGCATTAAAAACAGTTCGGCAGAAATGAAGATTTTACGAAATTAATTTTGTGTACAGACGAGGCCACATCTACACGAAATGGAGTGCACAATCTCCACAACAATTGTGGTTGGGCAGTAGAACATCCGCATGCTGTAAAATAGATAACATAGATTTTCATTAAATGTTTGGGCTGGCTGGCGTGGTAAATGGCATGCTTATTGGACCCTACTCTTTTCCACCTCGTCTGACGGGTGAACTTTATTTGAATTTTCTTTGTCACAATCTGCCACAAATGTGAGACAGAATATCTTAAACAGCGTGATACAGATGTAAGCACTGGCGCTTCTGACTAGTGTGCTTCTATACACTATTAAAATCCAGATGAGCCTTTGAAGATACGATAGATTTCACTAGCTTCTGAACTATTGTCTCGTGAAAGTGCCTATGTCATGGAAAAATAGTTGCATATGGAAACATTTTTGAATATTTGCCATTCCCAAGTTTTTTTTTTGTTGCAGTGCGGCTACGAAATCAAGCTCACCTTTTGCATTCACACAACATTCAGAACACAACATATGGTGTCTGAGACCGGTACTATCTGCTTCAATCAAGTACCGTTGTTGCTAGAGAGAATCCTATTACATATTCTGTATTATTTAAGCCATTTCATACAAATGTTATAGTACTTAATTTGCTTTTACTTTGTAGCATATACCGGGTGTTTCAAATTCGACCATCACCATTGGGATCTCGGAAACGGTCGCTTAAATAGGGGGCAAAGTTGCGTATTCAGGTCACTATCAAAATGCCGCATAGAAAGTTTCGAAATTCAAAGTACTTACGGAGAGAGAATTTTCCCAAAGTCGTGTTAATATTATCCTGAGTTTATTTGTAGTGGGATTTAAAAAAATGCACATTAATATTACAAGCTCTTCCACATATATAACATGAATCTACGGTCCTGAGTTTAACCACATTTACATCCAATTCATTATTACCAACGTTACAGACCAATACAAAGATGTCATTTGCTGATCAGCTGTTCACCTCAGTAGATGTCAAAACGTAATGAGTACTTGTGAAATGGGGTGTAGCATGAGAAAGTTGACGCGTATGTCGAGAATTTTTTACCGAAGTCCTCGAAGCGGGTCATAAAACTCAACCTAGAAGATAGTTTTAAAAAACGGTTTTATTCACCATTAAGCTACGTCATACAATGATTAATATTATTTACAAAAAATGAGAGTATGTAATCCCAGCGGCATGAACGCAGCGATAATCCCACTCGACGAGAAGTACATTTGACATAGCAGTGTTGCCAGACATTGTTATTTTCCTGCTATTTGCTATGATTTAGAGTTAAGCATTCGTTACATTGGGTTTTGGCATGGGCCAAACCGAAACTAAAACCTAAACAAAGATCCAAACCCAAATCAAAGCCCAAGCCGTTTGGCTTTTTTCTCGAGTCAGTTTTCACACTACATCAATGTTACATAGCGGATGCGGAGCAATCTTGCAACACCGCAGTCGGAGGTCTATTTTTACAATTTCTCATTTTATTGTTGCATGATTTGTGTGTTTATACTGGTTCATATGGTTATACTAGTTTTTTTTGTGGAAAAATAATAGTGCTTTGAACGCACAAATTTTGTTTTAAATTACAAAACAAACCCTTCTATATAATGAATGCATATCTCCTAGTGTCTTCAGGTTTAGCCGCAACCAAATTACCTATTGAGGAAAGATGACGATACTCGTGAAATGAATCGATACACCCAAGTTTCGTATATAAAAATATCGAAGCAAAAGTATCGATACTTCTCTAAATTAATATACTATGGAATCGAACATCCCTACTGTCAAGATGTATAACACGAGGTACCGACAGAGCTGTTTTGGGGCGTCATGGAAATAATTTTAAATTTTCATTTGCATTTTTTCAAGTGTTGTGCAACGATTTTGTAAAATATAGTCTTATAATAATAATCAGCTGTTATTGAAATAATGTATAATATAAATATAACCTAGAATGTGTACTCAATGAAACAAGAAAGTTATTGCAAATTATATTTTTTTGCAGGTTTTAAGTTTGCCGGTAGCTTTACGACATATATTTGAGTATTTCTTAATCGCTGTTCAGTTCCTGAACAACCAAAAAATATTTGAATTTATGGATGTATGGATATCAAAAATCCTGAATGGTTTTGTGGGAATATCAATCGACGGTGCTATAATGGTACTGATCAACGGCAAGTAAATGAATGAATGTTTGGAAACGAGCAATATCTGTAAAATTTTTGGTAGAGCCTGTCATCAAGTAGGTGCTTAATGGCTATCTGCAAGAGGTTTATAGGAAAAAACACACGGTAGGTGATGTTGAATCAGTAGAATCGCATATCATTTGAAGAAAATAAGATAAATATCAATAAACAATCAACAATATTAAATAAAAACATGAATTTTATTCAAAAATCGAACACTTTTTGAAATTTTGACTAAATTATATGTAATTTCTTATCATTCAATAAGCTGGTGATGTTTCAATGACAAGCTGTCATCTCATACTTTGACAATATTTTGTTTTCAACATTTCATAGCTATTGGTTGCTAAAATTTGTTGTTTGGAACTTGAAGCTCATTCGCTGTATTTGATGGAATGTTACCCTATAGGTGGAGAATAACGGACTGTTGATTTGACAATCCTGGTGGAATCGACCCTAAGAGTGTCAACAATTTTTGGGACATATTTCAAATAAATCAGTCCTTAAGAGATTTTTTATTTATTTCTCACTGTTTCTCTACATGTTTCACTATTAACTCGAGAAATCCTCATTTCTGTATTGAGGAAGTAGGTTTTGCCTCTTTAGGTAAACATCCGTAACTTGGTAAGGAGTCATTTCATCCATGCTCATAAAAACTATCCTTTGGACGTACATTCTATTCTAGAAATGCACCGTTTTTTAGTAACTGTTTTTAGTAACGTTGGTAATCAAAAAAAAAATTCTGGCCATTATTCTCGTCATATTCCTTCAAAACTACGCTTCCCAACTAACGTATGCAGTTTACAATTAAAGGACTCATAAACTAAAAATTATCAATGGCGATTCTTAAAGGACATTGAAGAACCCGTAGACTTTAATAAATTTGTTTTAATATCAGTCTTATCTCAATCATAGAGATGGCTGGATGATGCATCTATTGATAATTATTCCACTGCACTCTACTCCTCATTAAAAACATGTTTATTCATAAGTTCTAAAACTGCTGACAAGAACTCTTTGTCCTGAACTACCAATAAACATGGGGTTTCCAAGAACTGTGACATGTGGACGGTTGATACTGCCGTTTCCCATTTCGTATGCAAGACGACTACAAGTCCGTTATACGATCACGTCTTGGCTTGTCTGTGAGTCTATTCAATGTATGTAAATTGAGATGCGTAACATTGCATATATCACTAGGCATATGCGGCCTTCAAAGCTCAGCCAATTCATTGCATTCACGCGGAATTGAATGTTTTCTGTCCTGCCAGTGACTTTATCTCATAAGCAACTTGTATGGACTTTTGTATTTCTAATTCGATGCTGGTGATAAAAAAAAATGTTTGGACTGAATAATTTTTTATAGTCTGTATCTCGCAGAATGAAATTGCTTCATCAACCTTTCCTGCCCAAAGTGTACCCCAGTGCCTGGTTGATTTCTTTGGAAGGAAGGTCCACACACTCATTTTTATCATCTCTCGTTATTTTTTCTGCTACTCGTTTTTACTTATTTTTACCTGAAATGTTCATATTGCTCATTGTGTATTTCAATACAGTGAGCCCTCCTGGACGCACATGAGTGTTCCAATGAATTGTATGCACTTTTTATCTACATATTTGTCAATATCCAAATGTCCTAGTTCATCTGTAAAGCTGAATTTTCTCATAGCTATTTTGTATGTCTGGAAAGTAGTAGGTTGTTTTATTGGTTACTGTGCAATGTGTCTGTAGTGCCGAATTCAGTTTGATTGTGTGTAGTATATATATATATATATATATATATATATACGTGAAAAATTAAAGCTTCCGCCTTTTGTTGGGTACTTCGACAAAATTTAAGCAAAGAGGACTCTTTATACTTTTTTAATTCTCTCTAGCTTTCAATGGACTTTGCCATCATCATCAGGAGCTGCAATTACAATGATAACAGTAGCAACAATAGTGTAAAATGAATTTAAATTGATTCAACTTACAGTAGTATGTGAGGATGTTGCTAATTGTTGTTTACGTATAGGATGAGGGAAACGTCCAGTAACATGGTGAGAGCTGGATAGATGGTACAATGGTCAAAATTATATAAAATATGACAAGAACAAGTTAAAAACAGATTAAAAATTATTTAAAAACATTAAAGCATTACATCGTGAAGCCACTTGATGATTGCACAAAATGGTGGTCATGGAATAATGAGTGAGATGAACCCTTTGACAGAAGGCCGAAGGTTGTCAATGTCTGTGTAGAAAGATGGAACGAATTGTGGGCGTGTGCCGACGTTGCCAAATCACTTCAGATGATGTGATTTTCAGAATGTTATGTAAGAAATTGTTAAACCGACCAGAGGCAGTTGAATAAACTATACTTTAATTAATGGGAAATTAAATTAACAATTATTATTAAATCGTGAGAAGAGAATTATTAGAATTTGAGTGGAATTAAATTTACTGGTGGAATCGACCAAGATACAGATTCTATTTATGGTTGTGAAGAGTCAAAATTTGGGGAGATATGTAAGTTCTCCAATTTTTCGCAGTTTAGCAAATATGAGTAAATGACACTCAGTTGTTTAAAATCTGCCGTTTTATTGATACAGTTGTTATTCATGAAAATGTGGGACATTTCCAGGAATAAACGTTTGGAAAGGTGTTTTTCTTTATCAAGATCTTTGACACTTGTGTAATTCATAGAATGCCCTGTTGTGTTAACATGAGATGCTAGGGCGCATCTTTCAGGATGAAGCCTAGAAACACTTTTGTGTGATGTAATCCTTCCTTTAAGAGATCTGGAGGTCTGACCTATGTATATTTGGTTGCAGTTGTTGCAATTGATGGAGTAGACTGTGTTGGTTAAGCCAAGAAGCGGGACTTTGTCTTTCATTTTTGAAAAAATGCAGTTTATAGTGAGGACGGATTTGCAAGCAATTGGAAAGTTCAAAGGACTGCACACAACAGGGCATTCTATGAATTACACAAGTATCAAAGTTCTTGATAAAGAAAAACACCTTTCCAAACGTTTATTCCTGGAAATGTCCCACATTTTCATGAATAACAACTGTATCAATAAAAAGGCAGATGTTAAACAACTGAGTGTCATTTACTCATATTTGCTAAACTGCGAAAAATTGGAGAACTTACATATCTCCCCAAATTTTGACTCTTCACAACCATAAATAGAATCTGTATCTTGGTCGATTCCACCAGTAAATTTAATTCCACTCAAATTCTAATAATTCTCTTCTCACGATTTAATAATAATTGTTAATTTAATTTCCCATTAATTAAAGTATAGTTTATTCAACTGCCTCTGGTCGGTTTAACAATTTCTTACATAACATTCTGAAAATCACATCATCTGAAGTGATTTGGCAACGTCGGCACACGCCCACAAATCGTTCCATCCTTCTACACAGACAATGACAACCTTCGGCCTTCTGTCAAAGGGTTCATCTCACTCATTATTCCATGACCACCATTTTGTGCAATCATCAAGTGGCTTCACGATGTAATGCTTTAATGTTTTTAAATAATTTTTAATCTGTTTTTAACTTGTTCTTGTCATATTTTATATAATTTTGACCATTGTACCATCTATCCAGCTCTCACCATGTTACTGGACGTTTCCCTCATCCTATACGTAAACAACAATTAGCAACATCCTCACATACTACTGTAAGTTGAATCAATTTAAATTCATTTTACACTATTGTTGCTACTGTTATCATTGTAATTGCAGCTCCTGATGATGATGGCAAAGTCCATTGAAAGCTAGAGAGAATTAAAAAAGTATAAAGAGTCCTCTTTGCTTAAATTTTGTCGAAGTACCCAACAAAAGGCGGAAGCTTTAATTTTTCACCTAACTGGTCTAGACGACAATGACCACGTCTCAAGTTTTATATATATATATATATATATATATATATATATAAAGAGAAAATAATTATGCGGAGAAATGTATGTAACAAAAAAATAGGAAAATAATGGGCAAAATCCGTAAAAAGGAGGAAAGTGGATTCGAGCAGAAAACAGAAAATAGGATAGGTAACCCGAGCGATACGTATTTCTGCTGCTTGGCTTCATCAGGCCCGAAATGAATGCACATATGCAACTACAAAAGTAGATACACATGCTCATACATCCGGATATGGGTGTAACCTGAGTAAATAAAGATGGATGGGAAAAAATCACACACAAGTCCAAAACAAGAGCCAACCTACACATTGTAGTATAAAATAGCTAGAAGACCTCGAATTTTCAAGGCGACATCTAACCACAACCACGCGGCCGGTTATATGCCCATTATTTTCCTATTTTTTTTTTTGTTATATATATATATATATATATATATTAACCGTTATTAGATTTTATTGATTCTGTTAGATTCGTGAATAGTCCTAAAACATGGCATTCTCGTTTCATGTTACAACAACGAGTACGTTGTATAAGGTGACTAATTGGCAATCTCATTGATACCAGTGCCACACCCACTTTGTTCACTTGCATCTATTTATCATGTTGCTCTGTTAGGAGGATATTTAATGGCGAAAAAATAGAATTCAATCTTTTCAAATAATCTAACCTGACAATTTCAAATGTTTTTTATAAACTCGAACCGCATATTACCAATGTCATCATATTAGCGGAAACGTATCAAAAACTAAAATTTATTTCTGATAACATACGATATGTTTATTTAATATTAGCCTAAAAGGTTTGTTGCTGGTCTATTATAATACCTAAATATTTACATCTATCTACAAAATTAAGTAACTCTTCCTCCAGTTTCACTTACAAATTCTAACGTATTAATTTCTTCCAATTATTGTTCGAACCTACACTGGTTCAAAACAACAACCTTGATATTGTTGGAATATCGGAAACGTGGCTATCAAAAGATATATCTAATGACCATATAAGAATGAATTGATACAACTGCTATCGCTGTGATAGAGATGGGCGAGGTGGTGGGGTTGCAGTCTTTGTAAACAACCACTACAACTCTTCCATAATTTCATTTGGGCAAGGCCTAAGTCTTGAATATATATGGTTGAAGGTGCAGCTTCCAAAACAAAAAATTGCTATTGGTATATTCTATCGGCTCTGTTACAGAAGCCGGTAATATCTTTGATAACATGTTGCCTGCCATATTAGCTGAATATGATGATATCATCCTTGCAGGGGATATCAATGTTAATTTGCTTTTAGTTTGTAACAACTTGACTAAATGCCTTGATTCTTATAAACTGAAACAGGTGATATATGAACCGACTAGGATAACTGAATCGACACTCACTCTCTTAGATCCTATTTATTTGAGCAAGCCTGAAAGTTGTTTTAGGAGTGGCAATATTAATGCTGATATGATTACTGATCACTATTTAACCTTCTGTGATATACGTATTGCACTTCCTAAAAATCAACAGAAATTTGTGACATTCAGGGATTTCCATAGTTTAAATGAAATAGCGTTTGAACAAGATCTCAAGAGTCTTCCATGGTGGCATATTATATCGATAGATGAGATTGAAGATAAAATTAACTTTTTAACAGATAGTATTTTATGTTTATTTAATGCTCACTGTCCAAAAAAGGTAGTGCGTGTAAACAAAGCTCCAGCTCCTTGGTTGGATGATAATATTAAACTTGTATTCAAGCAGAGAGCTGAAGCTTTGTCAAAGTTCAAACGTGATCGTACAGCCGCCTCTTGGCAACAGTATACATATTTCAGAAATCGTGCATTAACGCTCGTGCGAAGAGGAAAAAGAGATTATTTACAAGCTGTTCAAAATCAGGATATAAAAAAGTTTTATAAGACCCTAAAGACTTTCAAAGTACAATCTCAGAAAGTTTCTACAATTCCCGTGAGCTTGTCAGATGCGTATAAAATAAATGAGGCATTAGTGACTTGGCTTGTGCTGATAAAATTGCATATTACCGAGCTAATAAAAATACTACTACTTAACGCATATCATAAACTGCTGTATATTTCACCAATCAGTGGAAACGCGCTATAGTTATTCCGCTACCTAAGTGTTCTGATCCTACTAACTATGGTCAACTGAGACCGATAAGTCTACTGCCAATTTTTTCTAAAGTATTGGAACGCATTGTTTACGAGCAGCTCTGCGCCTACTTTTATTCTAACAAAATTATTCCATCTAAACAATCTGGATTTCGACAAGGTCATAATACAGCTTCGGCACTCTGTGATTTAACAGACAATATAACAATGGCACTTGATAACCAAAAAGCATTAGCTCTCATACTTCTTGACTTTACTAAAGCATTTGACACCATTAATCACTCACTTCTTGTATCTAAATGCAGTTACTATGGATTTTCTGAAAAACCTCTTTCGTTTATTCAAACCTACCTTGAAAATTGGTATCAAAAAGTTCGTCTAAATCAACAGTACTCTACGGAACAAAAAAATTTTTCTGGTGTACCACAGGGATCAGTCTTAGGACCGCTATTATTTTCATTATATATCACAGATTTAGAAACAGAGGTAAAATCATGCAGCATACAATTTTTTGCAGATGATACTCAAATTTTCTATTCATTTAGGAGTAATGACTTAGAAACGGCAAATAATAAAATTAATCAAGATCTTGCCCAAATTGAAAAGTTCAGTAGTAGTCATAATCTTCGTTTGAACCCTTTGAAGACAAATATGTTGGTATACGCAAATAGAACAAAAAAGAATACATTAAAAAAGGACATAGACATACATTTAAAAGGTAATAAATTAATTCCTGTGGATCATTCGAAAAACCTAGGTATTATAATGGATGATGACTTAAAATTTGTTTCACACGTGAACTATCTAATTACTCAGTGCTACGCTATTCTCAGAGTTTTATTTGCAAATAAGGCTATATTACATAAATCTGCGAGAAAGCAATTGTGTGAATATTTCGTATTTTCAAAGATATCGTATTGCTTAGTGGTTTACTATCCCTATTTAGATATAATAACAAGAAATCGTATTCAAAGTATTATGAATACATGTTGCAGGCTTGTAAATGATCTCAGAAAATATGATCATATATCGAATGCCATTAATGAACTCAAATGGATGAAAATTGATAAAATGAATAAGTACCAGCTAAATCTGACTCGTAAGGTTCTTTATTCAAAAACACCGTCATATTTAGTAAACAAATTCATACGTAGAGGGAATATGCATCGTATTAATATTAGATATAGAGATACTTTTTCAATTCCACGCCACAGCACGTCTCTATTTCAGAATACATACATTTACAATGCGATCAAATCATATAATTCTTTAGACCGCAGTTTAAAAGAAACTAATCCATTATCCAAATTCAAGAAAAAAGTGAAAGAAGTTCTTCTTGATCAGCAGCGAAATCGGTTGTAACCCATAAGTGTCCTCATATTTTCCTTATGTACTCGTATTTACTTGGATTATTCGTTATTGTATACAGGTACCTATTAATTTTCAACAATTTTTTTTACATCTCGTATTGTTAAGGGGGTTAGATGGTAGAATAGATATATAATCTAAATCTCACCTCCTGTAAGAATATTACAAATGAAAGACGTTAATTATTATTATTATTATGATCATACAGTTCTTTTTTTTTGTCACATGTAATTTAATCTTATTTGTTTTAACCAAGTTTGTCAATTTCACTATTCATTAGATGTATAAGTTTGTTACTGAACCACTAACTGAAATGGATGTAGGTATCATCCGCAAACAAATTTATAAATGAATTATTAAAGAGATTGAACATATCATTGACATACAGAATAAAAAGTAATGGGCCTAGTACACTGCCTTGAGATACACCGTGAAAAGCAGAAACATTATTTCAGTAGGTCAGGGGTAAACAGTCGTAGGTCCATTTTGACTCAATTTTGAGGTATTCTAGTAAGATTACAACGAAATCAAAATATTCATCAAAAATTTCATTAAGCACCACCTTTTTAATGTTGGTGTTTTTAATTTTGAAAATACAATATGTCCGTTATTAAAGGTATGATGAAATTTTTATTTGTTTCATCCATTACTAGAAACTTTAGTTTTTAGATTTACGATTGTTTATCTGTTGGGTACAGATTTGATATTTTGCTTTTAATTCTTACCACTATTAACCGCTCGAATAAATAATCACCCAACCACAAGACGGTTGTACCCTTAATTCCATATAATTCGCATTTTCTCACCAACAATTTATGTGGGGTAACCTGGAAAGCCAGAAGCAGATCCCACTACATAGTTAGGTTGGAGGTCATGTCTAAGGTTATAAACAATGATGTTAATTACTGATCAGCTGTTCATGTCAATAGACGTGAATACGCGATGTAGTCGTGAAAAATCGATTGTTTTTTATTAAAGCTGTCTCTTCTTATCTAATTCTAGCATGTTGACCTCGAACCGCGTTATCGCTGCCTAGCGGGAGCATCATTCGACGTCCATGCCATTGCAAACATTTCGTTTCAAGTCCTACCCATGCCGGCACGGGTATTACGTATCTTGAAAAGTGACATTATGCCGATTTTTTTTGACATTGTATTGGATTTTTTACATTATGTGGGTTTTTCCACAAGATGTTAACTTATACAGGGTGCGGCAGAGAGGACGGACGTTTTTGGGATGGGTAGTACTCTCCGCCTCCGTCTACGAGAGAGGTGGGGAGGGTGCCGTTTGACTCGTAAGATCCTAGCATTATTTTACCAGTTGTCGTTATGGAGCCTTGAACGGTGGAGTACCGCGTTTTCGCCTATGATTGTTTCGTCCGAAATAATGAGTCAGTCATCGTCGTACAGCGTGAGTTTCGTCGCCACTTCAACATTCATGGGAATAGAGCTGTTCTCTCTCGAAACACCATCCTTCGTTGGGTTGAATTACTTCGCAGGCGTGGTGAACTGATCAACAGTCCGCAGTCCGACTCGATCTGCCCGGAAACATGCTGCTGCACTTCGCCTTAGTGATCGTTCGGTAAGGCGAATTTTGCATATGGATCTCCGCTTTCACCCCTACAAATTGCCCATTGTGCAACAGTTACAGCCCGGAGATTATGCACAACGAATGAACTTCGTACGTGAGATGGAAGCACTGATCGATCAAAATGAGAACCTTATTTTGTTTATGAGTGACGAAGCCCACTTTCACCTAAACAGCATGGTTAACCAGCAGAATTGTCGTTATCGGGCTAATGAAAATCCCCAACAGTTACACGAAAGACCGCTGCACAGCCCAAAAGTATCGGTTTGGTGCGCTGTATCGCAAACTTGCATCATTGGCCCTTACTTCTTCGAAGACGGTAACGGTCGTGATGTTACCGTGAACTCAGAGCGCTACGTCGACATGATCACCAATGTCTTTCTCCCTGAATTACGACGGCGACGTCTTCCAATCCGACGTATGTGGTTCCAGCAGGATGGGGCGACCGCCCACACAGCCCGAGCATCCATGGACGTTATTCGCCCTCTCTTCCCTGGTCGCCTTATTTCCAGGTTTGGCGATGTTTATTGGCCTCCTAGGTCCCCAGATTTATCCATATGCGATTTTTTCTTATGGGGACACCTCAAGGCTAGAGTATACGCGAACAAGCCCCGAACTCTGGACGAATTGAAGGGCGAAATTCTCGTGGAAGTCGCCCAAGTTGAGAGAGCGATGTTGGAGAGAGTCTACGCGAACTTCCAAGAACGCCTCCAGCACTGCATCAACGATTTCGGCCACCACATGCCTGATGTGATTTTCCACACTTGGTTCCACTAATAAATTTGTTTTCGAGTAAAAATTAACTATTTTCTGATTTTTTTAAAACCGTCCATCCTCTCTGCCGCACCCTGAATAAATAACCCGTCGGGCACAGCTGATAGATATACTTCTTTGGCAGCACATTCAGTAATAATTTTCTAACACAGCAAATATTACTGATTTTATACACATGCAGACCAATACACATAATCATCCAGATGCGATCTTGCTATTCAACCAACTTTCTTCTCAGATATGAAAACTATAGACTACTCAGCTTCACAAAACATATGCAACCAACAATGCGTGTCACTGCGCCAGCGTTGTGTGTAATTACGGTTAGCATGTATATGGCTTGTAATTCGACAGTGTAGCGAGAATTTAATTATTTCTTATCTCTCTCATTTTTGAAATTCAGCAAATTTGTATATGTAATTTCCAGAATGGATAAGAAAAAGTGGTTGCGCAACTAATTTCTAGCTTTGAATCTTAATTAAGTGTATTTGAGACAAGAACCCAATGTAATTATCATCAACACATACAACTTACAGCTTAGACCCCCAGTAAAGCCATCTCAGTGGCAGATTTTACATGGGGCGTTAGTAATTGCTCTGCTCTGCGGAACATGCGGATTTCCAATATATACCTCACCCAGAGAACACCAAGCCGCGGTCAAGTTGCACCATGCAAGTGTTCTTGCGTTTCCTTATGACCTTAAGATGATTCGATAGAGAGGTACTCGCATTCATTCATCAATTACTTCTTCATACAAAATTTAATTATAGAATTTTGTAACTCATTAATTCAACAACCAGACCAATCGTAACCTTATAGTTCGTCTTGCAATATTAGCCGTACATCCACAGGAATTGCAAATTACCTAATTCTTGATTACGTTACGTTGCAAGCACTCGCACAGTGCTTTTCAGTTATGTCGCCCATGAAACAATTTCCTGTTTCTGGATTAAATTAGAGAAAATATACTCTGTATAATTGCTTTGTCTAACTGCTGAGTAATTTTAGACACGAGTGTTTTTTCGTTCTGCTTATATACCTTTCACCGTTATTTGATAAGAGAAGCGTGAGATGAGGACAAGAACCTCAAATATGTTGAAGGTGAATGTGGTCACGATTACGGAATATCGTGTAGATGTTGTGAAGGTTTTTATTGAATTCATTTTCCTAGTTTGATATCTTAAGATCCTTTTAGGCTCATCAGTTTTTTCAATGAGAATAAGCTGATACATGAAAATCAATTTGGATTTCAAAAAAATAAATCCACGAACTTCAAGAATTCATAAATTATTATAGCAAAGTAAACATACATTATGCATATTCTTAGACCTAAAAAAGCTTTCGATACGGTGGATCAGTCGCAACTATTGGGAACTTTACATGATGCAAGGATTAGAGGAAATGCTCAAAATCTTATGAGGAGTTACTTCTTTTACAGAAAACAATATGTTAAAGTACAGTATATTCAGATAAGAGATAGACCGGATGTAAACAAAAGGTTCGGGTGATTTTCACGCTAACGCCGCCGTCTCGACGTAAAACAGGAGCCCTCATTGGTCAATTCGCAATTAAATGCCTATGCCGAGCGGCAGAGCAGTCGTATCAAGGCAGAGTCACATTCAGGTTCAGACGTGTTACGTATGTCGTGTGCATCATTGCAATTTGATATTTCTTTGGACGTTTTCGTTTGTTATCTTATCAAGTTGTTGAGTTTGTCGTTGTTATTGTTATACCTTGTTATTGATTGTTATTGTTATCAACTGCTTGCGCAAAATGCCCAGTAGTACAGATACTGCCGATGAGGTTGTAAACTCCTGTAGTCCACCTAGGAAACGCTCTAAAAAAAGACACCTGAGTGCAGAAATGAAAGAGGTCATTTTGAATATATATAAGATCGAGCGCGAGGAGAACGATAAATCAACCATCAAAGAAATTGTTGTGAAGGTTTCTCACAAAGTTGGGGTGTGTCGCGCATCAGTGTTTAATGTGTTAAGACAATACAAAAAAATCACACCTTTTCTGAGCCAATGATCAATAAACATCGCAAAAGTATTGTTAAATCATTGGATGAAGCTGATAAGCATGCGATTAGGAGGAAAGTGCATGAATTCACTTTACGAATGAAATACCTACTATAGATAAAGTACTGCAGGAGGTAAATGGACATACAACGTTGCCAAATTTCAAACGATCAACTTTCCATGCGTTACTGAAGCATTTAAATTTCAAATGGAAAAAACGGGGTCGTAATAGTTTACTACTGGATAGAGAAGAAATTGTGCTATGGAGGAGGGATTATTTAACAAAAATTGGGAAATATAGAAATCAAAACAGGAAGATTTATTACCTTGATGAAACGTGGGTAAACGCAGGACACACTACAAGTAAAGTATGGGTTGATGATTCTGTAACTTCATCCAGGAGGGCCTTTCTAGATGGACTGTCCACAGGATTAAAAAATCCAGCAGGTAAATACGAGTAATAGACAACAATCGGATGTTTTTCAAACCTTGGGAACAAGGTTCTAAACATTAATTCCAGGGGGCAGATAAAACATATTACAAGTAACAAATCTTTTATAACTTTCGATAAAATGCGTGGATGTTTTATTGTCATTTTCATTTGTTAGAACTTTTTTAAGCCATGTTTTTATGTGTTTTCGATATTTCAATAATTTTTTAATATAATCTTAAAATATGTCGAATATTATAAACTTAAAAAAAGTTACTAAGTTTTATATTGTGTACCGTTCCTAATATTTCTAATCATTTTAATTCATACTTTAAGCTTTATAAAGTTATAATTTGTTAATATTAATATTTGCGCGTATTTCAGGTTCCTGATCATTCATTTTTTAAAGGTTTATAACTTTAAATTAAATTGTGAAGCGCTGAGTAATCATACGACGTTCAATATTTTTTCTTTCAATATGACTAAATAATCCCACATATAGCAATCTGATACTCATGTCTCAATGTTTTTTCGCTGAATGTGATGAAAACATTTGAAAAAGGTTCTCTTATTGAAATAAATCTACACCAGTTAGTACTTCGATTTCCAGGTAAAGGGATAAGGCTCATTATCTGCCATATTGGCAGTGAGGATGGATTTGTTGTTGACGGTCTGTGGTGCTTTGAGTCTAAGAAAACTGGAGATTACCACGAGGAAATGAATGGCGAGTCGTTTGAACAGTGGTTTTCAAAAATTTTACCGAACTTAGAGGAAAACGCAGTAATTGTGTTGGATAATGCGCCTTATCATTCTCGAAGAATGGAGAAGGTCCCAACAACGGCTTCAAGGAAAGTTGATGTTCAAAATTGGCTCCGCTCGAAAAATATCAACTTTGAAGAAACAATGCTGAAAGTACAATTATTAAGAATTGTCAAGGATCACAAGGCGGAATATCAAAAATACGCCATTGACGAAATGGCAGCAAGTCAAAATAAAACTGTGATCCGTTTACCTCCATACCATTGCGAGCTCAATCCCATTGAGCTCATATGGGCAGAGGTTAAAAATTATATAGCTAAGCACAATACAACTTTTAAATTTTGTGACCTCAAAGGACTTTTCAAAGAAGCACTAGAATTAATAACAGCGCAAAAATGGGAAAACTGTATTAAGCACGTGAAAGACAAAGTTGAAAAGAGAATGTGGGAACTGGACAATATTTTAGAGGAACAAGTCGAGCCATTCATTATTGACGTTGGTGCTTCAGGCAGTAGCGATGATGAAAGCTCATCAAGCTCATCTTTCCAATAAAAGATGTCGTTCATCAAATTCGGTAAGTTATAAGTAATTATAAAGCTACTGTATTTTTTAATTAATTATTGACATTTTTGAACCCATTTTGGCAAAATCTATTCAAGAATCTACTTTCTGACAATGTTCAACCATGCACATTTTTTTACGTTTTGAACGTTTTAATTTGGTAACATATTTACCATGAAATCAAAAAATATAATAATCAATATTCTAAAAGCAATTTTAAGAGATATACGATTATTTTTAATTTAGGCTAATTTAAACGTCATTTTGAGATTGTATTCGACTGTATTTCACCAAACATCAGGCGGCATCCGAAGCTGGAAATCGAAGCGAAAATTTTGAAACCCTTATGTATATTTACATCATTATATATTTCTTACCCCACCCCCACATGATCCTATATCCATCACCAATCGTATACACATCGAATTGTGCTAATTTACTACAAAGTTACGCAAAGCAGCATCTACTATCTAAAATATGTACTGCGTGACTCTTAATACGTCCCTGCCGAATGTTACAGCGTTCGATGATCACGTGGTCTTGTTTATGTTCGGTCTATCTCTTATCTGAATATACTGTAAATGATTCCATAAGTACAGGAAACACTGTGACTTATCGTGCATCGCAAGGGACAGTTTTAGGGTCATTATTTTTTAAGTGACAATGCGTTACTTTATTCTAATAACAATTCCTTGGATAGCCCCAAATTTAGATTCAATACCAGCAAATGTAAAATATACTTTTCAAAGCTCCAACGCACATTCCACCTCACGTCGTGATCGTCGTTAAACCCTGCGAGTGACCGATAAAAATCCCCACCAATCAAAAAAGTCAACGACCACACCACAAAAATTTTATTATTATTTGTTATTTTTGGAGTTTGGAGGACTTATTTTTTAGACTAATTACTCATAATTTTTGGTGCATTATGCACCACGCAGATGTAGGGATTGACACGGTTTACACGTATCGGTATTTAGAATGGAGAGGACATGCTGTTTTGATTGCTGTGAAGAAATTCATTAACCCATAAATTGATAATAAATATTATGGTGTAACGAAAGATGAGAAATTGGTCGGAATACATTTTGAATTCTGTTTCCTTGCAAAATACAGACAAATCCGCACATTTCACCATGTATGTAGCTATAATGATAATATGTAAACAGTCAGTATGTAGAGCTAAACACATTCGAGATTGCCATGCATTAACAAACGTCCAAACATGCTATTTAAGTTAATAGTTAGAAAATCGACCTAGTGTTTCTTACATTTTCATTGGTACAATGATTAGATCCTACGTCATTTGTAAATTGATCAGGAAAAGTAAAATACATAAAAGTTGTCCTGTCCAAACACCGCTCTTGTTTATAATACAATCACTTTTTTACGATTTTACTCAATATTTCGATAGAAATCACTGATCAGAGAATTTTGACAGGTTCCGTCATTGCATTTCAATAAGCTGTTACCTGATTGGTCGAAGACTCCGTTAAATTTTAATGTTGGTGAAATCCACTGACAAGTCATCGTTGGTTGTCAGAGCGGTCCGTGGGACCTTTGCTCTTGAGTCACAGTGTCAGTTTGTAAGTCTGTCAGGTCTGGTAACCCAGAAACCAGACAATTTTGGTGAAATCCACTCTACGAGTAAATACATCAGTCGGAAGGGTGGTGGTGTTTTATAATGCCAGTCTTATTGTGCTGTGGCATCATTTTGAAATAAGGAGTTTTAAGATTTAGATTCTGAAACTTCTGTTAAAATGTATTTAATAACGATTCCTTGGTATCCGTTTTCAAAGCTATGCATGTATAACATTGATTTAAAATAAAAGAAGTACACTATCCAAAATGAGGGGTGAAATATTAATATTATCCCAAAATCATCAGCATACGAGATAGGAGCTCTAGCGCCGCATTGTGAGCCACAGCAAAAGCTACGTTTTTCCAAGAGATTTTCTTCTAGTGTAATTGCAATATACTAAGTGAAATATAAATCCGAACACCCAGTTTAAATGGTTTTATTTTAATAAAAGTTGGTGAATGTATTTATCTTACTGTAAATAACAAGTGAACAAATTTTCAGCCTTATCAGTTGGACATTCCGGTTTTTATACTGCTTTTTTTAATTCACTAACGCTCTAAAAATGAATATTTCAGCCGCAGTAAAGAATCAACGTTGGCGAATTTTGGTTCTTGACATCCTTTACGATCGGTTACGATGCCTAGAGTACGGAGACCTGTACGATTTCGTCAACTTAGTGAGTTTGATAGGGGCCGTGTAGTGGGACTTCGGGAAGCTGGACTTTCTTTTCGGGCAATTGCAGTTAGAGTGGTTAGGTGTTGTCAGGCATGGCTTCGAGAAGGCCGTACGCAAAGAGCAAGGGGCACTGGACGCCGCCGTAGAACAACAGACCGTGAAGATCGCCGCCTAAGATTATTGGCCTTAAGGGACCGTTTCTCCACTACCAGGTCCATTGCAAATGAATGGTTTGCAGAACACGGAAGACCTATTGGCATGCGAAGTGTTTACCGACGAATGAGAAGTTTTGGCTTGTTTTCATACCGGCCACACTGGGTCCTCCCTTCAACTCGAGAACACCGACGTATTCGCCTTGAGTGGTGCAGACAACGGTCACTCTGGGATCAGGAATGGCACAGTATTGTCTTTAGTGACGAGTCTTGATTTTGTTTAGGCATGCACGATGGTCGTGCCAGGGTTAGAAGGCGACGTGGTGAAAAGAGGAATCCACAGTTTTTTGTTGAAAGACATGTTCATCACACTGTTGGAGTTATGGTTTGGGGTGCTATAGCTTATGGTTCCAGGTGACCTTTAATCTTCATCAGAGGTAACATGAACGCGCAGCGTTATATCCACGAAGTTCTAGAACCCCATATTTTAGCCTGGCAGATCCAACTTTCCAACAAGATAATGCCCGACCACATGTTGCAAGAGTCACAATAGACTTCTTTTAACATAATGATGTCACATTGTTACCATGGCCACCAAGATCTCCCGACTTATCCCCAATTGAGCACGTGTGGGATATGATGGGTAGGAGATTGCTCAATTTGCAACGTCCTCCTCAGACTCTAGAAGCACTTCGAGAGGAGTTGGTGGTTGCCTGGAATGAGATACCACAGGAGGACATTGACCACCTGATCAGAAGCATGCCTAGGCGCGTTGGAGAATGCGTAGCACATCAGGGTGCATCCACACATTATTAAAGGTCAAAGGGCTTTAAAGCAGTGCAATCATTTTGAAATTTTTATCATTTACTTATTATGCTTCATTAAGTACTTATACAAAATTTTATTAAAATAAAACCATTTAAACTGGGTGTTCGGATTTATATGTCACTTAGTATATTTATTAGGTCAAACTACACCTAAAACTTAATTTAAAAAGTCTTGAAAACATTTTTATAAAAATTAGAGATTGCAATATAGGCATTAATATTAGTTCAAAATTCAGCTATAATACATAAAGTTAATAGACTTACACTTAGTACAGTTGATATGATATGTGCCATGTCCTTACCTGAAAAAAAAAATCTGTTTGAATTCCTACAGAAATTACAAAACGTACATTACAAATTGTCACATATAAGGATTCTAATATGTCGTTCACCTCTCCAGATTAGATCCAAAATGCATATCATATTCAAAGATAAGAATACCTTAAATAGGATAATTCATCTTTATTTTTGAATAATTCTATGAGTAAATAATTAACGGTGAACATCTGTTTGTCGACGGTGCTTTTTCCTTCAACGTATTCAGCTTATCATTTGGCAGCGTATCAGTCGTACAAGATAACAAGACGCATCAGTCAACATACTGTATGTATGCAACAGTGTATTATCCGTGGCAACATATTTGCATGCTTTCTGCGATTCATCAAAATTTTATAAAAATGTATCATGGACTGCACAAAATTAATAACCAAAGCTGGAAACGAATCGCGGAATGAAACCACAAACATTAAGCAAAATTGGGAAAATAATAAAAAATAGTACCGATAAAGTAAAACTAAATCATGAAGCGAAAAGTAGAAGAAAACGGATAACTAAAGGGTTGATTAAATCTACAAACGAAAACGACAGACTATAAATTAATGAAATACTTACAAACTAACAAAACAACTATACTATTTTCAGAAATGACCATTCACACGACTTAAAAGGACTATGGACTACTGTTAATGATATTTTAAATTACTCAACTGAAAACAAAAACGGCTGAAGTAACAACGGAGGAGAATTAGCAAATAACATAAAACGGATTATAATAAATTTAAGTTACATGAAAAAACTGACCGAAGTCGATGCTCAAGAAGCTTTGAGATCTGATGAAATAATAGCTGAACATATGAAGATGATGGCCAAGCAAATATCAGAACCTTTTGTTATAAATAAATGCCTACGGTCTGGAATATCTCCTTCAGCTTTCAAATCAGCTGTTATCTTTCCTATCTACAAAACTATGGACGTTACCAATTATCGACAAACATCACTCATATCGACTTTGGCTAAGGTATTCGAAAAATGACCCTCTAGAAACTCTAGATGATAAATTTCCTTGATAAATTCAAAATTCCAAGTCCTAATAAATCCGTTTTGTTGAGAAAATTCTATCTATTTGTGTATTTGTTGATCTAAAAAGCTATTGAAGACAGTTAAACACAGTTAAACGTTACAGATTTTAGACAAATTAGGTTTTCGCGGAAAAATATATGCTTTAAGGGCAAGACTGGTATGATGAAAAGAGAATAATAATTGAGAATGGCTTTTGTGAAATCATCAATTTTTTCAACACTAGGAAATTAACCGTGAACTTTTTTCTATATTTTATCTTCTATATTTTTTTCAAAGACCTATAATTTTCAAAACACATACATAAAATTTTTTTAAATATTTTTCTGATAGCTGTTATGACTTTGCCTATCACCCGGTTTCGGTTTGACGTCGACTTCTGGGACACCCTGTATATATATATACCTTTTGCGTATGCGGAATTTGTGATTGTCAAAACTTCTATTGACATTTAACATAAGTTAACAGAGAAAATCAGTCAGACGTAAGAGAAAATTACATGTGCATAACATCTGAGCAGAAAAAATCTTTCAATGACTATCAGCTCGATTTACTCGCTAGATTACGAAACAATTGGAGCAATGGTCGCATTTCAGAAAAGAAAACAAAAGCTATCGTTCTCGCGTACACACACCTGGTTTTAATGCTTCCGCTTTTACCATGGCCGACTTCCGCGTTTCAGCAACTGGGAACCGATGTACTACATTTAAGCAACCGGCACACTGATTACGTACACTAATGAACGAAAGTATGCACACGAAAATATGACAGTGTAATGACTTTTGCGATGTGGATCAGGATACCACGAACAAGAAAAGTCCACCATACAGGGTCCGGTACAAAGGACAGATGTTTTTGAAATTTCCAGTACTCTCCTCCTATTCCATAATGTGTCTCTCACGGCTGTACAACCTCCAGCAAAGCATCGTCAAAGATGGTCACCACATGACTGATGTCATTTTCCACACTTAATTGTGACAAACGCTATTTCATTGTGAACCCGAATCCGTCAATAAATTTTGTTTTTGAGTGAAAATTACCGATTTTGTGATTTTTGAAAATCGTCCGACCTTTGTGCCGGGCCTTTATGTTAACGGATGCAAATTCGACACTCTCTAAAAATATAATTTTGAGCATTCGAATAGTGTACAGTATATTCAGATAAGAGATAGACCGGACATAAACAAGACCACGTGATCATCGAACGCTGTAACATTCGGCAGGGACGTATTAAGAGTCACGCAGTACATATTTTAGATAGTAGATGCTGCTTTGCGTAACTTTGTAGTAAATTAGCACAATTCGATGTGTATACGATTGGTGATGGATATAGGATCATGTGGGGGTGGGGTAAGAAATATATAATGATGTAAATATACATAAGGGTTTCAAAATTTTCGCTTCGATTTCCAGCTTCGGATGCCGCCTGATGTTTGGTGAAATACAGTCGAATATAATCTCAAAATGGCTTTTTAATTAGCCTAAATTAAAAATAATCGTATATCTCTTAAAATTGCTTTTAGAATATTGATTAGTATATTTTTTGATTTCTAGGTAAATATGTAACCAAATTAAAACGTTCAAAACGTAAAAAAATGTGCATGGTTGAACATTGTCAGAAAGTAGATTCTTAAATAGGTTTTGCCAAAATGGGTTCAAAAATGTCAATAATTAATTAAAAAATACAGTAGCTTTATAATTACTTATAACTTACCGAATTTGATGAACATCTTTTATTGGAAAGATGAGCTTGATGAGCTTTCATCATCGCTACTGCCTGAAGCACCAACGTCAATAATGAATGGCTCGACTTGTTCCTCTAAAATATTGTCCAGTTCCCACATTCTCTTTTCAACTTTGTCTTTCACGTGCTTAATACAGTTTTCCCATTTTTGCGCTGTTATTAATTCCAGTGCTTCTTTGAAAAGTCCTTTGAGGTCACAAAATTTAAAAGTAGTATTGTGCTTAGCTATATAATTTTTAACCTCTGCCCATATGAGCTCAATGGGATTGAGCTCGCAATGGTATGGAGGTAAACGGAGCACAGTTTTATTTTGACTTGCTGCCATTTCGTCAATGGCGTATTTTTGATATTCCGCCTTGTGATCCTTGACAATTCTTAATAATTGTACTTTCAGCATTGCTTCTTCAAAGTTGATATTTTTCGAGCGGAGCCAATTTTGAACATCAACTTTCCTTGAAGCCGTTGTTGGGACCTTCTCCATTCTTCGAGAATGATAAGGCGCATTATCCAACACAATTACTGCGTTTTCCTCGAAGTTCGGTAAAATTTTTGAAAACCACTGTTCAAACGATTCGCCATTCATTTCCTCGTGGTAATCTCCAGTTTTCTTAGACTCAAAGCACCACAGACCGTCAACAACAAATCCATCCTCACTGCCAATATGGCAGATAATGAGCCTTTTCCCTTTACCTGGAAATCGAAGTACTAACTGGTGTAGATTTATTTCAATAAGCGAACCTTTTTCAAATGTTTTCATCACATTCAGCGAAAAAACATTGAGACATGAGTATCAGATTGCTATAATTGGGATTATTTAGTCATATTGAAAGAAAGAATATTGAACGTCGTATGATTACTCAGCGCTTCACAATTTAATTTAAAGTTATAAACCTTTAAAAAATGAATGATCAGGAACCTGAAATACGCGCAAATATTAATATTAACTAATTATAACTTTATAAAGCTTAAATTATGAATTAAAATGATTAGAAATATTAGGAACGGTACACAAAATAAAACTTAGTAACTTTTTTTAGTTTATAGTTTATAATATTCGACATATTCGACATATTTTAAGATTATATTAAAAAATTATTGAAATATCGAAAACACATAAAAACATGGCTTAAAAAAGTTCTAACAAATGAAAATGACAATAAAACATCCACGCATTTTATCGAAAGTTATAAAAGTTTTGTTACTTGTAATATGTTTTATCTGCCCCCTGGAATTAATGTTTAGAACCTTGTTCCCAAGGTTTGAAAAACATCCGATTGTTGTCTATTACTCGTATTTACCTGCTGGATTTTTTAATCCGGTGGACAGTCCATCTAGAAAGGCCCTCCTGGATGAAGTTACAGAATCATCAACCCATACTTTACTTGTAGTGTGTCCTGCGTTTACCCACGTTTCATCAAGGTAATAAATCTTCCTGTTTTGATTTCTATATTTCCCAATTTTTGTTAAATAATCCCTCGTCCATAGCACAATTTCTTCTCTATCCAGTAGTAAACTATTACGACCCCGTTTTTTCCATTTGAAATTTAAATGCTTCAGTAACGCATGGAAAGTTGATCGTTTGAAATTTGGCAACGTTGTATCTCCATTTACCTCCTGCAGTACTTTATCTATAGTAGGTATTTCATTCCTAAAGAAGAATTCATGCACTTTCCTCCTAATCGCATGCTTATCAGCTTCATCCAATGATTTAACAATACTTTTGCGATGTTTACTGGTCATTGGCTCAGAAAAGGTGTGATTTTTTTTGTATTGTCTTAACACATTAAACACTGATGCGCGACACACCCCAACTTTGTGAGAAACCTTCACAACAATTTCTTTGATGGTTGATGCCTCGTTCTCCTCGCGCTCGATCTTATATATATTCAAAATGACCTCTTTCATTTCTGCACTCAGGTGTCTTTTTTTAGAGCGTTTCCTAGGTGTACTACAGGAGTTTACAACTTCATCGGCAGTATCTGTACTACTGGGCATTTTGCGCAAGCAGTTGATAACAATAACAATCAATAACAAGGTATAACAATAACAACGACAAACTCAACAACTTAATAAGATAACAAACGAAAACGTCCAAAGAAATATCAAATTGCAATGATGCACACGACATACGTAACACGTCTGAACCTGAATGTGACTCTGCCTTGATACGACTGCTCTGCCGCTCGGCATAGGCATTTAATTGCGAATTGACCAATGAGGGCTCCTGTTTTACGTCGAGACGGCGGCGTTAGCGTGAAAATCACCCGAACCTTTTGTTTACATCCGGTCTATCTCTTATCTGAATATACTGTAAGTACGTATAGACGTTGATCCAAAGTTGTTCTGGAATGGTCAAATGGGAAAATTTTGAAAATGGAGCATGCGAACTGGACGCATACTTTATATAGCAACAAATGGGTATAGTATAGAACAATGAAACTATATAAAATTCTGACCGGCAACATATACCACTTTCAGTGTGAATGCAAAAGAGTACTAGCTGTTGCCAGGGGTGGATGGAGTTCAATGTACAGTCTGCGAAAAGTTCGCCAATTTTGGCCTAAAAACAAGGTTGAAATTGCATTAAAATAAAACTAATCTCAAAATACTCTTCAAGGTCTGGTTTTAAGTTTGACTTGGATATTTGGCGAAGAAAAATTATAAAAATTTTAACCAAGCTTTTAACCAATGCATATACTCGCACAGTAACTCAGATCAAATTTGTTTAAAAGTACAATGTAGCGGGCGTATCTATGTTATATACGGTACGGCTGGCCAAAAGAGAAAGTATTGGAAGACAAATTTCTAAAGATAAAATACATCAAATCAGTGTTTCTGGCAGTTACTAACCTAAATTACAAAATACTACTTATTACTACTACGACTCTTCTGATAAATGCTGCTTGACACAAAGCATAAACTTTAGTCTGAAATACATTTTTAAATGCACCAGGTAGAACATTGTGCAATTTGACACAATTATAAATGAAACAACGAGTAAATATAGCCGTACGATGTTGTAACATATCCAACAATTTGTCATACCCGAGCACGCGCTCTCTAACAGACTGTTTGAAAACAATTTTTTTGATGAGATATTCGGAAGTACCCGTGACGATTAAACTATGAATAATAATAATAATAATAATAATAATATTTATTCACTCAATGTACAAAGATAACAAACAATATGAGTAAATAAATATAAAATCAAAACAGGCCCAATAGAAGGCATCGCCTGTACATGGACCAATAAATTTAAGTTGAAACTGTAGAATGCAAATGACAAAAAAGGACAAAAATTAGCTACAGTAGATTATGTATTTAGTTGATGTTCGTATTTATGAGTTTATGAATTTCAGTCCTAGATATAGAATGTAGCCACTTTTTTAAATTTCTTTTGAAACAATTTCCGAAACGTAAATCTTTTAAGTCTTTAGGTATAATTTCATAAAATTTAGGTGCTAAATAGAGATATGATCGCTGCATTATAGATTTATGCGGTTGAGGAACTACTGTGCCACGAATTTTGTACCTGGTATAATGATTATGTTTAATTTTTTGGTCGGTGTTTACAAATTTATGGTAGTGAGTGATACTGTGTAAGAAATAAAGCTGTCTTATATCATACCTTCGAACATCTGCGTATAATTTTTCAGTGGGATAAAGTTTCGGTTTTTTAAATATCATTTTTAGAATACTTTTTTGAAAAACATCTAAATTATAGATATGTGAGGAACATGCAGCTCCCCATGCTAATATACCATATGTGAGATGAGGCTCAATCAGTGCATGGTATAATGTTCGAAGATATTTTTCTGTCAATATATTCCCAAGGTATTTAATTTTGTAGGATACAAATCTAACTTTCTTTAAAATATAATTGACATGGATGTCCCATCGTAAGTGAGGATCCAAGACCACTCCAAGGTATTTTATGTTGGGCACTCTATTAATTTGCATTTTTTGATCATTAATATTGAAGGAGAAATTTGTGTAATTTGGCAGATGTCTAGCATAAGATCCAAATGGTAAAAAATGTGTTTTAGAGTAGTTAATGCTTAATTTTCTACTGTTAAACCACCGAATAATTTTGATAAAATCATTTTCAATTACATTTTTCAGATCAGACCAGTCAGTGCCTTCATATAATATTGCAGTATCATCTGCAAAACTAGTTATTTTGCCAACACAATTTAATTTTAAAATATCATTTAAATATATATTGAATAACAGCGGACCTAAGACAGTTCCTTGTGGGACACCACACTTAATATACATTTCTTTACTAAATGATCCTGATATCTGCACAGATTGTGGGCGATTTGACAAATAACTTTCGATCAGTGAGTACGCATTTCCTCTGAAACCAATTCTCTCCAATGCTTCTAATAATAATTTGTGATTAACTGTGTCGAAAGCTTTCTCTAAATCAACAAAAATGCAGATTGAAGGGATTCTGTTATCAATATTTTGATGTATTTGATTTACAATTTTAGTTATTGCGTCCGATGTAGCCTTCCCTTCTATAAATCCATATTGATTTTCACTTAAAATTTTGAATTTTGTGAGGTATCGAATCATTCTAGTAGATAAAACTTTTTCAAAAACCTTTGCTACACTGGATATTATTGATATTGGTCTATAGTTGTTAACATCTGTTTTTGTTCCTGATTTATGTATCGGTATTATATTACATTTTTTTAAAATTGAGGGATATATGCCAGATTCAAAGCATTTGTTGATTAGGTAAGTGAGTGGTTCTGTTATGTCCTCGGCTATAATTTTCAAATGCTCGCTTTTAATACCATCGAACCCAAGACTTTTCCGATTTTTTAAGGACATAACAGTGGTGTATACTTCACATTGCTCGACTTTATCCAAAATAAATGAGTTCAAAGTTCTTTTTGGAGGCTGAGTATTTTGTACATTTGCTTGTATATTACTTGCTAAATTTTCGCCTATGTCAGTAAAGAATTGTACAAATTCATCGCATATCTGTTGAGTATTTTTTAATACTGTTCCCGATGTTGTATTTAACTCAGTGTCCAAAGCCGCTTAGGATCATTTAAGTTATTATTCAATTTATTTAGGTAATGTTTTCGTTTGGTTTGCCTTACAAACTCTATAAATTTATTTTTATATTGGTTGTAGCAGTCGGTATTCTCTGTAGTTGGCGTTAGTTTCATTACATTATATAGTCTTTCTTTTTCTATTGCCGATGTTATTAATCCTTTGGTAATCCAGGCATTTCTGCTTTTCTCTTTGTGACTAATTATTACTTTATTGGTACTAATATCTATTAGTTTTTTTATTTTCTCTATGAACAATCCCGTTGCTTTGTCTATATTATTTATAGAGTATAATTGTTCCCAGGATTCTTGTTTGACATTTGATATTAGTTTTGAATTGTCGACAAAAAATTTGTAATTTTCCTGGTTGTTACTAACGGTAGGGATGTTAGAATGTTTTTCATTTGAAGATATCAGTAAAATAGTGGAGAAGTGGTCAGTAATATCGCTTTCTAGGATTATTGGTATACAAGTGAATTGAATGAATTGCAACATGAAATATTTATAAGAACCACCAATATCTAACCAATTTAAACTACGAATACAGTGTGACACATATATCAGCCATATTTTCTTAAACCGTAGGTAAGGCGACATCATGAATTTAGAATCAGTTGGAGTCTACGAACTGAACCTTGATATAAGTAAGGATAGAAAACTATAAGGTAGTAGTTAATTTTCGAAAGAACTAGGCTTTCACAAAGATATTTTTTAAATCTGAAATTCATGAAATGCGTATTAGCAAACAAAGCTAATTTATTCAATTTTAATGCTTACGAAAACGGAAATCCTTGTCAAGTTGTCACGTGCCAAAATCACGCAACCTTTTTTTTTACTATTTTGATACCTATGTTAATTGTTAGTGCATCCTTCACCCTGTTTGTTTTGTTCAAGTTCCAGCTAGACATGTCAGCACCAACGATGTTTTCTTCTGTAATGTCAATACTTACAGTTCCTCTACCTTTACTAGTTACCCTTGGTCAAAATTTGGTTTTGTTTAAAAAAGGCTGTCTTGTATTGGGTGTGTCTTGTCAAGTAAGACACCCAAATCTTTCGCAAGGTCCTCATGAATTAGAGAAGTGTCATTAATGCGTACTATCGTGTTACTTTGGATATTTAGGAGCGTGTCATTTTACAAATATTTGATATGTAGAGAGAAAACAATAATGGCACTAATACAGGGTGGCCCATCCATGTCTGGACGAAATATTACTCATACACAAATACATTTTGGGAAAATCTATTAATGGCATGTTATACATGACATTTGAGGGCACGTTTCTAAAATATTGGCAATTATACAGGGTATCCCAATTTTGACTTACATATCACAGTTGTGATTTTCTAAATGGAATGCCTCAAATTTTATTGCATATTTGGATAAACCAATTCAAAAGAAAAAGATTGATATGACATACTAAGGAGTGCTGAATTTTGTATCAAAAAAAACGTACACACGTCAGCTTTTATTTTATTTGTTACTTTTTCGAATTTCCGTTTTTGCTCATACAGGGTGGTCAAAAACGTGAATTGTACTTTTTCTCAAAAATTTCAATGTACGTTCCTGTATAGTTGTGCAAGTTTGGATTCAATTTTGTATAAGCTTTTTTTGGTATAAGGCTTGTTTCAGATAAAATCACTAGATTTTGAGTTGTTAATCTTTCAATAGAACAACACACCAAAAGTAAGGGAAAATATCACATCATCCATAGAAACAAAAGACAAACAGTGGGCTAGTTCCATATTGCCACAAAGAGTATAGATTTGTCGAAAAAACTAATAACAATCAGAACATTAGAAATCAACTTCAAGCGTAATAAAGAAAAATAACTATAACAACAACATAAACAAACAACTATCACTACTCAGGACCTAATCTACAAAAACTGCTCGAAAATCTCCACCATGTTGAATACACAGCATCATCCCTTATCTTTGGATAAATTACCGTTGCACATCCCTCAGCATGTGTTCCCTTATGTTCAGAAAAGCATCCTTAATCATTTCCTTCATATTTTCAGAGGTAGATGGTGGATATCTATAAACCTCTTGCTTAACGTAGCCCCATAGAATGTCCATCTGTGTCATATCTGGTGATCTAGGAGGCCAAGATATAGGTCCATCACTACCGATCCAGATGTCCAAATACTTACGCACATGATTATGATAATGCTCAGGTGGGCCGTCATGTTGGAAGTACTTATGCATCCGAGTTTGCAGGTTGACATCCTCCAAAAGCAAAGGCAAAAGCTCGATCAAAAAATTCAAGTATTCTGTACCTGTTAATCTGTTGTCGAAAAAGAAAGGCCCGATAACTGTCTGCCAATAACTCCTCCCCAAACATTCAAGCTCCATTTATTTTGGAAATCTATGTGCCTAATCCAGTAAGGGTTTTCCGTGGAATAATAGTACATGTTATGCCTGTTTTCAACACCTATGCTGTTAACAGTTGCCTCATCGCTAAAAAGAACCTTATCCAGGAAAGTAGTGTCTTCACTCACTTAGGGTTATAAATGCTTATAAATGCGAGATTCTAGGAAACTATATTCACCATTTCTTCTTTAGAAAAATTCATTTCAAGACGTGCTAATAACCGAAAAAATAGACGTAAAAACCCTTATGTGTCTACTATCAAAAAAAAGCTTATAAAAAATTGAGTCCAATCTTGCACAAATATTAAGGGTGATGCATTTGAAATTTTTGAGAAAAAAAATTAAAGTTCTAAAAACAAATAAGATAAAAACTGAGGTGTATGTTTTTTTATACAAAATTCAGCACTCCAAATTTCAAAATAGCGGATTAAGGGGTTGCCGAAGTGGAAGGTTTTTCTAGACAAAACACCTTTCATCTCAGTAGCTAGTTACCAAAACCCCATAGTATGTTATATCAATTTTCTTCTTTTGAATTGATTTATCCAAATATGCAATAAAATTTGAGGCATTCCATTTAAAAAATCACAACTTTGATATGTAGGTCAACATTGGGACACCCTGTATAATTACCAATATTTTAGAACTGTGCCCTCAAATGTCATGTATAATATCCCATAAATAGATTTTCCCAAAATGTATTTGTTTATGAGTAATATTCCGTCCACACATGGATGGGCCACCCTGAATAGAGCCCTGAGGGACCGATGAAATCACATTCCTATATGTCGAATTTGAGCTGTCCAAATGCACCCTTTAAGTACGAATCATAAGATAACTAAGTAATGAACTTGATAAAAGCTTGAGGAAGTCCGATAAATTTACGTTTTGAGATCAAAAGCTCACTGTTAGTGAGTCCCAGATTCGTTTCTCTATACAGGGATCTCATCGCCTGTTATACCTACAGCAAATGTTAAATGGGGACAGTTCTAGAGGAAACTTAATGTCTTCGATAGGCGGTTTCAGATTTACGATCGGTCAATTGGTTTTGGAAATATCGGCTAAAAACCGAAAACGTCGAATTTTGTTTTTTGACAGTAAATCCGAAACGGTTAATTTGAGAGCTGTCAAAAAGATGTCCCACAAGTGCATAAAAAATTGGAGTGTATCGAAATATCATCTCACGTGATGTTATGTATTCATTTTTTCTAAGGAGGCTATGACTTATTTGACAGAAAATAAAATTAATAACGCATTTTTTTCATCTTTGACGTTAAATAATTCAAAGTATTAAAATGGTGTTTTAATAAGTAGTTGGTACGTTTTCTCTGATTAAAATCATAAATTTGACAAAAAAATGTCAAAACCTGTTAAAAATGGCCTTATTCCCTACTTAAATGAAGAAAAGTTTGACATGTTAGCGCTGTACTTGCAGTCACACAGAAACGCCTCAGCAACATACTTGGAGATGTACCCCAAACGACGGCAGCCTCACGAAACCCAATTTAGAAAAATAGTAGTTAATTTAGTAATCCATAGAGCCTTCGAACAACCTAGAAGCGGATACAATATCGGAAATGAAAATCGCGACAGAAACATTTTACAACCTGTCAACGAAATCCCTAGTGCATCAGTACGAACTATAGAACGAGAAATTGGTGTGTCGAAATCAACAGTACAGAGACTGTTAAATAAGTGAAAGTACCATCCATACAATCCTATGATAGGAATGATTTTCGAAGGCGAACGCGCTTCTGTCTATACTAGGAAGTCTAATGAAAATCCCGATTTTGTAAATCATGACTTGTGGTCCGATGAGAATCGGTTTACGAATTTAACCTTTGATGTAGGTACATAAAACACAAGCCGAGATCTCTGTATAAACTAATTGTAGCCAGTAGTTCTCACACTTGTTTTTCCTCAAAATTTTTGCCAGTTTTTCAGATATATTGGTTTCAAAAATAGTCATAGTGCTTCAAATAGTTTGCTTGTGGTGTTTCGACCAACAGTGTACATAATAAAACTTATAAATAAAATGATCTTCACGAGCCCGTGAAGTGGAAAATCGAATTTTGATTGGTCGCGGCGATACGCCTTATTAGACGCACATGCCGTGTTTCTCAGTTGCCCAATTCGAGTTCGTGTTGGTGTTTGCTTTCATATCTCTCAACATTTGTTTGATGTATTACATAATCAGTGAAAGCATAAACGCGGAGCAGTATTTGGTAAATATCAGCAGTGTTATTATCTACGATAAACATAACGTCTCATAAACAAACTCTCTGATAAACTTCACACACCTAGACAAAAAAAATGGAATCAAGAAAACTGACTCGGCACTTGCCTCGCGGGATGTTGAACTTTTACGTACACGGTCATTCTAAATGACATTAGTACAATAAACGAAATGCGAAACAAGCAGCATTTCAAAAATACTTGATTCCAGTGAAACAATTTTTACTACTCGCAAAAGTGACCACGTATAGTCAACGCCAAACAAAGTGGCGTGCACGTCATCAAGGTGGGTGTGTTGAAAAATTTACATTGTTGCCAAACTTTTTGTAAAATAATAAAATTTATTATTTACATATCTAGGTTTATAAGCATTATTAACCTCAAATGAGAACAAAAATAATAGTATAATAAAATTATAGATCTGTACTTGCATAATCATTAAGTATGACAATTATTGATCAGATGACACTATGAAACTACCATATTTAATTGATAGCTTAAAGGTACTGAATAAAAATCCAAATGGGGTCCCCCAAATTTTATGCATGGTATTTATTTTACAGAATTCATACAGAAAAATGCATTCTAAAATTAGGTAAGCTACTGGTGTAAGCTTTTTCTGTACAATAAAGTTAGTCGGAGTTTCTTTCTTCAGCGCTGTCTGAATCTGAATCTTCATCACTCTCAAAGTTGATTATTAAAGGTTCGATGTCTGGTCGATCAAAAATTCGTTCTCTTTCATACCATTTAAAAATTTCTTGCTCAGTATGTCGAACACTATTTTTCCACATGTCTGGGGTAACCGTTTGTAGAGCCTCGTTCCACATATCCAAACAGTCTTTTTCACTGTTACCATCTCTACCAATATGTCTGTTATAGTAACCTTTTGCTATGCCCCAAATTAACTCAATAGGGTTAAATATACAATGGTAAGGAGGCAGACGAAGAACTTTGTGCCCATGTTGTTCCGCCAATTCATCAATCACGTATATTTTAGGTGGTTTGTTTCTAAAAAAGCAGTTATTTTAAGAATAGGAATAAACAAAAGAAATATAAACTGTCGACCAAAATATATATAATTAAGAAGCATTATGTACCGAGCAACAATACTCAATAGCTCTGTTTTAAACATTGTGTTTAAAAATGGTATGTTTTGATTTGTCAACCAGTCTTGGATATTTTTTTTTGTCCATACATTGTTGGGCACTTTGTTCAATATCATGCTGTGATAAGGGGCGTTATCCAGTATAATCATAGATGGACTCTCCAATTTTTCTAATAACTGATGTTGAAACCATTTCAAAAAATTGTCCTGGTTCATCTCTCCATGGTAATCGCTCAATTTTGTTTTCGAAGAAAATATCGCTTCACTAACCTCAATAAACCCATTTTCATTTCCAGCATGTAATATAATGTATCTAAAATATATTAGTTTTAAATTTTATAGTGCAAATTTTGTAAAAGTACATACCTTTTACCATCTGTTTTAATAGCTTTCACGCTTTTTTGTTTTCCATTTTGCCAAGAGCGACCTATGGTCCCATTTTGAAATATCCAAGTTTCATCGAGGAAGACAAACTGGTATAAGGCCTCAACCTTGGCTTGATTGTATTGCCTTAGAAATTCCACCCTTTTCAAAGCTATACTTGGTAGTTCCATGAGCCCTCGTCGCGGATTGTCCTTAAGCCACTTAAATCCAAGATCTCTAAGCAACCGCCTTAAAGACGTGGCACTACCATCAAATAATGCCCTATCTCTTAATCGAGACCATAAAGTTTGTATCGTAACTTGTTCTTCTGAAACCATGTGTAATATGACATTATAATTTAGTTAACAAATTAATGCAAATTTCTGATAAGTTATTATAATAAGATCTTACTTTTGTGATACATATTATAGATCACTTCTCGAATGGCACTTGTATCCAATGTCGCTGTGTTGGTTACACGTTTAATATAACTCCGCTTTTTCTTGGGCGATTCTAAATTTGCATCACTTTTCACACCCTCGGAAATACGACTAACTGTCCTTAAACTAATTTTTAAAGCAGCAGCAGCAACACGCTACAAAAAATGAAATAAAATTTCACTATTATTAATATACATTACATATAATTATTAGTAACCTACCTCTTGAACAGCATTTAAAGGCAACAAAGGCCCGTTGTTGTCCCTTTCTTGCTCAAAGTAGTGCATTAACGAGGCCACGAGTTCCTTACACCGACTATTTAACTGTTTGGGCATCTTTATATACCAAAATTGCCTTTATCTACTCGTAAAATGAATAATTTTGTTTTGAAACAAACAGTTGTTGATTTACAGTATGCGGGGCCAAAGGATTTATAAAGATTTGAAATGCCACAAATTGATTCAGTGTCAAAATTAATACAAATGTCAGTTCCCAGTTTAAATAAGTTTCAAGGTGACAATGTGTCAACGCTGCGAAATCGGTTTAGTGCGTTTACATGTCGATAAGTGATTGGAGCGTTTGCAAAACATTTTATTTCGCATAATGCGTCTAAATTTATCAGAAAGCAACTTATGTGATATTTTAATAACAATGTTTATATGACTATTAACCATAATAAGAGAGTAATGACCATTTTACAATTTATATATCACATTAATATGAAACTGCAATAGAGCAATTGTTTGTGATAGAAACCTAGTCATTAGGTCGAGGAATTTTTATAGTGATGATGGGCACGCCACTTTGTTTGGCGTTGACTTATAGTTGAAATACATCCAAAAAAGAAATATGGAACTCCTTAACAATGATTTCCTTTCAAAAAATTAGCTGATGAAACTTTAGACACATTCTAAAATATTTCGTCTTGTGTCAAAATTAATGAGTTTCCGACCTAACAAAGATACAAGACATTTTTTCTGTTTTTTTTTTTATTTTTCAACACAGTTCTCTCACCGATGCTGTAACCCGTCCAAATAGTACTCGGCGTTTTCTCAGCAAAATAATTATTCACGAAGGTGATTGCCTCTTCATTTGACGAAAATCTCTGTCCTCCGAACAGAATTTTTATATGAGGGAACAAAAAGAAGTCGCTTGGGGCTGGATCTGGTGAATAAGGCAGATGGTCAAGCAGTCCAAACCGTAATTCGTGGATTTTTGCCATGGCAACCGCTGAGGTGAAACAGGATTTTCTTTTTCTACAAATGTTGCCCTTTTTCCCGCAAGCGCTGCTTTTAGCTTGTCAAGTAATGATGCGTAGTGTGCTCCTGTAATGGTTTTTCCTCTTTGAAGATAAGCGATTAAGATAACTCCATGACTATCCCAAAAACAGTCGCCATCATTTTCCCATCCGAAAAAACAGTTTTTGCTTTTTTTGGAGCCAGTTTCCCCTTTGCAATCCACTGTTTAGACTGTATTTTTATTTCGGACGTATAATGGTGTATCCAAGTTTCATATGCAGTGATTAATCGGCGCCAAAATCGGATTTATTGCGCCTAAACTGCGCCATCAGAGCGTTGGTCTAACGTGGGCAAGCGCTGCAGCCAACGCGCGGACAGCTTTCTCATGCCTAAATGTTGATTTAAAATGTGTCAATCAAGTTTTTTTTGTTCAGAACCTCTGCTATCTCTCTTACTTTAATTCGGTAGTCGTCTAGCACCATTTGGTGAGCTTTGGCGATGTTTTCGTTGGTAGTTGCAGTTTTTGGACGTCCCGAATGTTCATCGTATCTCAAACTCTCACGACCACGTTTTAATTCAGCTGACCAAACTTTTACAGTGGTAAATGATGGTGCAGTGTCCCAATACACAGAATCCAACCTTGACTTGCGTAGGCAAAAACCAATATTTGATGACAGCTCGATACTCCATTTTCACAAAAATACTTACATGAACTCACTCAAACGACTGTTACACAACAACTGCGCGTCCAAAATGGCTGAAACTTTGGTGAGTAACTGTCAACAGAAAAACAACGAAATTCACTAGCTTTTATTTACCAGTGCTGCCATCTTCACGTTGAGGTCGGAAACTACTCAGGCCACCCTCGAGTATATTTATGAGACGTAATGAGACAATCTACTTTACACCATTGCTCTGAGAGTATGGGTTTTCAACCTTCATGAATTTACCCTTTCTTGAATTGAAAAAACCCTATGTGAGTTATCAGAAATCCAACACAAAGCCCCATCAGTGCAGTAGTAACACACGCAAATTAATATATTTCTGAACGTTAATTCTACTCCTAAAATAGATAAAGAATAAGATTAAAAGGTACTGGAAAGCTGAAAATAGTTTACGTAACTGAACGGTTTTTAAATATGACAATATTTTTCTTTTATATATATGTTCGTTCATATCAGTCAAACAGATGACTAAACTAGTTAAAGCATTTCAACATTCTGTATGAAGGGGATGCTAGCATAATATTTGTTGAAGCTTTTGGAAGATAAAACATGGTCTAGTTCCTACTATTCAACCCCGGCATAGTAAAGTTTAAGTTCAACAAAATTTCACTACAGTCAATCTGATTTCTTAGCAACTTATGCACAAACCAGCAGCTTCAAAAATCGTCTGTGTTCAAGACTGACTATGTCAAAGTAATCTGAAAGGTCCTCCTTTGGATAGTTAAATGGAGGATATGCACCATATGCTTTTAAATACAGATCTTTTAAAAATTTAGTTTGGATCTTCTCAACTTTAGATATACAGGGTGGCGCATCGAAAACGAAACAGACGCATTTACTGGCAGCTCAGTTTTTTTTTGGAAAAACGCTCAGACCCGTCGATTTTGTTTTCGAGGGGGACACAAGTTTGGCAAAAAATCACGTTAACACGTGCAGCCCCCTGGGCGGGGGTGACACCAACCCTAAAATCTTTTATGGTAAGGGGGGTCGAGTGATAGGTACCTTATTTTAAAGGTCTTTCAATTCCCTTTATAATGATGTAAAATAAATGAGCTTCAGTTCAGTAGTTTTGTAGATTTATTGATTTAAAGCTTAAAGTAGACTTTAGGTATATCAGATTAGTTTGTACTACTTTCAGAAGAAATGTGACTAAAAGAATTTACTTAATAAGTAAATGCTTTTCTTCACTACGCCCATGGTTTGTTTATCATTTTGTTGTTGAAAATAGCTATTGGAGCGTTTTTTGTGGCAAAAAAAGTTATTTCTTGAAGAAAGATAAGGAAATATCTCGTACTTATTTTAAATAGGAATTTAGTACATAGTTTGCGATTGATATGACCTGCTAAAATAACTTGTAACGCTTTATTACATAAATTAACCATGGTATATTCCACAGCAGAAAGAGTTGAAATTATCGAAATATTTTTCGGAAATAATCAGTGCGCTAATAGAACAGCAGAAATATTTAATGAGCGACATGAGAACAGTAATGTGCATCGAAACTATGTTCTAGAACATGTAGCTAAATTTCGGGAAACTGGGTCAGTCGCCAATAAAAAACGCAACATTGAAAATCCCATAAGGAACGAAGCGATAGAAGTGGGGGTTTTAGGGCAAGTTTATGTAGATCCTACTGTCCAACGGATTCTAAAGGCCCATAGTTTTCATCCGTATAAAATTCACCTGGTAGAAGAACTTCATGAAGACGATTTTGATCGGCGATTACAATTTTGTGAAGATATGAGTGAACGAATTATAAACGATGAACATTTTCTATTCAACACTTGCTTTTCCGACGAATGTTCCTTTTTCTTAAATGGCGTAGTAAATCGTCATAACTGCCGATATTGGTCCGATTCTAATCTCAGAATTTATCATGAGGTTCATACACAGCAGCCACAAAAATTAAATGTTTGGGCTGGTATTATATATATATATATATATATATATATATATATATATTGAGACGTGGTCATTGTCGTCTAGACCAGTTAGGTGAAAAATTAAAGCTTCCGCCTTTTGTTGGGTACTTCGACAAAATTTAAGCAAAGAGGACTCTTTATACTTTTTTAATTCTCTCTAGCTTTCAATGGACTTTGACATCATCATCAGGAGAGTAGTATGTGAGGATGTTGCTAATTGTTGTTTACGTATAGGATGAGGGAAACGTCCAGTAACATGGTGAGAGCTGGATAGATGGTACAATGGTCAAAATTATATAAAATATGACAAGAACAAGTTAAAAACAGATTAAAAATTATTTAAAAACATTAGAGCATTACATCGTGAAGCCACTTGATGATTGCACAAAATGGTGGTCATGGAAAACATTATTCCATGACCAGTGTCCATTGAAAGCTAGAGAGAATTAAAAAAGTATAAAGAGTCTTAAATTTTGTCGAAGTACCCAACAAAAGGCGGAAGCTATATATATATATATATATATAAATATCATTTAGTTGGTCCTTTTTTCTTACCTGGAAATTTGACCGGTGAAATGTATTTGGAATTACTGGAAGACGCCATAGATCCTGCATTAACAGCCATAATTGAAAATCAGAATGATCGGCGGTACATTGCGAATAGGTTGATGTTCCAACAGGACGGTGCCCCACCACATTACGCATTACGTAAATGATGATGTATTAGTTTTGTCTAAGCTTTAAATCAATGAATCTTCAAAACTACTGAACTGAAGTCCATTAATTTTAGATCATTATAAAGGAATACAGACCTTTAAAATAAAGTATCACTCGACCCCACCCTTTCCATTTAAGATTTTGGGGGTGGTGTCATCCCCGCTTAGGGGGCTGCACGTGTTAACGTGATTTTTTGCCAAACTTGTGTCCCCCTCGAAAAAAAATCGACGGGTCTGAGCGTTTTTCAAAAAAAAAACTGAGCTGCCAGTAAATGCGTCTCTCTCGTTTTCGATGCGCCACCCTGTATATCTAACATATAAAGGAGATCAGATAGAAGCATTTTCAATGATTCTGTGTTAGTAAAATATCTGCAATTTCTAATGAATCCAAGCATACGTGAAGCTGATTTGACTATTTGGTTCAATTGTGTTGAAAATGAGATCCGAAGTAATACGAGTAGTAATGCCTCGGTCTTTTGCTTCTTGTACTCTGTCAAGTTTGTGATTGTCCAGCATAATATAATCATATGGTATGATAGAATGTTTCCTGGTCATGGACATTACTTTACACTTGCCGGGATTATACAAAAGTTACTAAAAACTTCATGGAGAATCTAAAAATAAAAAAAAATGGAGGTTTCCATTTAAAAATCCAAACTGTAACGCAATATCTTACTTTTAGATCACCCTGTATTGTACGGCTACAGATGAAAAGCCGTCCCATTAGAAATCAAAATTGACGTGTCCGAGCGTTTTTCACGAAATGTACAATGCGAGTAACAAATGGGGGTGCGACCTTTTCGTTGGACCACCCTGTATGTATATTTGGCAACACCGCCATCTATGGGACACTATTAATTTCAAAGTATACAGGGTGTAAACGTTATGGTAGTCATTATTGAAGTGGGTTTACACCCTGTATATCGTTCATTTGGAAGAAGAGGATTACATCTCAACATTTTTCGTTTTATTGCGTTAATAATTCAGAAAATGTGTTTACATCCGTAGTTGTGTCGCTTGCCGAGAGATGGCAGATGTAATCATTTTCCACATAAATGCAAACACATTTTTTGAATTATAAACGCCATAAAACAGAAAATGAAAAAATTTTGAAATGTAACCCTCTTCTTCCAAATGAACCATATGGTGAGTTTGACAAATTTTCATAGTGTCTCATTTGGGTCGCGAGAATATAGCATTAGGTTCGCTATCTTCATGCGCAATTCGTCAAACAATGACTTTAGGCATCTAAACGAATAGCATAATCTCCATAGCAAACTAACAGGAGTGCAAACCATTTATCTACTAAATATCCATCTCTGCAATTTCGCGTTTAGAATTATCATAAACGCCATGCAGCAACATCTAATTCAGCAACATATTGGAAATAATAACAAAACGTTGAAAATGCATGATGAATTATTATTCTTTATTCCAATTCTCTGAAAGAAACCAGTACCCAGCGGCTTTCTGCATTCAGAGCGTAACATTGAAAAAAACATACCATCAACGGAATGTAATGCACGAGGAAAGTTTCTAGTGGAAAAAATGTAACGTTGATGGAGTCTTAACCGTGTGTTAAAACTGACTCGAGGCTGATTACGTCATATTCTATAGAAAGGTATGTTGAAACAAAAGAATTGCTTGTCGCTCATACAAACGAACAACTAGCCTAGAATCATTTCCGTTTCCATGGGACAGAGGAATCGCGCTTGGCTCTTTCTACTCACCAAGCTAGAATGAATCTCTCTCAGGTGGAGGGGAAGTGTTTAATTTTTTATTGTACAACTAAGAATGCGAGGTACTGTTATTACTAAAACGGCCAAGAGAAAAACATGGAAAATATTTTCAAGTTTCTCAAATGGCCGCTAGAGGGCGTAACTGCAATCTTGAATCTAAAAAAGTGATGCTTCTGTGATTTCCGCTATATTAACCTAACAAAAAAATACCTGATTTATTTATTTTATTTATTTATTTATTTATTTATTTATTTCCAACAGCTGAAACCCAATTACAGGAAACGCTGAAAAAAAATAGCAATTAAAGAGACATGGTTCTTGGACTTAAATCTATAGTATCACACATTCTAAATAAGATTGGATGATCTATAACAGTTAATAATCGTTGCACAACTGTCACTGTAAATATCACACGATTCAGTAACACTGTTCATGATGCAGCACATGAAATTAATTGGCGATTTTGTCATAACATTTGTACGGCCAGCTTGACAATAGAATGCCATTTGTTGTCGACTCCCTAGCCTTGGAACGCGGAAACATATTTTTTCAAGTAAATTTTGACAGTCAATTTTGTTGTGAATGAGGCCATACGAAAACGACAAAGCAAATATGTTTCGTCTTGTTGACAGTGAATCCAAATTGAAAGACTCTAATAGGGCACTATGGTCACAACCTCTTTCTGGATAAGAATCTGTGCATTTAAGGTGAAAATACTTTAAAGCTTTACGTTGAATGGCACGACAGACAGACAGAATTTTGGTATATAGGAGACCAGATCAGAGTCGCATACTCCAACTTGCTCCTGACAAAAGTAAAAAATAAAATCATTAATGTATCAACATTGGAGAAACCCTTCCAGTTTCTGATACAGAAACCAAGTAGTCGAGTGGCAGCCGACGAGATATTGAGTATGTGCTCAGTAAACGTTAGCTTGGTATCAAATATGACTCCAAGGTCTCTATAAGAGGTGCATCTGTCTATAACCTGACCATTGATGTTATAATTATCATAAATTAAATATAGTCAACGCCAAACAAAGTGGCGTGCACGTCATCAAGGTGGGTGTGTTGAAAAATTTACATTGTTGCCAAACTTTTTGTAAAATAATAAAATTTAATTTTAACCTCAAATGAGAACAAAAATAATGGTATAATAAAATTATAGATCTGTACTTGCATAATCATTAAGTATGACAATTATTGATCAGATGACACTATGAAACTATCATATTTAATTGATAGCTTAAAGGTACTGAATAAAAATCCAAATGGGGTCCTCCAAATTTTATGCATGGTATTTATTTTACAGAATTCATACAGAAAAATGCATTCTAAAATTAGGTAAGCTACTGGTGTAAGCTTTTTCTGTACAATAAAGTTAGTCGGGGTTTCTTTCTTCAGCGCTGTCTGAATCTGAATCTTCATCACTCTCAAAGTTGATTATTAAAGGTTCGATGTCTGGTCGATCAAAAATTCGTTCTCTTTCATACCATTTAAAAATTTCTTGCTCAGTATGTCGAACACTATTTTTCCACATGTCTGGGGTAACCGTTTGTAGAGCCTCGTTCCACATATCCAAACAGTCTTTTTCACTGTTACCATCTCTACCAATATGTCTGTTATAGTAACCTTTTGCTATGCCCCAAATTAACTCAATAGGGTTAAATATACAATGGTAAGGAGGCAGACGAAGAACTTTGTGCCCATGTTGTTCCGCCAATTCATCAATCACGTACATTTTAGGTGGTTTGTTTCTAAAAAAGCAGTTATTTTAAGAATAGGAATAAACAAAAGAAATATAAACTGTCGACCAAAATATATATAATTAAGAAGCATTATGTACCGAGCAACAATACTCAATAGCTCTGTTTTAAACATTGTGTTTAAAAATGGTATGTTTTGATTTGTCAACCAGTCTTGGATATTTTTTTTTGTCCATGCATTGTTGGGCACTTTGTTCAATATCACGCTGTGATAAGGGGCGTTATCCAGTATAATCATAGATGGACTCTCCAATTTTTCTAATAACTGATGTTGAAACCATTTCAAAAAATTGTCCTGGTTCATCTCTCCATGGTAATCGCTCAATTTTGTTTTCGAAGAAAATATCGCTTCACTACCCTCAATAAACCCATTTTCATTTCCAGCATGTAATATAATGTATCTAAAATATATTAGTTTTAAATTTTATAGTGCAAATTGTGTAAAAGTACATACCTTTTACCATCTGTTTTAATAGCTTTCACGCTTTTTTGGTTTCCATTTTGCCAAGAGCGACCTATGGTCCCATTTTGAAATATCCAAGTTTCATCGAGGAAGACAAACTGGTATAAGGCCTCAACCTTGGCTTGACTGTATTGCCTTAGAAATTCCACCCTTTTCAAAGCTATACTTGGTAGTTCCATGAGCCCTAGTCGCGGATTGTCCTTAAGCCACTTAAATCCAAGATCTCTAAGCAACCGCCATAAAGACGTGGCACTACCATCAAATAATGCCCTATCTCTTAATCGAGACCATAAAGTTTGTATCGTAACTTGTTCTTCTGAAACCATGTGTAATATGACATTATAATTTAGTTAACAAATTAATGCAAATTTATGATAAATTATTATAATAAGATCTTACTTTTGTGATACATATTATAGATCACTTCTCGAATGGCACTTGTATCCAATGTCGCTGTGTTGGTTACACGTTTAATATAACTCCGCTTTTTCTTGGGCGATTCTAAATTTGCATCACTTTTCACACCCTCGGAAATACGACTAACTGTCCTTAAACTAATTTTTAAAGCAGCAGCAACACGCTACAAAAAATGAAATAAAATTTCACTATTATTAATATACATTACATATAATTATTAGTAACCTACCTCTTGAACAGCATTTAAAGGCAACAAAGGCCCGTTGTTGTCCCTTTCTTGCTCAAAGTAGTGCATTAACGAGGCCACGAGTTCCTTACACCGACTATTTAACTGTTTGGGCTTCTTTATATACCAAAATTGCCTTTATCTACTCGTAAAATGAATAATTTTGTTTTGAAACAAACAGTTGTTGATTTACAGTATGCGGGGCCAAAGGATTTATAAAGATTTGAAATGCCACAAATTGATTCAGTGTCAAAATTAATACAAATGTCAGTTCCCAGTTTAAATAAGTTTCAAGGTGACAATGTGTCAACGCTGCGAAATCGGTTTAGTGCGTTTACATGTCGATAAGTGATTGGAGCGTTTGCAAAACATTTTATTTCGCATAATGCGTCTAAATTTATCAGAAAGCAACTTATGTGATATTTTAATAACAATGTTTATATGACTATTAACCATAATAAGAGACCATTTTACAATTTATATATCACATTAATATGAAACTGCAATAGAGCAATTGTTTGTGATAGAAACCTAGGCATTAGGTCGGGGAATTTTTATCGTGATGACGTGCACGCCACTTTGTTTGGCGTTGACTATAGTTCACTTTTCTTGTATAAGTCATAACTTTACATTTCGAAACATTCAGACTGAGACAGTTTCGTGAACACCATGACGAAATTAGAGCTAAGTCATCTTGCAACATGACGCAATCCTCGACTGTCCTGACTGACGTGCAGATTTTGAGGTCATCAGCGAAAAACAAATGGAAACACTTCAGTTCAAAAGACAAGTCATTAATAAATATTAAAAACAATAATGGACCTAGATTTGACCCTTGAGGTACCCCAGGCGTGGCCCGATAGTAACTCGACCTATGACCACCATATTCGACAAATAACCTTCTATCCCTCAAATATGAATTCATGAGCGACAGCATTGCATCAGACATACCCACTGTTTTAAGCTTATCCAGAAGTGCATAATGATCAACTTGATCAAAAGCCTTCTGAATATCTGTGTAGATGACATCAACTTGTCCCTGACCGTCCAGTACTTCAGAAATGTATTGAGTAATCAGAGCCAAGTTGGTGACCGTAGATCTGCTTCTCATAAACCCATGCTGATTAATAGAGACTGCACCCCTGACCGAGCAGTAAACCGTTTCATAAGCGATGATCTCAAACAACTTGCTGAAATTGCACAGGATTGCTATTTGGCGATAGTTGGAAATATCAGAGATATCTCCACTTTTGTGAATAGGACATATTTTAGAGGTCTTCCAGATATTTGGATATGTCTCTGATTTTAGAATTAGGTTGAATATGGAAGCCAGCGGTTTCGCTAGTATATGAATGCAATCTTTAACGAAAAAACTTGGAATACCATCACATCCAGACGTCATTTTGTTCTTTAATCTTTTCGAAGCCCTAATTACGTTTTCTTCACTTATATTTTTTAAAGAAATGATATCGGTAGAATTATTTGTTGGAGGAGATGACCCTAGTACACCAGACGGGATAAAAACTGTTGAAAAGAAGGTAGCAAAACTGTCCACTATATCCTGAGGCGTATCGCAGACATTGCCGTTAAACGTCATCCTGGGGGGGATTCTAGATTGCTGTTTTTTGATCTATGCAAATGACCAGAATTTGCTAGGATCATTGACAATGGCATCCTCAGCCGATTGGACGTAAGCGGAGTAGGCAACACTGATCTGGTTCTTAATGAGCTTCCTAAAATTACTGAACTGATCATAAGAAAACTTAGTACCGTCACGTTTCCAGTTCCTTCTTGCTATGTCCTTCTTCTTGATATTAAGTATAATTTCATGGGGGATACGAAAACATTTTATTTTTACATTTAGGGACATGGACCTCAAAGATGTTATTGATAACTGAATACAAGGCGGTACAAGCGACATCAACATTAACTGCACTGATCACCTCCATCCAATTAACATCTTGCAAGGCTGTGTACATTTCAGGAAAGTTAGCTTTGCGAAAGTTAAACCGTGGAGAATTAGCAAATGGGAATTTCGTTGGAGATCCGGATGTAATGAATTCCATGATCAGTGCAGGATGATGAACGTCCTCTTTAACAGAAGGTGTATTATCTCTGAGGACTTCTATTTCGATATTTCCTAAAATTAAATCCAGAATTCGACCATTTATATTTGGAATATTATTCTTATTGATCTTTAAGTCCGAGGATAATCTGAACCTTCTTTGTTTGACAATTTTTACTGTATCTCAAAAAATAAAGTGGTGGGGCGTATTCAAAGGTTTCCGTTAAAAAACACCATGTATCTGAGCCGATTTTAACAAACTTGGGCTAGTTGAAAAGAGCTATTCTTGGCCTACAATATAATAATATTTGAAGTTTTGTTAGTTTCACATGTGGCTGATACAGTGCTTTTTTCGTCATTCCTACAGAAATGGTTCATTTTCTAAAAAAATTGAATGCATTTGTATGACTTTTTTTATGAAAAAGCAGCTAAATGATGTCTAAACAAGCTCGCGAGAACCGCATCTCGATATGTTATTCCTAACCTAAAATTTAGGCCAAAGAAAATTTTATCCGGAAATCCCTTAAACTTTTTTTTACACCAAATGTTTTGTATATAACACTGGTCAACAAAATTTTAACTTTGTCGTGCCACACGGACTTTTTTGATATTTTTTACTTTAATTGGTGATTGTAAGAAAAAATAAACAGTTAAAAAAAATTGCTAGACAAGGATTTTATTCTATTGAGTAATTTAAAATATTAAGAAAAAACACAGATCTCGTAAATCAAAAGTTATTTTTTTTATAAATGACTTAATAATCTAAGATTTTCTTGAATATTTAGCTTCTGGTTGGTCCCTTTTAATTATCCAGCAGTAATCTGCTAACATATTTGGGCTCCATTTGCCCTGGTACCGCTTTTCCATATTAGAAATGTCCTGATGGAACCTCTCACCGTGCTCGTCGCTGACAGCCCCTAAATTGTCAGGAAAAAATCCAGGTGCGAGTCTAAAAAATGGATCTTAAGTGACATGTTGCTACCCAATGCTTGATATGACAATAATAGCTCGCTAACCAACTTTCTGTAGCTGTCACTCTTGTGGTTACCCAAAAAATTTGCAACAACATTTTTAAAAGCCTTCCATGCAGATATTTCTAAATCGCTTAATTTTTCTTCAAATCTTGAATCTTTTATTAACTCCCTAATTTGAGGGCCAACAAAAATACCCTCTTTTATCTTTGCATCACTTATTTTAGGGAATTTTTCTTTTAGATACAAAAATCCACTCCCATTGCGATCCATTGCCTTCACAAAATTTTTTATTAATCCTAATTTGATATGCAATGGTGGTAGAAGCACATTATTTGGCTGTACAAGGAGTAAATACTTTACGTTTTTTTGCCCAGGAACTAACGATGCACGCGTAGGCCATGTTTTTTTATATAGTGATTAGATCTGTCTCGGCTATCCCATTCACATAAAAAGCAGCAAAACTTTATATAACCCAGCTGAAGTCCAAGTAATAGTGCAACAACTTTAAGATCACCGCAGATTTTGAAGGAATATGTACTGTAATTTATTTTTTCAAGTAAAAGTTTCATATTTTCATAGGTTTCTTTCATATTTGCAGCATGGGCCAGAGGTACAGACCGAAGCTTATTTCCATTATGCAATAACACTGCTTTTAGACTTGCTTTCGAAGAATCAATGAATAAACGCCACTGAGAGAGATCAAAATCTATGTCCAACATTTTCATAATCTCATTTATGTTATTGCAAAACACCAAATCTCCATCCTGAGAAAAATACGTTCTGAAGTGTTGATCACGGTTTCAAAAATAGCTAACTTTTGTATTATGATGTAGCAAATTCCATTCTTTTAGACGTGATCCTAATAGTTCTGATTGCTTTTTTGACAAACTTAAATCCCGAACCAAATCATTTAGGTCTCCTTGAGTTATCAAATGTGGCTCGTTTACAATTCCTTTTTACTCAAAGTCATCGTTCTCGTCAACACATTCACCTGAAGTGGACGGTTGTGAATTGTTCTCAACAGACGTAGTTGCAACTGGTATCAGTTCTGGCAATTTTTTACAATGATAGACTGGTCTTATAGCCGAAGATAAGTTAGGGTAAATAACTGTGGTTTTTTTCTTGTAATTTATACCTTTTATGTCTGTGAGACAAAAATAGCAATCTGAAACGTGATCTCGCCGTTCAGTCCATATCATGGGTACAGCAAACGGCATAGGTCGTGCACCTTTCTTCCAGTCAGTTAAATTTTTCACACACGTTATGCAACAGACATGAGGGGCCCAGGATATTTCTTGATGGGCGACAGAAAAACCAAAACATTGGTGATAACACTCCAACACAAGATTCGTAAAATTTCGTCGTTGTTTTTTGAATGTTAGTTCTCCGCAGACATAACAAAAAGAGTTAGGATCATTATTACACTTCCTCGACATATTCACAGGGTTAATAAATCACAAAAAAGTGTTCAAATTCAACAACAAATATTTTTATAAGGATTTACTTGTAAGCGTTTCTGTTAATTTACTGCCGTAGTACTAGTTATGAGTATTACCGTATCACAACAAATATGAGGCTAATAGACATATGACAGCTGTCATGTAATAATGAGGGTAGACTGATAAAACAAAATTAGCTGTCAAAGTTCGTGTGGCAAAACCAGTGTTGACCAGTGTAATTTCCTCAACGTCTAGCAACACTTTCAGATAAATCTGATGCGATGTCAGGTGCGTAGGAAAGGAACGGTGTCGCTACATGATAGTGTCCGATAAAGATTGAAGATGCTAAGTACATCGATTGTTCCCACTCATTTTCAAATATTCCAGTTGATCAAGTTGCATGGCATTTTCAGGATGTCAAAAAGATGGTGTAAATAAATAAAACCAACAATAATAGTTTAAACTATTAGATAGAGTTTGTATTCGGGTATTTGTCCGCAAATTTCGAAATTCATGTCCTGAGCCATTGATGCTATGTTGCATGGATTTGTCATCAATTTAACTTTTTCATTATATCAATAAGTATCTAAACTAATATTTTAGAAGCCAAAATTTAGATAATATATTGACACAAAAAAATACGATAAATTTTTTAGTGTAAAAGTCATTCCCTCATCTTGTCCCTAGGTCCCAAATTAATAATAAAAAAATATATACAATCAAATCTGTTCATATTCTTCGAAATTGAATATTACTAAAATATTTTGTAATAAGTATGGATTGTATAGTCAAGCTTTCTTTGCTAAAAAATAAATATGTATATAAAAATCTATTTAAACATTATGTCCCTTGAACTGAAATCATTCGCTCACCCTTTATGAATATTCGATGTGTGGTCACATCATTTGATATTTTTGATCGCAGCTGTTATGTTTTTAAAACTTGGCAATACTGCTAATGGCGGAACTTCGTAATTGTGGAAAGAGTTGCTGCAAAAAAGCATTGGATTTCAATAATTAGAACATTACATTTCTCTGTGTCATTACCTCACTGTTTATATTAAAATGTAAGTCATCATACCGTTCGAATGTTGTGAAGATTTTTTCTTCTTTTGGGGAGTACAATGCATTCACCAAATGCTAAATCAATTTGTGGTTAAGGATACGTTGTCGTTTATCCAAATCCCTCATTCCCTCACGGTCATCCCCTCACTATATTAGAAAGTTAAAGAATGACAATTATATGAGGGAGTGATTTTTGCATATATAAAATTGTGGTTTGAGTGTTATTGTCTGACTCCAGGTTGTATAACATGTGTTTTCAATTTTAACAACAGATATCCGTATATCAAGAATGGGGAAAATTAAGAAGTTAAGTGAAGAAGAAAAGAAATTAAAAAAGGAGTACGACAGAAAGAGGCGAGAGCAAAAATGAAAAGTAATGCTGAGTCTTTATACCCTTTCCAGACTCACGCGCGGATCACGGCGTGAAATCGCGGCGCGGATCGCGGTGCGAATCCCGAAATTTGTTCCTACAGTTCCACACTCGCAGATGTTCGGGCCAGCTTCACAGTATAGTTCGTGCTCTTGACGAGTATGGATGGTGAAATTGCTACTGCTGCTGCAGGGCTACTTTGCGCTTTGGAAATTTATAATTACGCATAAACAGGGTGTTTCAGTTTATTGTTGCATAACTTTAAGATTCGATAGAACTTTTAAAATTAATGCATAAAGTCTATATAAACATGGGTCGAAAAATGCGTGGCTTCCGAAATACAGGGTGTTTAAATTTACTTTCTAAAATAGTTTTTTTTTTAAATATTTCGAACAATATTTGATGTATAACAGTGAAAATTGTTATACAAGGGTTTTTTGGTACGACAAAACGAATCATGGACATAGTTTTACTCTAGCCGCTAGAGGGCGCTCTCTACTGTACCTGTAGTGTATTAAAATTACCGAAAAAATTGTCTTAGTGCAGTTTTTTGCTTTTTGAATAAAAAAACTGTTTCTTCGCACTTTTCAACATAAAAAAGCTCTCATGTGAGTTTTCGTTATAGTTAGCCGTTTTTGAGATATTTCGATTTTTAAGGTTCGATGCATTTTTAATTATTTATGGGAAAATAATATTTTTTTTACATTTTCGATTTGGGCATTACAAGTAATTAAGACGATCGTTTAGATTGTGTTTTTAAACACAGCAATCATTCCTGACTCCAAATAAACACAAATAAACAGAATATTAATTTGTTTAATTTTCCAATATTATTTTTAACAAATTAAATTAATTATTTACAACTAAAATGCTATTGGATAGTTCGGACAAACATACACAATCTAAAGTAGTTGCTCGAAATGTAAACCCAATTGTTCAATACACAATTCACATCTACGAATGATCGAACGTGGTATAGCATTATTCAAATAAGGCCTTATTTCATCACATGCATTCCTGATTCTGTCTATTAGCATATCTCTTGTGGTTACGGCAGTCTGGTACACTTTTTCTTTTAGAAATCCCCACGCAAAGAAATCTAATGGATTTAGGTCAGGGGATCGTGGAGGCCAGGCGACTGGTCCTCCACGGCCGATCCATCTTTCTGGATAATTTTCGTCCAGCCAGTTTCTAACTATTCTCGAATAATGAGCTGGACAACCATCAAGCTGGAACCAGGCCAATCTTCTTAAATCTAACATAACATCATCCCACATATTTGCATGTTCAGCCTTTAAAAATTCCAAGAAGGTCGCAGCATTTAACCTTGCAGGCAAAAGGTAGGGTCCAAATAGTCGATTACGGTAGATACCAATCCACACGTTCACACTACATTCATGCTGAAAATTTATTTCCCGAACTGCGTACGGATTTTCATGCGACCAAATATGTTGATTATGAAAATTTACCACTCCACGTCTAGTGAAGCATGACTCATCGGTCCATAAAACGTTACTTAAAAACCCCCTATTATTATCAGTTCTATCAAGAATCCACCGACAAAATGTGATTCTTCGTTCTCCGTCCCCTGGCTGTAGTCCTTGCACAGGTTGCAAATGGTAAGGACGTCTATGGTCATTTCTAAGAACACGGTGAACATGGCTTGCTGAAATTCCCAAGGCACCAGAAACTCTCCTAACACTTGTGGTCGGATCTCTATCAAACTCACGCAGAATCATACGGGTAAATCTGCGCTGACGATCCCTTTGGAGATTTCCAAAACCATTTTCAATTATTTGGCGACGCACTCTTACAAATACTGAGCGAGTTGGATGTCGTCTGTTTGGAAATCTTTGTGCGTATTCTCTGGCTGCTTCTGCTGCGTTTCCATTTACAAAGCCATACAAAAAATGAATATCCGCTAACTCTTGATTGGAGAATAAAAATGGCATTTTTATAAAACTTACAAAAAAAAACAGGCAAAAGAAACTAAATTTCGTGCATTCACAATTGCAAAAAAACGTTTCAGGTTTCAACAGACAACAAAACTAACTGTCAACTAATTGACGTTTAACCTTATTCTGCTTTCAATTTCAAAAATATTTGCAGGCACAGCCTACTTCTAAAAATTATCGAGATACAGACTTTTTAACGTTATTTTATCATAAATAATTAAAAATGCATCGAACCTTAAAAATCGAAATATCTCAAAAACGGCTAACTATAACGAAAATTCACAAGAGAGCTTTTTCGAAATATTTAAAAAAAAACTATTTTAGAAAGTAAATTTAAACACCCTGTATTTCGGAAGCCAGGCATTTTTCGACCCATGTTTATATAGACTTTATGCATTAATTTTAAAAGTTCTATCGAATCTTAAAGTTATGCAACAATAAACTGAAACACCCTGTATAAGTAAAACTAAAACAATTGAAAAGAAGTGGAAAAAACACAACCACTCCCGGCACTCGCTATGAGGCAACTGACCCACCAGCGAATGTGGAGCCTAATCACGTTCGTTCGTTGCGAACCCTTTGTCGCGGGACAAAAAACCGACAACAAACGGGAACAACGCGCGAACGCGACGTGAAGCCGCGAAGAATATGCGAATGGGATCCACACTCAAGGGTCGCGGGTAGTTCGCGGCTTCGCGCGCGATTCGCGCGGGAGTCTGGAGAAGGTATTAGAAGCTTTGCGTGAAAAAGGAAGATTAAAGTATTAACAGAAGAGAGTAAAGGTCAAGTTAAGTCAATAAGTTCTATGAGTGCAAGAGAAGCTAGCCAAAAACCCAGAATCGAAAACAATGGAAGACAAATAGTAAAGTTTATAGGGAAAAGCGAATCAGATTGCAAACAAATTTACAGAGTTGAAGAAACGGCCCCATCAAGTCCTGTACCATCTTTACAGCACAGAGCAGATAATTACTCCGCTCTCAGTAGACGTAGAATGCGCAAGCGGCGAACTATTTTGTATGCGAAGATTAAAAGTAATAAAAAATAAAGTAAGGAACGCAGTCAAGCTTAGCGAAAAATATAAGAAGAGGTGTTTGAGATTGAAAACTGAAAATACTGACCCAACTCTCTAGCAACTAAAGTGTTTTGGCTTTTAAAGAATATACAAGTTTCTGACGTTGTAAGAAAAAGATGATTTTCGGAGAAGGTCCGTCAACGGACCTCAACAATAACTATGAAGATCTTGGAAGTAAAACATGGAGAAAATAAAATTATTACAAAATGTTGAAACTACAATTAGTGCAAAAATCCAAATTGCTATATAGATCAAACATTTTGTCAAAACGATACGTACAAAAAGAACTGTACCAAAGTTAGCACCAAAATGCTGAAAGTTAAGGGTGATGTTAATTTCTTAGAGAAGGATGAAAATACGAGGATGTGCCCAGGGACGAAAGACTATCTAAGCTATCTAAACTATAAAACAAATCTCAATACATCTATTAATAAAATAACTTACGTTTTTCATTGAAATCCGGCATCAAATTGTTGTAAAAATCATTGCTCCAACCTAGTTTTTTAAAAGTAAATTTTTCTACATGCTATACACAAAAATATGGAGGACCTTCATTTTCAATGAACCTCACTAAAGTAGAACTTTATATTTCTGCAAAAAAAATGATATATTTTCATTAGTTTTTTTTTAAGAAATGCAAAATGAAATTTCTAAATTTGTTGAGAAATACCCATTCATTTAACAATAACTATTGCTAGTATACAAAGGCTTCAATAGCAGTGCCCAACAAGCCAAAGAAGCTCTACATGAATGACGAAATGGATGCACATATTCATTATTTACCTTTTTTTCATTATTTACCTAGGTGGAGAAATGTAATTTCTCTTTAGAGGGATGCACTAAATAATGGCGATTTCTCGAGTAAGTATAGGAAATTAGTAAACATTAGTACCGACATAATTTTTTACTATTTGAAATATTTGATAAATAAAAAAAGGTACGACTGGTCAGACGAGCAACGGGCACAGAGCGTGCCGCCCAACATCCGTATATCTCGGTATGCCACAATTTCTCGGAAAGGCGGAAACGCGGCAATGATTCCTGTAGCACCTCAAAGGTAATGCCGACCGCGCCGGTATAGTCCAGTGCAGTTAACGAAAATTCGGGCTTCATCATAAATGTTATATTATTTCTAGATTTCTAGTATTCATGTATTCATTAGTACCTACATGTAATTCATTATTAATAGAATACGTAATAGAAAAAATATATTTTTATGAAAAATTAGGCATCATTTTTTTTTTATTGGAAATATGCCGTTTTATACTTAATAAAAAATAACAGCGCGTTGCGCTCTTTTTTCATCCTGCTGTTAAAACATGACACGTTTTTATTTGAAAAAAACGAAGGAGCATCATTATAATTTAGAGTTTAAATGAATCGGCATTCCCCTTAAACATGTTTGGTATCTGGGTAGCCAGACCTGACAGACTAACAGACCGACGAGACTTTTAATTAAGAGCAAAGGTCCACCGGACCGCTCTGACGAATAATGACGAATAGTATAGTATGAATCGGCATTGTAATAGATTTATCCATTTCGGGCTTTTGTGCCCTTAGTAACATAACTTGATTTCAGGATGATTAACTTTATTCTGTCTAGAAATGTATATTGATAGGTACTGCAAGGTACCTCGATCATTCCTCTGCCTAGCGCAGCATTTCCGGTGAATTATATTACTTCCACTAGTTTCTAATAACAATATATTTTACAGTATGATCTTACCATAGTACAGCATATTTCAAATCGGAAACCATTGTTTTTACATTTTTGTTTTAAATAAAAACGTGATTTTAAAAATATATTTTTTCTTTTATCAATTTTTCACTGTTATGTCAAATAACTTGATTAGCAGTTTTCATCTAATTTAGATAAGTATATTTTATTAATGACTCCGTAAAACGTCTTTTTTATTGAGATTAAGCGAAGAAAGAGTCCAATTTTTTTTAAAGCAGATGACGATGGATGTGTACAGGGTGACTCACTATGACCTTGGTGCAGCATGTCTGGATGCAGAATAAAGGAGGAAAATGTATTTTCGATGCCTTTCTAAAGTTTTTAAGCAAGTAATCTTGTTCCAGCTCATTTGGTATCCGTTTTTTCATACAGGAACTCAGGTCGAGGTGTAACTGACGAAGGAGGTCAATCCAAAATTCATCTATGATTCATGAGTTGTGTCCAAAACGCGATATCACAAAAATGTGATGTGTGTAGCTTTACTTCTAATTTCCGAAATAACCCATGATCAGTTTGGGGGTCTGATAGTTCCTTTTTGGGAGCATCGTTGACTATGTCACAGAATTGGATGAAATATTTACAAAGAACTTGGTCAAGCTGGCTTATGTAGACCACGTGGGAAAACGACTGAATACTGAAGCCTTGGGCGTGTTTTACTCACCCTTGTGAACAGTTTTCTGCTGATCATTTTCTTTCACTTTACACACAAATTTATTTTCAATTCAAATTCAAAAACTGGCTCGTCAAACTCAGACATTCTTAGGGACCTCGGACGGTCTCTATCATTGTTGGGAATGACAAAACATCCTAAACAACGTCATTGTCAAAAACATCACGAAATAACAGTTACTATAAGCACGTGCACACATTACATGTATGTCTGCCGTTTCCTCAAAAGTGTAATTGTCCACCACAAAAACCGAGACAAACACTTTTTAGAGAAGTTTCGCAAAAGAAAATTACATTAATAATTCTTTTCTATCGTCAACGCCAAGCAAAGTGGCGTGCACGTCATCACGATAAAAATTCCCCGACCTAATGCCTAGGTTTCTATCACAAACAATTGCTCTATTGCAGTTTCATATTAATGTGATATATAAATTGTAAAATGGTCATTAATCTCTTATTATGGTTAATAGTCATATAAACATTGTTATTAAAATATCACATAAGTTGCTTTCTGATAAATTTAGACGCATTATGCGAAATAAAATGTTTTGCAAACGCTCCAATCACTTATCGACATGTAAACGCACTAAACCGATTTCGCAGCGTTGACACATTGTCACCTTGAAACTTATTTAAACTGGGAACTGACATTTGTATTAATTTTGACACTGAATCAATTTGTGGCATTTCAAATCTTTATAAATCCTTTGGCCCCGCATACTGTAAATCAACAACTGTTTGTTTCAAAACAAAATTATTCATTTTACGAGTAGATAAAGGCAATTTTGGTATATAAAGATGCCCAAACAGTTAAATAGTCGGTGTAAGGAACTCGTGGCCTCGTTAATGCACTACTTTGAGCAAGAAAGGGACAACAACGGGCCTTTGTTGCCTTTAAATGCTGTTCAAGAGGTAGGTTACTAATAATTATATGTAATGTATATTAATAATAGTGAAATTTTATTTCATTTTTTGTAGCGTGTTGCTGCTGCTTTAAAAATTAGTTTAAGGACAGTTAGTCGTATTTCCGAGGGTGTGAAAAGTGATGCAAATTTAGAATCGCCCAAGAAAAAGCGGAGTTATATTAAACGTGTAACCAACACAGCGACATTGGATACAAGTGCCATTCGAGAAGTGATCTATACGTATAATATGTATCACAAAAGTAAGATCTTATTATAATAACTTATCAGAAATTTGCATTAATTTGTTAACTAAATTATAATGTCATATTACACATGGTTTCAGAAGAACAAGTTACGATACAAACTTTATGGTCTCGATTAAGAGATAGGGCATTACTTGATGGTAGTGCCACGTCTTTAAGGCGGTTGCTTAGAGATCTTGGATTTAAGTGGCTTAAGGACAATCCGCGACGAGGGCTCATGGAACTACCAAGTATAGCTTTGAAAAGGGTGGAATTTCTAAGGCAATACAATCAAGCCAAGGTTGAGGCCTTATACCAGTTTGTCTTCCTCGATGAAACTTGGATATTTCAAAATGGGACCATAGGTCGCTCTTGGCAAAATGGAAACCAAAAAAGCGTGAAAGCTATTAAAACAGATGGTAAAAGGTATGTACTTTTACACAATTTGCACTATAAAATTTAAAACTAATATATTTTAGATACATTATATTACATGCTGGAAATGAAAATGGGTTTATTGAGGGTAGTGAAGCGATATTTTCTTCGAAAACAAAATTGAGCGATTACCATGGAGAGATGAACCAGGACAATTTTTTGAAATGGTTTCAACATCAGTTATTAGAAAAATTGGAGAGTCCATCTATGATTATACTGGATAACGCCCCTTATCACAGCATGATATTGAACAAAGTGCCCAACAATGCATGGACAAAAAAAAATATCCAAGACTGGTTGACAAATCAAAACATACCATTTTTAAACACAATGTTTAAAACAGAGCTATTGAGTATTGTTGTTCGGTACATAATGCTTCTTAATTATATATATTTTGGTCGACAGTTTATATTTCTTTTGTTTATTCCTATTCTTAAAATAACTGCTTTTTTAGAAACAAACCACCTAAAATATACGTGATTGATGAATTGGCGGAACAACATGGGCACAAAGTTCTTCGTCTGCCTCCTTACCATTGTATATTTAACCCTATTGAGTTAATTTGGGGCATAGCAAAAGGTTACTATAACAGACATATTGGTAGAGATGGTAACAGTGAAAAAGACTGTTTGGATATGTGGAACGAGGCTCTACAAACGGTTACCCCAGACATGTGGAAAAATAGTGTTCGACATACTGAGCAAGAAATTTTTAAATGGTATGAAAGAGAACGAATTTTTGATCGACCAGACATCGAACCTTTAATAATCAACTTTGAGAGTGATGAAGATTCAGATTCAGACAGCGCTGAAGAAAGAAACTCCGACTAACTTTATTGTACAGAAAAAGCTTACACCAGTAGCTTACCTAATTTTAGAATGCATTTTTCTGTATGAATTCTGTAAAATAAATACCATGCATAAAATTTGGAGGACCCCATTTGGATTTTTATTCAGTACCTTTAAGCTATCAATTATATATGGTAGTTTCATAGTGTCATCTGATCAATAATTGTCATACTTAATGATTATGCAAGTACAGATCTATAATTTTATTATACTATTATTTTTGTTCTCATTTGAGGTTAATATTGCTTATAAACCTAGATATGTAAATAATAAATTTTATTATTTTACAAAAAGTTTGGCAACAATGTAAATTTTTCAACACACCCACCTTGATGACGTGCACGCCACTTTGTTTGGCGTTGACTATAGAAGAACTAACGAGCAAATGTCAAAGCTTCATGCAGAAATGATTTTTTGTTTTCCAAGGCACTTGCGATTTTTTTAGCATTTGAGATACGGAAAAATACAAAGGGTAAAGGAGATGTATTTTTAGATGCTTAATGAAATAACAAATATTAAAGTTACAAAAAAAGGCAGGGGCGTGCATTTTTTTGACAATAATATTCACTAAGGTGGCCCCCATGACGCCACTAAACTTGATAATTTTAATCTATTTAAGGCTACATTTCGACAGAATCGATTAAATATTTTTTAAGATAAATTTTTTTTTTAATTTATCACCTTGAAAACTCTGCATTTCCGGACCCGTGTTTATAGAAACGTTTTCCATTTTTTTAACAAGGACTCTCTAAAATATCTCCATTTACACTTTGACCAAAAAGTGATCAGCCTCCCGGGATGATCGAAAGAGGCTGCCAAGGCAGTATCCAGGTAAAAAGAGTCCAATCCCTCCAAAGTTATAAGTAGGTCGAATGATTCCGCCCTTTCATTTTCCCTCCGTATATAATCGAGAAAAAAAGCCCTCAAATCCGGGCGGTTTGGCGGTTATCCATCGCTGAGCAGATTCCACAGGAAGTTGGCGGAAACCTATTATGCGAGTGCCGGCACAAAGCCCTCCTTCCGCTCCCTTATGGTGGTACGTGCCGATTGCATTTGCGGATATCTGACGACGAAATCCTTCCATACCGTCGCTTCCTGTTAGCAGTCATCCCCAAACGACAGATCGTCTACGATAACCGATGCAGCGTTGCCAAACTATGCTTATTTGACTATATTTATTTTCTTATTCTGAAATCGCCAATGCAGAGCCTGAATCGGAGGTGCTGTGATTAGCGTTCTTGAACAGATTTTTAAACCGACCTTGATCTGAAAGATGCATGCAGCCGTCATCAATGAGTCAAATAAGCCTGAACCTAAACCTTATATCTAGTACGAAAGGGTTATGGAACCAATAACACACCAGACATGTGCGCCCAACTTCTTCCTCGCAGCTGCTGCAAATGGCGGGGTGTCAGTGTCAGTGATCTCAACTCTGACAAGTCGAAACGAATGACAAAGCTTTCATGAAAATAGAATATGCGCTGGGGCAGTATAATTTAGTTATTAGTTATTTAGGCATTACTTCCCATTGATTTTCCAAGGCGTGTGACCTTTTGTCAGTGGTATCTTCAAAAAATTACACAAAATCCGCAATTTGAATAAATTATTCTGTTCACGGACAATAATCATTTGTGGGCAGAATAAAATTCCTATGCCGTAACCGAAACTCATTTCCAACACCAATTTTCTTCTTGCCGGGATGACTTGACGGACAGACTTACCTCAAATTTCTTCAACAACAGTTGCTGCTTGATGTTACGTTAGTAATAAGAAACAATATGTGGTACATGCATGATGGTGCACCAGCGCATTTCAGTGTAGCGGTTCGTAATTATTTACAAATCGATTGTGTACGTTTGATATAGCAGTATCGAAATCTCTACTAATTAGTTGTACCTCTCTATGGGTGAATTTGCAAGATGTATTCGGGGCCTGCGCAGCTTCAGTGATGATGTGATTATTCTTTCTGATCTGCCTCAGTATGTCAAGAATACATTTTCGATATTACGTTCAATCTGTCACTTGTGAAGTCTAATATTCCATTCAAAATTGGAAGATGTGGCAACCTTGCCAACTAACCTCACATTCTGAGCCTCATCTTTCAATGCTATGTCAACGGAAAATTATTGATGTTTTAAACTTATATTTGTGGCTCGCGATTGTTTAGCTAAGTTTTCAAAATGCCTTACAAGTGCAGCGTTACTAATTGTGTCGGTAATTACGGGAAGGGTCCGAATGTACACGTATTTTCGTTTCCATTGAACGAAAACTGTCGTAAAAGATGGCTCAATGCAATCCCTCGTAGTGATTTAGTGGTTACAAAATACACCCGAGTATGTAATTTGCACTTTGCTGAGGACAGCATCATTTGGGAATCCACCTTCCATGACGAAAAGACAGGTAGGTCCATTACTGTACCCCTTAAGTATCCAAAATTAAAGGCAGATGTAATTCCAAGTATCTTTGCAAATTGTCCAAAATACCTTTCAAAGGACATATCAAGCAGAAGAAGCCGAGATGAGAAATTGAGGGACAAGGAACAAGAACAACTACATAAAGCACTGCATACTAGCATTGATGATTATTCCTCCTATCAAAAATCAACTTGTTTTCAAAATTATTCAGACTTTCTCAGTTTTCAGTTCATGGCAATGTCCATATGGGTGGCATAAAATTGTTCAGGATAAAGTTACTTTGTTTAACTTAGAATATAAACCAGCACCCATCATAACTCACTCTGTAACTATTGATAAAGATCTCGATGTAAAAACGTATATGTACTCCTAAGAATTGTTACTCAACAATATTAAAACTCCATTTTTATTATCTAATATACACCACTTGGATGATGTTCTGCATGTTCTTTCTGAGAATGCAGATGCTTCGAGGGTATATTCAGGTAAAGACCAGTTCAGAGCCACTATCAACCATGCTTACAATATTTTAAATACCACAGAACTATTCACCGATGAAGAGACCCACACTGTCATTCAATTTATTTGTGAGCAACTAAAGCTTGCTATTAGTCGGAAGAACAGACACAGTTACTCATCAGAAACAATAGTTTTTTGCTCTATGTTGTATACAATCAGTCCACATTCATATAGATTTATTAGGAGCCATGGAGCACAGATTTTACCACACCAAAATACTCTGAAGTCAATATATATACTGATATATATATATTGATGGTCGATCCAGTTCCCGATGAGATCTATAACTTTTTAGGCTATGCAAAAAACCTTTTCAGATTTGTAAAACCTGGTGAGGAGTACATGATTGTATTGATGGATGAAATACACATTCAACCATATTTAGATTTCAAAGGGGGTAATATTGTTGGAACGTCAATTAATAATACTTCGTTAGCTACAACAGCCTATGTGTTTATGATTTCAAGCTTCTACTAGAATTTCAAAGAAGTTGTTCAAATCTGTCCTGTTTCTAAAATTGATTATAATATATTATACAATATGACAAAAAAACTTATTATTAGATTAGAAGAACTTGGTTATAAAATTTTTTGTGTTGTAAGTGATAATAATGCACTGAATAGTAAAGCGATGGCACATTTTTCCCCAGATAATAAAACAAGCATTGTTTATCCACATCCGTAAACTGACTACATTCACATGAGGCCGCAGCATTTACATAGCTGTAGATACTTGTTTTCTGTTTTCTAATTTTTGTTATTATTTTGTGCTATTATTTGTTTGTTCTAAGAGTTTTTATTAAGTTTTCGTTAATCTTTGTTATGTTTTTTCTGTTGTTTATTTTACTTTGATTTTATCTGTTTTTCTTATCATTTATCCTACACTTTTTCCTCCTCATCTTCCTTATTCCTTTCCTGGCAAGAGCTTACCTCAGACCTCCTCGTTGGTTCTTGCTGGACACAATTGTTCTACAAGCACTACATTTTTTATATAACTCTCAAGTAGCATTATATTATACCTCTAATAATAGTAAATTGTCCACATATTCCTGTGAAATTTTGTTGATCGGTTGTGACTAACATAGGGTTATTCATTGAAGAATTTATCATTTTTAGCAAGCTTTTATAACATCAACTTATTAATCTAATGTGCACGTAATGTTAGATGAAATATCAGTGAAAATCAGGGTGAAAATAGTTAATAACTACTTTAATATTTTCCACCAAGTTGCCTTCATATACCAAAAACACTTTTCTGAATTATTTGGTAGAGTATATTAAATATGCTGCAATAATATATTATTCACACGCCTTGTACTCTCGGTGGTAACGGGTGGGCCCCAAGAATGGCCACCAAGGTCCCCAGACCTCAACAGTTCAGATTCGTGCTTGTGGGGCTATCTTAAGACACTAGTCTACACAAGTCCCATTAACACTGTAGAGGAATTAAAAGAAAGAATACTTGCAGCTTGTGATAGAATAATAAACACTCCAGGGATATTTCAACGAGTGCGCAATTCCATGAGAAGGAGGGCGGAAGCATGCATACTAAGTGAAGGGGGCCATTTTCAACAATTTTTGTAATGATTTCGTTGGTTTTGATGTCATGTTTATGTTGTTAGTTGTTGTTGTTCATTACCCCTAACGTGTAATTTTTCCAATTAAATAAATAATTAAGTTAGACAATAGAACGGTTTTTATTTTTTTACTCAAAAATGGCACATCGAAAGAAAACAACTCAAGAGAGATCATTTGTTTTAAATTGAACGGGGAATTCAAAAATAATTTTTATTTGGCAAAAAACCATTGGCGTACCATTTTTTTCTTAAAAAATATCGAAGTCAATACCCGTGCGCACGCCACTGTTAAAGCTAAAAATTATTTTTGCATTGAAAAATATGCAGCTTTATTAACTTTCACTACGTACTAAATATCAGTGAAATATCTGAAGCAGTTCTGAAAATATTAATTAATTTCCATTTTTTTCCTAAAACTTCAACACCCCGAGTTTTTTTAAGGAAACATTTTTGGACCATAGTTTATAAAGCAAACTAATATTAATTTTTCATGTAGATTCACACCCATATTCGCATATCATTAAGGAACCCCCCCTTTATAAGACCATTCCTCCTCAATTCCAACGATATCGTTCTCTTAGAAGATCTGTATTGACGAGCCAGTCTCCTTGTTGACATGCCAATCTGATTTTTTTGCTCTTCACGCCAATCTCTCTATCAATGTCAACTGACAGTAAAGTACGTAAACAAACTTTTGTTTCCAAAGGCAACTTGATATTATTTTGGGTTTGTTAAAATTAAACCCAATGAATTTCGTGCCAAAACTCTTAGCACATAACGTTATCCACGCACACGAATACAGACACATCGCGTTAGTAGTGACTGTTAGTTACTTCCATTTTGGTACCGCACGTCATCTTCTGGGGCTGATGTTAATGTCGCATTCGACCAGCGTAGGCCAACGCTAATGTGTGATGCTTAATCAATGCGCATTGACCGAAGTTGGTCAACGTTGGCGCAGAATGATAGCATGTCACATCATGTTGGCGCCAACGCTGGCTCCAATTTTTGAAAGCGATATAACTGAATGTCGACGCTTGAAACTAATTTCGACCTCGCTTTGCTGTCCTACATGGCTACTGCAATTTCCACACTGCCATGATTATTTCGAAATAGAAATCTGTACCTCCGAGCCGGACTAGGTCAAGTCCATTTTCGTTCAAAATGAGTTTTATATGTTAAGTTCATGATAATATTGTGAATTTTCATTAGCTTCTTGCATCGCCCACCTTTCTGTAATAATAAGGAAGTTACAGCTTTATAAATCATGTTAAGTCGCATCCAATACAATGCAAGAAAGATATGTCAAACGCAATTACCAACTAAAACTACTTATTTGGCCTTAAGATAGTCTGGCTGTGAGGTGTCAAAATTATTATGACGGATCATATGTAAGACGGCATGGCAACACTCAATTGAATCTCAAGGGTTGAAATTCTGTTAAAACAAATCCCTTCAAAATATCTTCCGTTCCAATTCCATTAACCTGCCGGTTACAGAAAACAAAACTATAAGCTTGTCGGTCCCAACACGAATCGCGATCTATGCCGGGTTCAACCAATGTAGGTTTTGGAGGTTCACCTCGAGGTCTTTCTTTTCCGTGAAATTGTTTTTAGATTTCACATTTTTCTGTTGTAAGATACTGTTATTTAGGACGGTATGCCACAATATAAAATTAAAGAAATTTGATATCTATATATATATATATATATATATATATATATATATATATATATTGGCAACATGGCAAAATGGGAGATGCGTTGACGGTCATAACCTAAAAACGTTGATATACCCTATTTCGCGGGTATCTATCACGGTAGAATGACAGCTGATTATCTAGTAATATCTCAAAATTTCCCATATCAGCACAGGACACATAATTCTGACGGATTCTTCAACGCCAGATAGACTGTTACCAATGAGAAATCCAAAACGTTTCTCTCTTTTTTTCTACTAAATAAGTTGATGAATTAATAGCTTTTGACGAATTCAATATTTACCTAAACAATGGATAATTAAATGGTTAAAGTATAGCCCTAATGTTAAATAAGAACGCCTAAACCGGCACAAACAAAAATTACTGGTAGAAGCATAATGCTTAATTTTTGAACGAAGATTGAGACAGCCCTAGCAAAGTTAAAAAAAATATCATAATCACTTCGAACAATGAGGGTTCACAGAAATAGGGAACTGCTCCTCACAGGCGTGAGTCCTACTTAAGGGTCGTATCGTCAGTCGTTCCTATAATTGTAGGACGCCTTTATGGCCTCCTTGATTTTCATAGTTTTCTACTTTCCGTGTCAGCGCTCTAATTTGAGGGTATGTTACAAATATCTTTTTGCATCAAATTGTTCATGGTTTTGATTTATATCATCTGTTATTCAATTCAATTCAAAAAGAACACTAAGGGCCGATTTCACCAACATTAATATTATGGACCAATGGGAAAATACCTTATCGAAATGCAATTTGACGGAAGCTGTCAAAGGTCTCTGTATATCAGTGATTTCCATTGAAATATTGAATAAAATCGTGAAAATTCGACTGTATTATAAACAAGACCACTTTTTGATTCCAACATGATGCTTTTGTACAGAAAAAACAGGACAACTTTCATGTATTTTGATATATGTTATAGGTTTACATTTAACAATCCGTTATCCCCCTGAGCGAATGGGAATGCGGCAAATAATAGGTCGATTTTCTAGCTGTTAAATTTGGCAGTAGATTTGGACGTTTGTTAATGCATGGCACTCTCGAATTTACCAACTTCAATACACTGAAATATATCATTACATACCTGTTGAATAGTGTGGATTTGTCTGTATTTTGCAAGAAAATAGAATATAAAATACATTCCATCCAATTCCTCATCTTCCTTTACGTCATAATATATATATATACAGGGTGACTTCGAAGTTGAGTCATTTATTTTAACAGTGAGTAGATCTGATCAAAAGAAATGTTTTTTTCCTTTACCATTTTTTTGGTAAAATTAAAGAAACAAAGTTATAGCCCTTTGGAAGTTTGAGTACCGCCCTGTCTCAATAATAATATTATGTGCTCGTGTTTGGCGACAACGGATATAATCCGCCTTATCGGTTCATCGCATCGGAAACAAAAAAGCGAAAGAATTTGGAACGATGTTTTTACAATTATTTTATTCATTTGTATACAGTCAGTGTCAGTGAATAGTGGTGTCTGTTGCGTGGCTCAAACGAAATAAAAAATGGCACATGTTTATGCGGATCGGTACTTTTCTTTTTTGACTGGCGGGGATCTATCTGACACTCGCAGGGTTGCCAAGTCTAACGACGATCACGTCCCGTGGTGGAGGGTGCGAAATGAATCTTTTACATTTACTGGTTTTGAATTTTTTTCGTGAAAATTTACTAGGTATCATGATTATAAGCATCTTTGGTTGATTGTTCGATCCGGAATGCGAAAGATCTCCTATTTATGATAATATTTTTGGTATCATCTAACCGTTGCAATCAGTGCACAAACACTGTGACATATGATTTATAGCATAACCCGCTGCCCTATCAATACAAATTTAACATACAGGTCGCCTAGCCGTGGGGATGCAGTGGTCGGGATGAATATCACGGCAGCAACTGATGATTTGGGCATGTCTGGTAAGAACGTATGAAGTGAAACTCGCTAACTTCACAAATTTGAAGATTTTGTACAATTTCTTTGAAAACGATGAAGGATATGTCTCATTTGGCAGGGTAATGTCGCAGCCAAATGGCAGTCACTCTTTCTGACACAGTCCGGATCGAAAGATGACGATACTCGTGAAATGTATTGATACTTCTTAATATAGGATCGTATCGAACATCCCTACTGTCAAGATGTATAACCCAAGGTACCGACGGAGCTATATTGCGGCGTCATAGAAATAATTTTAAATTTTCATTTTCATTTTTTCAAGTGTCGTGCAATGATTTTGGGAAAAATGTCACGAATAGTCTTATAAAGCATAGTAGAGTATATTTCAACAGTTGGCGTAACTTACTCCACTGGTATCAGGAGGGTGAAACGGGATATTAATGCACAATCTGGCAACCCTGTCGCACCCTCACAAAATGGCCGCTGACAACCACACAAGTCACCGTGTTGTTATTGAATAGGATGGAATTAAACCTTCAGAGTATATATGTTTTGTGTCTGGTACCAAAGAGTTGACAGATCCCACACATGTGTCACTCCTTGAAATGCAATAATCAGCTGTATTCAAATAATGTCTAATATAAATATAACCTAGAATGTGTACTCGTGAAAAAAGAAAAATATTGCAAATTTGTAGTTTTTTTTTGCAGGTTTTATAGGTTTGCTGGTAGCTTTAAGGCATATATTTGGGAATTTCTTAATCGCTGTGAATATAGTGAGGATGTTTGTTCAGTTCCTGAACAACAAAAAATATTCAACTTTATGGATGTATGGATATCAAAAAACCTTAATGGTTTTGTGTGAATATCAATCTAAGGTGCCATAATGGTTCTGATGAATGGCAAGTAAATGAATGAATGTTTGGAAACGAGCAATATCTTTTTGTAGAGCCTGTCATCAAGTAGGTGCTTAATGGCTATCTGCAAGAGGTTTATAGGAAAAAACACCCAGTATCACATATCAAGTGAAGAAAATAATATAAGCATGAATAAAAAATCAACAATAGTAATTAAAACATGAATTTAATTCAAAAATCAAACACTTCTTAAAATTTTGACTGAATTATATGTAATTTCTTAATATTCAATAAGCTGGTAATGTTTCAATGACAAGTTGTCATCTCATACTTTGACAGTAATTTGTTTTCAACAGTTCATAGCTATTGGTTGCTAAAATTTGTTGATTGGAACTTGAAGCTCATTCGCTGTATCTGACGGTCTGTTACCCTATAGGTGGAGAATAACGGACTGTTGGTGAAATTGGGCCTTAAAGTTGTAAACTATAGAGCCATTTAAATCTATTGACTTTTGGACCATGGGTCATGTGAACTTTTTGACTTGTTTTGAATCCCCCGTATTACCCATTTCAATAATGACTACCATAACGTTTACACCCGGTATATCACATCACCAATTGCTACTTGATTGGATGAAGTCAATGCAGTGAGAGTCTTCTTGTGAGGAGGGTTTTTCTTTGGGAGTTCAGGGACTTTACCAGCTTTGCATTGAGAAGATAACCTATTTACACGTTGTTAAGAAAATATGTAGATTAATAAATAAATAAATTCTATTTACTACCTAATACCTCTCTTACGGACTGTAAAGGCAATAATGGAGCTGCATGATCTCGTTCGATCTCAAAATATTTCGTCAAAGAAATGACGAATTCTTTTGCTTGTCGACCCAGAGGTTTCGGAATTTCAGCAAAATGCTTAAACAGACACCTCAAAGTTATGGAAAAAACTGTTTTTATAAAATAGCATTGCAAATATTGAGGCAAAAAGAACGTAAATTGACCACAAATAAACAACAGCCGTTGGCGTAATATACCTGACAAGCTTTGCGACAATATCACAACTCAGAAAAGTGTTACCAACGTAAATGTACACGGGAAATTCAAACTATACGTACCAATTCAGGATCTATTTTGCATTAAGGTTGGCATTCAAATTTACTAAATATGACGTAACTGCTTTGTTTCAGTGAAAGGTCTATAGTTTCCGAGATACGTCACTAAGCTGGGTAGCCTGGACACTATTACGTTTTGTGGGCTCGGTACCCGATATTAAATATCCGTTTACGTTCTTATCATCATCCCTACCAGCCGGTTCAAGAGCGCTGCAATTCGGCCACGTCTACGTTGTGGCCCAAGCTTGAAGACAAACTTTTTCAAAAACTGTTCAGGATGTCGAAATAATACATTTCGAAAACATTCAAAATTATACAGACTGATCGACTAATGACTTGGATAACAAAGTTGCTTTTTTGCTGCTTACCTACTATATATGTACCTGTAATACATATTTTGGCAAACCTTCTTACTTTTTACTAATTAAGTTATTAGTTTTATCGAATAATTATTGAAACTTTTTCACTCTCTCGATTTTGCATAAACAAACAAAATATAATATATACTCTCAAAAAAACTCGAAAAAACGCAAAAGCATTCAGGTCTATCCATCCAAATAATATGCAATAATATGTATAAGTATGAAAACAATTTTGATATTCAACTCACTCTGTACATTCCTCCACACTTTTGGAATGTATCCCTACAGGGACGATATAGGAAAATCCTAAGCAGTTTTTGAAATAGTTTGTGTTTCGAAGGAATACTCCATACATGCAGGTTTAATCCACCCCGTACATTTAATAGAAATGGAATGTTAATGAATCTGCCAGAAATGATGATGATAGGAAGGTGAACAAATATCAAACAACTATTATCATCTTTTATCGTTGTTATAGGGTACAGACTACCAATTTGGAGGCCCTGTATCTTATGGGGAAAAAGTGAGCCGAAAGCCAGCTTCCTGCGGGGTGTTTTCAGTTTCATGATAATATTAAGTATATCATGCAGCTGATGCGATGGGTCACGTGGTTACGATGTACTGAATTGGAAGAATTGTGGTGCGGATTTATATTTTTGCGGATTCGCTGAGTTTGGTAAAGATTGACCGCAGAGCGAAGGTTATAAGAATCTCAACACACTTCCCTCTAGAACTCCTCCGGGCCTCTAACAATTTAGGAAAACTAAGGTGCATTCATGTCTCGATATTGTATGGAGAAATGTCAACAATCAATCTTGCAGATATCATTAATAATAATAATAGTAACATGTCTTTATTAGAATCATAACAATAGGGTAAAGTTTAGACAGTTGGCTACTCTTACACCGAACCCTATTGTGTGAGGAAATACTTGTATGTACGTACAACGCAAAATTAGATAAATAGCCCAGGCTACAGAGAGAAAAATAGGTATTTCTTGTAAACAAGTTTGTCAGATATCTGAAAGTTTTAAATGACAAATACATAAAAAGATACAGCCACATATGAGTTGCTTTTTTATAAACAATAGGAGAGGCCCAAAATTCAGTATATTGCTTGTATAATCTTAAATTTTATAAATAGCCAGTAAACGGGAGAGTTTAGAGCATAAAAAGACATTCAATTTCATTTTTTAAGAATTAAAAACGATAAAAAATTAAGCTAAATTTAGCGATATTGAATAAATATTTCTTGCAGTAACAATTGTAAAAGGCTAAAAATTTGTGCGAATGAGGGCATCATTGGTGTTAATATGTTTGCTTAATTTCAGCCGGAGTGGTTTAATAGTTTATGTAAAAAGCTAATTGTTTATCCCAGAGACGAATTATTTAAACAACTGTTCTTGCCCAAGATATATGTCACGCAGGGTGACTTTGAAGTTGAGTCATTAATTTTCAGATAATGATTGTAGAAAGAAGATAAACCAAAATATGTGTGTAAAAATGAAAAAAAATTTTACCTTGTTTTATAAAGTATCCTCCCGACAAGTATTTCAGTGCGGACCTGTATTTGATCGTGCGGTCCTGGAGCACCGGCATGCCCTCCCCTGTGAGGTCTTAAGTCACCTGATTCACGAGCCCTTTGTACTACATTAACAAAGGCACGAGGGGTTGGTTGCACTCGATTGGAAAACCGATCCGCATAAATCCGTGATGCCGCGGCAGCATTTTGTAAAGACAAGTTCAGCATTTTCGTAAACATGTGCCATTTTTTATTTCGTTTGAGCCACGCAACAAACACCACTATTCACTCACGCGTTACCGACTGACACATTGACTGAATACAACTGAATAAAATTGTAGTAAAAACATCGTGATAAGCGTTTCAAATTCTTTCGCTTTTTTGTTTCCGATGCGATGAACCGATAAGGCGGATTATATCCGTTGTTGCCAAACACGAGCACATAATATTATTATTGAGACAGGGCGGTACTCAAACTTCTAAAGGGCTATAACTTTGTTACTTTCACTTTAACAGAAAAATGTTAAAGGAAAAAAACATTTCTTTTGATCAGATCTACTCACTGTTAAAATAAATGACTCAACAGGGTGTAAAATTAGTAGTGCATCAACGGAAGTCAGGTGATAGGGGGCCTGAAAACCTATCGAATGAACCCCTATATGTATGGTCCGAAATTTTATAGTTCAGGAGATATTTGCGATTTTATGAAATTTCTAAAAAAAAAACGGGATAATGAACTTTCAATAGCAATTACAACTAAACCATTAGGTTTACGGCTGTGATTCTTTTTTCTGAGATGAGTTAAATGGTTAGTTTTAGCAATGGTTATGACACTTTTTAACAGAGCTTATTAGAAATCAACGCAAAAAATCTTAAATTCGTTTTTTTGTAAAAAATTTCTTCCATCCCTCGACTTTGGAGGGAAGTGATTGAGGTTGTCTTTCATTATTCATTTTATTAACTATTTCAATCGATGTAGAATAAACCCTGAAAATTTCAGCTTGCCACATTCGTTGCTGTGATGCGATGAACGTAAGAAATTGTCCTTTACTTTTTGAAATGAATTTGAGTTTTCCATAATTTTTATTTTTGCTTCATCAATTTTTAGGCGCAGTTGGTTGACATTTATATATTCAGATGTATAGATTATCACCTTATAAAACCCCCCATATAAAAAATCTAGAGGATTTAAATCGGGTGACCTTGGAGGCCATCGTATGTGTCCACCTCTACCTATCCAGTGCACAGGAAAGGCACTGTTTAAGTAATGCCGTACATCCCGTGCAAAGTGGCATGGGGCACCATCACATTGAAAATACATGCCGTATCGAAGGTACATCCTCTAACAGCTCATGCAAATTGCTTTGTAGAAAATCAAGATATGACTGACCATTCAACCTGGCGGGCAATTCATATGGTCCAGTTTTTGGAATACCTTCAACAAACTGATTAATTGCTTGATCGAATTCCTCGTCGGACCAAAATTTTCGACCTCGCAATTTTTTTTCAAATTGTTGAAGAGCCAGAAGTCACACATTGCAAAATCTGGCGAATAAGGCGGATGTTCTACAATTTTGATGTGGCGCTGGCGACATCAGTAAGCTGATGTGACACACATCTCGCAACAACCTTTTTTAATGAAGATCATGCAAAATGGTGTGAACTGTTGCAGATCCTACCCCAAGAGTTGCCTCTACTCGTATAGTCACATATGTGCAGCGAGAATCTTCTTCAATTATCCACTGAACTTTAGCAATGTTCTTTGGAGTCACTCTAGTAGAACATGGCATACCACTACGTTCTTAATCAGCCAATGAAACCCGCCCTCTTTTAAATTCGGCATACCGCCGAAACATACTTGCCCGGCACGGAGCTTCATTACCAAGTGCCTGTTGTAACCGTTCGATACACTGATGTTCAGTTAAACCGACTTTAAGGTAAATCATAGCGCGATAACTCTCTCGAGACAACTCCAGGTTTCGTCTTAAATTTGTTTACACCACGTGCACTGTAAAATGCTTGCAAATGAACTGAATGCGGCGACTTAAAGGACTGCTCTCTCTAATAGTGCACTGTTGTCGGTTTTAACTAGTACAGTTAATGCGCATCTCAAAATATACAGCGTGTCCCTCGTATTTATTTTAAAATTGTTGTTAAAAATGATCTTAAAAATAGCCATTCTAATAGTTATACACATTTACAATAACGTTATTTTTCTATATAATTTATTTTAACAAGTTGATCTGGATAGCTTTTTAGAAAGCGCATATATTCATTTCGTTGGGTTCTAATAAATTTAATGGAATCTCAGTATGTTTATCGGTTCAAAAGTTTTTCACGTATGAATCTTTTAAATATGCCATGCAGTTCAAGAAAGTATGTTGTTTCTTTTTGTTCCGACACCACTGTCTTTCTTGCTGATAAAATTTCGGTGTCACGACGTAATTGTTGCTGGGGGCGGCTCGGCACGGAGCCGGCGGCGTCGTCAGCACGGCATCGGTACCGGGCGAGCTGTTTCGTGCCATTCCTCCCTAGATCAGACTGTGGGAAAAATAACAGCCATCCTGTTCGCCGGGTTCGAGCGATCTTCGGGCGGCTCGCAATCACGGTCGCTGCACGACTGAAAGCAAAGGAGTTATATGTTCTATACCGCCAACTTCTTGCCATGCCGCCTTAAGTGAGTAGAGGTGTTTGAAAAGTAACTATTCGTTACTTCAGTACTCGTTACTCGTAGATGCACGGAGTAACGAGTAACAATCTTGAAAAGTGACATTATGCCGATTTTGTTTGACACTATGTAGGTTTTTCTACAAGATATTAACTTAGCACTTAGTTGTACGTGTTGCCTGACCGTCATGAGGCTTGTTATCAATATTTGGCTCTGATGTGATGTAAAATCTACTTCTGAGATGGCATTACTGGAGGTCTAAGCTGTAAGTTTTGATGATAATTACATTGGGCACTTGTCTCAAATTCACTTAATTGAGTTTCAAAGCTAGAAATTAGTTGAGCATCCACTTTTTCTTATCCATTCTGGAAATTACATATACAAATTTGCTGAATTTCAAAAATGAGAGAGATAAAAAATAATTATATTCACTGTACACTTTCGAATTACAAGCCATATACATGCTAACAGTAATTACACATAACGCGGGCGCGGTGATGATTTCCCGTAATTATCCTCAGTTTTTGATAATTTATAACTTTGAACATAACCTCTCTTCAGAAAGCACAACATAAAAATAACCCGTCGGGCACAGCCAATAGATATACTTCACTGGCAGCATATTCAGTAATGATTTTCTCACACAGCAAATATCACTGATTTTAGACACATGCAAACCAATACACATAATCATCCAGATGCGATCTTGCGATTCAACCAACTTTCTTCTCAGAGATAAAAACTACAGGCAATGAACATTTGGCCTCACATAACATATGCAACCAATAATGCGTTTAGTTTAGTTGAGTGATTCCTCCTTAGATGGACGTTTACAACGATCCTAGTGAGCAAACGTGGAATGACTGTTTGCGCCCTAAAAACTACCTAGTTTGAAGATAGATTTTTTTTTGCCGTTTTATGGGTTTTTTACATGATACCCATGCCGGGCATCAAACGATGACTTCAAAACTCTGTTTGCCATACAGTCGATGAATGGCGACGCTGCATTTTTGGCACCCTTGCCCATGTTTACACCATGGGTAGCTAGCTAACCACAGGACCGTGATGTTCCGTTCGTTAGCACCACACACATTCAAGAGATGGCGCGCTAAGCAACACTAATGATCATGTTTATACGAGCCCTATCTCGGTGAAGTTGACCCAATACCCCAAAACATGATATTTGTGAATTTATTTTAGTTCTAACTAAAATTTTATTTCAAGAATAATATTTTTGGTTTCATACAGGGTGCGGCAGAGATGATGGACGGTTTTAAAAAAATCATAAAATAGTTAATTTTTACTCGAAAACAAATTTATTGATGGAATCAGGTTCACAAGGAAATATCATTTGAGACTGTCAAGTGTAGAAAATCACATCAGGCATGTGGTGGCCGAGATCGTTGATGCAGTGCTGGCGTTCTTGGAAGTTCGCGTAGACTCTCTCCAACATCGCTCTCTCAACTTGGGCGACTTCCACGCGAATTTCGCCCTTCAATTCGTCCAGAGTTCGGGGCTTGTTCGCGTATACTCTAGCCTTGAGGTGTCCCCTTAAGAAAAAATTGCATATGGATAAATCTGGGGACCGAGGAGGCCAATGAACATCGCCAAACCTGGTAATAAGGGGACCAGGGAAGAGAGGGCGAATAACGTCCATGGATGCTCGGGCTGTGTGGGCGGTCGCCCCATCCTGCTGGAACCACACACGTCGGATTGGAACACGTCGCCGTCGTAATTTAGGGAGAAACAAGTTGGTGATCATTTCGACGTAGCGCTCTGAGTTCACGGTAACATCACGACCATTACGTCTTCGAAGAAGTAAGGGCCAATAATGCAAGTTTGCGATACAGCGCACCAAACCGTTACTTTTGGGCTGTGCAGCGGTCTTTCGTGTAACTGTTACGGATTTTCATTAGCCCATTAACGACAACTCTGCTGGTTAACCATGCTGTTTAGGTGAAAGTGGGCTTCGTCACTCATAAACAAAATGAGGTTCTCATTTTGATCGATCAGTGCTTCCATCTCACGTGCGAAGTTCATTCGTTGTGCATAATCTCCGGGCTGTAACTGTTGCACAATGGCCAATTTGTAGGGGTGAAAGCGGAGATCCATATGCAAAATTAGCCTTACCGAACGATCACTAAGGCGAAGTGCAGCAGGATGTTTCCGGGCAGATCGAGTCGGACTGCGAAGGAAGACCTGTCGAACGCGTTCAACATTTTCAGGAGTTCGAACTGTTCGCGGCGCTCCTCTTGGTCTTCTGTTGATCAGTTCACCACGCCTGCGAAGTGATCCAACCCAACCAAGGATGGTGTTTCGAGAGGGAACAGCTCTATTCCGATGAATGTTGAAGTGGCGACGAAACTCACGCTGTACGATGATGACTGACTCATTATTTTGGACGAAACAATCATAGGCGAAAACGCGGTGCTCCACCGTCCAAGGCTCCATAACGACAACTGGTAAAATAATGCTAGGATCTCACGAGTCAAACGGCACCCTCCACACCTCTCTCGTAGACGAAGGCGGAGAATACTACCCATCCCAAAAACGTCCGTCCTCTCCGCCGCACCCTGTATAATGTTTATGGAAAGATAACAAAACCGACGCGGCTATTTTTAAAGCGTCTTTATTTCTGAATTGTCTTCGATAAAATAAAGGTAGGCTTCGTAAAACCAATGATAATATTTTACGTTCCTGAGAAGCTGATTTTTGACGTTTAAATCAACTTTCAATGCATTGGTGTTGTGAAAATGGCTCTTGGTAAAGCTGTTTCTAACGAAATAAGAAGTGAACATTCACTTGCATTTAACAGGCCAACATGCTTTCGAAATCGCTGACAGTGAGGTATACAGGAATATTACTAAATTGTACAAAACAACGGGATCAATGGCTCAAAAACCCAGAACTGGAAGACGCCCGCGTTATTCCAACTTAAGAGCCTTAAAACTGATTATCGGCGTGCTAATTATAACGAATTTAAAATATTATGGAATCAAGCTACCACAAAAATGTCTTCAAGATCAATTTGTCACAGAGCTGTCCAAAAAGTGGGATATAAAACTTCCAAGGTAGGCTTGAATATTTTTTTTATTATTCGTTTTCAACTTAGTATTTATAAGCAATAGAGAAGTCCTTACTGACAAAGATTCAGAAGAAGAACAGACTAGCGTGGGCCAAAGAGCACACATTATGGTCTCCGAACCAATGGAGCTCCATTATTTGGGGTGATGAAGCCAGATCTGTTGTATACGTTGGTGATCGTAGGAGTCATGTCATAAGAACTAAAGAAGTGTTTCAGAATGTGTCTGTCTTCAAAAAACTCAAGTTTCCTGCTTTTTTATGGTTTTGGGATCCATGTCAGCAAGTGGAGTGGGAAACTCACACTTGGTGGAAGGTATTATGAATGCTGATAAGTACATTGATGTGCTTCAAAATAACTTAATGCCCCAAACTGAAGAAATGCGTTTAAACAATATTGAATCTATTTTCCAACAAGATAGGATGTTAAAAAACAATATTTCAGTTTTAAAATGGACGCCGAGTAGTCCAGATCTATCGCCGATTGAAACCATGTGGCATATCATGAATGAAAAGCGATGTAACGCAGTGGTGATTTGCTGCTATTTGGTTTCGTTGATTTTTATTAATCGTCAGTTTTTTTTAATTTGTAAGATATTTGTTCTGTTACAAAAAAAGTAGTAGTTTAGGCTAATATTAAATAAAAATATCGTATATTATCAGAAATATATTTTCGTTTTTAATCCGTTTCCGCTAATAGGACAAATTTCATAAAAAAACGTAGTTTTGATAGTTTTGCGTCAACTTCACTGAGACAGGCTCGTACTATTTCCAGATGTTTTGTATCGTTTCTCAAGAAACATTCATTGGTAGTATGCGTATATTATTGTATTAGTGGCGCCACCAACACGTTCCGCGGGTAAAACCGCAGGGCAGAAAGGTTCCACTTAAAATAGGAAAATAATCTATTTTTGGTAGAGTAAAAAGCAGTGTCTACCTGTTAAAATCATTGTATTTACAAGCATGTACTAAAAAAATGTTTGCTAATATCACCGCAAAATTGAAATAACATAGCAAATATCTCAGTCTACCATCAGCCTCTAAGGTGACATGTAAACTTACTTGTGCATTATTAAGCACCTATCGCCTATAGGATAGGTGCTACGGACATGAATGTTCTAAGAAATTTTTATGGATAGAACATGAATTTGTGTTACTTTCGTAGAGAATACAACTTAGTCTTTTCACCATATGGTAACCAACTTGTTTGAATAAAATTATATTTAGACTTTTTCCAATTCAGCGACCGTTTGTTGTTGTACTTCCATCAGAGAGATATTTGTGTGTCATCTGCAAAGAGGGTACATTGGAGTATTAACCCATTATTTGGAAGATCATTAATATAGATGAGAAAGAGTATGGGACCTAGAACAGAACATTGAGGCACTCCTACCGATATTTTCCTCTTTACAGACCTCGCCATCAATCTCTACTGTTTGATATCTCTCTTGCAGATAGGTCTCTATCAATGCAATGCTATTGCGGGAAAAGGACGAATCGAATACTTTACTCAGGTCACAGAACAGAACAGAATTGTACTGCCTTGAGAAAGAAAAGTCTCCATCACACCTGTTAGCAGATTAAGGATTGTGTCATTCGCTTTACTGTTTATTCTAAAACCTCACTGCTTTTCAAAAAAATTCCATTTGATGTTTCCAATATTTTAACCATAATTGGTAAAAGAGATATTGTGTGTAATTTCCTAGGAATGTAAGATCATCTTTTTTGAAAATTAGTTAACTAGAGCCACCTTGAAGCAATCTAAAAAATGTTGCTTTTTAAGCTCATGCGATATCAATGAGATTAGTTATAGGTGATGAGATGATGTGTTTTATTGTTTTTATTAATAGGCTATAAATGTCACGGCTCGGTTTATTCTTAAAAGTATTGATTATGTCTCGTTCTTCGTTAAATGTAACTTACTACATTTTGAATATTACTGATTGCAGTATTTTTTTTATACTTCAACTACCACGAAGGCCTAAGGCCTAAGCACCCATTGGGTACCGAGGGGCTATAGGGGGATACATAGGAAAGGGGGGGACGCCACACGGACTCTGGCGAGGGAACACGTGTGCATGCAACATGCACACATTCTGGCTCCGCCTACGAGATCCGCCGGGTGGTACCTCCGCGTTCGACAGTCAGAGACCATCTACCACCTACGGACAATCACAACATCCATAGCCAAGAGAAAAATTTCTCCTGGGGCGGGACTCAAACCCGCTCAGCGCACGGCGACTGATCAGGAGACCGAAGAGTCTACTACTGCGGCCACCGCTGCTGCCTGCAGCATGTAGCAGGTATGCATCCAACGAGGGGGGAAGGTCTCCGAAGGGAGTGTGCAGGTCTGGTACACGGATAACTCACTAAAGAGGGCTCCGACGCCCGAGCTCGTTGCTCGTAACACGTTAAGACGCCACCTGCACGTGATGGGGATGGTTGAGGATCCTTTGTGTGAGCGCTGCGGGGTAGAGGAGAGACCTCGGCGCATGTTCTGTGTTGCTGTGAGGCTCTGAGCTACTACAGGCAGACTATACTCGAGTTCATCACTTTAGATCCCCAGAATGTTAAGGAGCTGGGACTCAAGGCTATACTCAACTTTGTTAGCAGGGCGGGGCTTGAGGTTCAGGGAATATATGGGGTTCATACGGGCCCGTTTAAGTGGTCTATGCGCCGGCTCCTCACGGTAGACAGTATGCCTCTAATTTCATAAAACATTCATTGATTCATGTAGCAGGTATTTTCTGTATAATATTATTGGCTACTTGGGCAAAAAATTCATAAACATCATCTGAAGAGTCCTGGTATTTGCTGTGTTCTTCTTTTCACAAATATTTACATTTATTAGGTTCCACATAGTTTTTGTGGGACTTGTCGAGATGGTTATTGTGTTATATTTTGGATTCTCGGAATTTATTACGATATATCCACTTAGGACTTAGAAGTTCTGATACTGCCTTGCAATATAAAAAGAGCCGTATTTTTGATGTAATCCCATCCTAGTTTGAGGATAGGATTTCCTAAAAAATGACAATTTATTTCAACCTGCAACCTGGTTCGATTGTAGGCGGATGCTCGCAAGGTCGGTCAAAATCAGAGCTGGAATTTAATTTTCATGGTATCTCAAATTCGTGGAAAAGTTAAAAAGGGAGATTGGGATCTTTTTGCCTTCAAGCTACACCTGGCGTTCCTACCTAGTATAGCAGGTAAACATAAGGCACGAGACGAACATGCAGTTGGTGATACCAGTAGGTCGTTAACCCCGCTTCCGCCCGCACTATGACCTCAAAAACACCGGAATCAGCTGCTCTCTTCTCTACACACAAACATTCAAAACTAGGTCATCCATGCCACTCGTTCTATGCAGAAACAACAGTTAATTGGATCAGCTCAACATGTCTTGTTAAAAACAAATAATTTAAATTTAAAAATGAAACCAAGTAGGTTGACTGTTTACCCACAGGGTATTTCGAAAATACGGGGTAAAAGTCATGAAAAAGATTTTGTCTTCATTGTATCCACTAGAGACTAGAGTAATGTAAAGTGGTAACTAAATGATTCCTTATGGAAAAACCTAGGTTTGAGTGTAAAATCTAGAAAGATGTAAGTTGGGTTCCTCGACCTACCCATTGATCTGCGTTTGTTTTTGTTAGAAACTCACCAATGACCAATATGTAATTCAGTAAGAAATGAAAAGGATCGATAGCTTAAAAGAGGACGTTGCAATTTTCCATTCTAGATGGAGACACTAATTTGAAGCAGTTCTCTGTAGATCAGGGAGCTTTACATTGATTTGCTGAAGAAAAAAATTTCGTTCACCCCTTATAAGTGTCGGTGGGGAAAGGCGTGTTGGATAGTGGGAGAAGTGCCGTTTCATTTGGCAAGATGGTTTGAAACGTTGAGCATCGTGTGTTCACTGTACGTCGGTACTTTGGCGAGTCTGACGTTCAAACGCAACGTGAGTTTCGCGTTCACTTTCGTGTTCCACGTCGTGGGACAGTACCAGACCGTAACACCATTTTGAGATGGGCGGAAGCGTTCAACACAACAGGTAATGTGATGAAAAAAAAACCGCCAGGGTGAAACCGTACTGTTAGAACCCCCGAAAACGTAGACAGAGTGAGAGTTGACACGCTGCAATGCCCGAATCCTTCCGTCCGTTTGCGTGTCAGTTCCCTAGGGATCCACGCGTCCTCTGTACGTCCATCCTTACAAAATCCAAGTTTGTCAACAACTGTTGCCAGGGGATTATGCACAACGTGTTAATTTTGCACAGCTCATGATTGAACAGTTGGATAACAATGACATGACGTGGGTTATTAGTGATGAAGCACATTTTCATTGACATGGATACGTCAATAAACAAAATTGTCGATATTGGTCTCCAGTGAACCCCCAACAGTTGCATGAGCACCCCCTGCATACCCCCGAACGGTACAGTTTGTCATCATGGCGATATTCCATGGCCTCCTCGCTCCCCGGACCTGTCAACGTGTGATTTTTTTCATGGGGCTACCTGAAATCGGAAGTTTACCAAAGCAAGCCTCGAATCCTCGTCGATTTGAAGGTGGCAATAAGAAGAGAAGTAACCCAAATTCCTGGCCGACGCACTGGGCTCATTTCGGGCGATGCCGACATAGGTTTTTCGAACGTAAATTTTGTTTTACTCAAAAAATGGCATGTATTTCTGAGTATTTTGATATAAAATATTTTTTCTCATACTTATTTTGACTGTACTACTCATTTAAAAAACACGTTCTTTCTGGCGGACCCTGTATTATCGAATAATTATTCATATGATGCGTATTTGTGTTTGCTCTATGCTTTTTTAGTTGGCCCAACTATGAAAACTATGTTATTTATGAAATTTGTCATATTAGCGGAAACGTATTAAAAACTAAAATGTATTTCTGATAACATACGATATCTTTATTTAATAGCCTAAAATACTACATTTTAACATAGAAAAAATATCTTACAAATTCAAAAAACTGCCGGTTAATAGTGTCAACTAATGTTTGGCAGTCCTTTAGTATAAAACTATTCCAAATTTCTTGGAGACGGATTCACAATTCTGGAACGGTTCTTGCGGGATTCGATCAGAGATTTTTGTTCATGATATGCCACAAGGTTTCAATCGGCGATAGATCTGGACTACACGAAATCCATTTTAAAACTGAAGTATTGTTTTCTAACCTCCAATCATGAACTTTTTTAGCCGTATGGCAAGCGGCATCATCTTGTTAGAAGATACATTCAATATTGTTCAAACACATTTGTTCAATTTGGGGTATTATTTGGAGTATCAATGTGTTTATCAGCATTCATAATACCTTTCACGAAGTGTGAGTTTCCCACTCCACTTCCGACATGGACCCCAAATCATAACAGAAGCAGGGAACTTTTTTTAAGTCAGTCATTCTGAAACACTTCTTCTTTGGTTCATATGACACGACTCCTACTATCACCAACGCATACTTCCAATCTGGCTTCATCACTCCAAATAATGGAGTTCCATTGGTTCGGAGACTATAATTTGTGTTCTTTGGCCCATGCTAGTCTGTTTTCTTCTAAATCTATGTCAGTAAGAGATTCTCTTTTAACTAGAAATACTGAATTGAAAACGAATAAAGAAAAAATAATTTAAGCATACCTTTAAATTTTAAATCCCAGTTTTTGGTCAGCTCTGTGACAAGTTGCTCTTGAAAACATTTTTAATTGCCTGATTCCATAATATTTTCAATTCGTTATAATTAGCACGCCGATTTTTTCCTTGATAATCCGTTTTAAGGCTCTTAAGTTTTGTACGATTTAATAACACTGATCAACAGCCCAAAAATATCCTAAATAAAATCAACAAAATATTACTAGTTTTAATGTGCTAAAACCGGAATGAAACTTATTTTTTCAATATTAGTTCAAGTTTCAGAGATACGGTAATTATATGTGTTCCTGCTGTGACAGTGTTAATATACTGTAATTCACAAGAATGCACGTGCTACATTTTTATATTCGGCAAGGAAAGATGATCTAATCGGCATGATTGTGTTACGTTATACATACGTGTACATTATATTGTTTTATATTAGCTATTTTTTCCTCAGTTGGCTAACAGCGTTCATGCAAGACGTCTCGAAAGTGTGTAAACAACCCAGATCAGTTTTGTTACGTGTGTGGTGATGTGACTTTTGCGTCTCAGAGACGGTCTATTACTCCACTAATAACAAAGGCATATCAGCTTTATTTCGGTTGTAAACTAAGTGATCAAGACAAACAGTGGGCACCCCACATCTGCTGTAATACATGTGCTTCAAGTCTGAGGAGCTGGTTAAATGGCAAAAAACAGTCTATGCGCTTTGCTGTCCCAATGGTTTGGAGAGAGCCTACAAATCATATTAATGATTGTTACTTTTGCATGGTACCTTGTGTTGAACAAGCCACAGGTATGTCCAAAAAAAAAATCGGTTATTAACTACCCAAACATACCATCTGCGATGAGACATGTGCCTCACAGTGACGAAAATCCTATTCCAAAAACCCCAGAATCCTACACTGGCGAATCAGATCATGGCGATCGAGTGATTCGTCAGGAAGAAGATATGCCAACAACGTCAAGAGATCCTGATTTTATACCGAGCACGTCATGCCACCAACCGCACAAAATAACACAGTCAGAATTAAATGATCTTGTAAGAGATTTAGAACTTCCAAAATGTAAGGCAGAGTTACTTGGATCAAGACTGCAGCAGTGGAACTTGTTAGAAGACGATGTTTCGGTATGTGTTTTTCGTAAACGCCACAATATGGAGAATAACTTGGTTTTCTGCAGTAACATTAACGGCTTACTGGCGGCTTTAAATATAAACTATAACCCAGAAGAATGGAGTTTGTTTATAGACAGTTCAACATTGAGTTTAAAGGCAGTGTTATTGCATATTGGAAATATTTTACCATCTCTTCCTGTAGGGTATGCAGTTCACATGAAAGAATCATATGACAATATGAAGCACCTATTGACATGCATAAAATACGATGAGCACCAATGACATATTTGTGGCGATTTGAAAGTTGTTGCACTTTTACTTGGGCTGCAGCTAGGCTACACAAAGTTTTGCTGTTTTTTGTGTGAATGGGACAGTCGGGCAAAGGCACTTCATTACACCAGACAAAACTGGCCTGTTCGTCAATTCCTAGAGCCAGGTCAAAAAAATGTACAGCATATGCCATTAGTAGATTCGAAAAAAATTTTATTACCACCACTGCATATCAAGTTGGGCCTAATGAAAAACTTTGTCAAGGCATTAGATAGAGATGGGTCAGCTTTTCAATACCTGCGTCAGAAATTTCCAAGACTAAGTGAGGCAAAGGTTAAAGAAGGTATTTTTGTTGGGCCACAGATTCGAAATATTTTGAAAGATACACAGTTTGAAAACACTTTAACAGGTATTGAAAAAACTGCTTGGAATGATTTCCGTCTGGTGGTCACTAATTTCTTGGGAAATTGAAAAGCTGACAACTATAAAACCCTTGTCAAAAATATGCTGTCATCGTATCAAAAGATGGGCTGTAATATGTCTCTTAAGATACATTTCCTACACTCACACCTGGACTTTTTTCCTGACAATTGCGGAGCCGTAAGTGATGAGCACGGCGAGCGTTTTCATCAGGATATTTCAACAATGGAAAAAAGGTACCAGGGAAAGTGGAATCCTTCCATGCTTGCAGACTACTGTTGGACTCTTGGTAGAGATGCTCCAGAAACGTACCATAAAAGAACAGCAAAAAGACAGCGCATATAGTGATTCTTATAAGTATATGAATCTTGTTACTTTTTTTAATATATCCTTAAAAATAAAAAGTTTTTTTTCTAAACCGCAACTAATTTTTTTTATTTCATTGTCATTTTTGGATTCAGCGCCCCAAAATTAACAAAGAAGTGCACTTTTCCCACAAGATTCAATTAAAAAACTAAAATTTGTTGTCCAGTGTAATATTTCGAACTGTATACCTCGATTTGTTAACACTGTCAGCGATTTGGGAAGCATTTTGGCATTTTAAATGCAAGTAAATGATCACTTTTCTTATTTCGTCAGAAACAGCTTTACCACGAGCCATTTTTAATTGTGCAATGAAATTTGATTTAAATGTCAAAAATCAGCTTCTTAGCAACATAAAATGTTATCATTTGTTTTACAAAGCTTACATTTAGTTTATTGAACCGATAAAAGAGACCATTCAACTTAAGTTGTCTCCATCATGTATTTTGCTATACACAAATCATTTTGCAAAGACAATTTCGAAATGAAAACGCTTTAACAATAGCCGCTTCGGTTTTGTTATCTTTCCATAAACATTTAAAGAAGCCAAAAATATTTTATTTGAAACAAAATTTGATCAAATTGTATACTCATAACCCCAATATGCGATCGATTATATAACCCTTCCGCGTTTGACCATCGAGTGTTGCAGCAACGTGTACGCGCTCGAGCCGCGAGACCTAACTACTTTAGCTGCAGCCGCGGTTTCTATTATGCTTTAAGGTCGAGGCACTACTCGCCAACAACGATTATTTCGAAATCGCATCTCTCCTACCTTCACCTAAAACCGGCGCAGCTGAAACGCGTGATGCATCGCAATGTTGTACGGTGGTACTAGTTATAGTCTAGGACAGAGATTGTCATAAAATAGTTGGCCATTTGCAAAATTTTGAGGGTCAGTTCTTTGTATTATTCTAATACAAATTTCTTCATTGACGATCTCTTAATGCTCTTTTCAAAAGAAACAGAATGAACAACATTTTTACATATATCTTAATTAACAAAAATCACATGTGAAATGCTTGATGTACTAAAACTATTCAAAATGACTTCGTATCAACATCACAAAAAATAAAAAACACGTTTCGCGCGCTTCGTGAACATTTCGGTCGCAACAACCGCCCAATCGAAACAACCATCGGTCGTCTGGTGCGTAAATTCGAGGCAACAGGTTCTGTGGCAAATCTGCCAGGCTCTGGCCGGCCAAGGAGCGTTCGCACACCGGAAAATATTGCTGTTGTGAAGGAGAGTGTGAGAGACGATCCGAAACAATCAACAATGCGTCGATCCCAAGAATTGGGCATTTCGAGAACCAGTTTGCTCCGCATTCTCCACAAGGATTTGAATGTACAGGCCTACAAGATCCAATTGACGCAAGAGCTGCGTCGGGCCGACCATTTTTCGCGCCGAATGGCTCCTTGAACACCGCCAAATTGATGCCAATTTTTCATCAAAAATCATGTTCAGCGACGAAGCGCATTTCACTTTGAATGGGACGGTAAACAAGCAAAACTGCCGCATCTGGGCGAATGAAAATCCCCGTGAGTATCAAGAGCAGCCGATGCATCCTCAAAAAGTGACTGTGTGGTCAAAAGGCATCGTCGGACCTTACTTTTTCGAAAATGCGGCCGGGGACGCCGTTACCGTCAATTCTGAGCGATATCACGTGATGATAGAGGTATTTTTGCCGCAACTTGAAGGAATGGATAGGGACGATGTTTATTTCCAACAAGACGGTGCAACATGCCACACAACCAACGTCAAAATCCATCGATTGCAGTCCTTCTTCGGTGATCGCGTGATTTCGCGCAGAGGAAATGTGCCATGGCCACCAAGATCGTGCGATTTGACTCCCTTGGACTTCTTTTTATGGGGATATTTGAAAAGCAAAGTCGACGTCAACAAACCAGCCGCCCTCCAAGAACTCAAAAACATCATTGCCGAGATAAATGCCATAGAACCGACCATGTTGCAAAATGTCATTGAAAATTTCGACCATCGCGTGGACGTCTGTAAATCCAGTCGTGGTGAACATTTGAGCGATATTATTTTTCATAGATAAATGGTATGAATGAACCTTCAAAATAAAGTACCCAACTTGATTTGAATATCAATCTTTCTTGTTTTAATATGCGTTTACTTTCCTGCTTCCGTTTTGGACAACCCCATATAAAAATTTTGCAATATGACCTAACAAACGGACGCAGGAGGCTTCATGTTACTGCATGCTGAGACATGTTGATTTACTTGTTCATTTGTATTGACAGTGTAAAGTGGGGACTATGGCATCGTGGTCACGTAGTGAGATAAGAGCACTTCTACAGTATAACTTTACGCGTGGTTTAATCATAGACCAGTGATTAGAAGAAATGATGCCTGCATTCAAGAACGTTTGTCCTCATCCTACGACTATACTCAGGTGTTACAGAGAATTCCAAAGGGGCAATTTCACTCTGGAGGACTCTGAGAAGGAAGGAAGGCCGCGGACGTTAGTAACGGAGAAAAACATCACTGCTGTGAGGAAATCGCTTGACGAAGACCGGATAGTGACATACCAACAGATAGAGGAGACCTTACACCTTCATACACCAGCAATTCATTCAATTCTGCATGACCATTTACATGTAAGGAAACTTTCTTCTATCTGGGTACCGCATAGTCCGCGGAATAGCAGAAGACTCGTCGTACGACTTGGTGCTGAAAGATGCTGAAAATTTTTTATAAAGGACAATCTCCGTATCTGAACAGCATCGTGACAGGTGGTGAGACTTGGCTCTATTATTACGCAAGGCTCAAAACAAAGTTTGGGTCTTTGATGAGGACACACCCGAAGCTGTCAGAAAATCCGGATCTGTTGAGAATAAAATGATAGCTGTATTTTTCAAATCAAGCGGGATTGAGGAGCGTGTCATTTTGAACACACAGAAGAGACAGTCACAGCTAAGTTGTACATGTAACAGTGCATACCTAAAAGTCATAGACTATATGAAAAACCTACGACCAAAGTCAAGAATGGACACTTGGTACCTCCATCATGACAACGCTCCAAAGCCTGCACCGAGTATTTGACCACTACTGGACTGAAACTTATTGAGCACCCTCCTTACAGTCCAGATCTGCGACCTTGCACCGTTTTTGCATGTGAAAATGAAGCTAAAAGGTTTTCTAGCGATAAGGACCTTCTGAGTAGTTTGAACGAAGTCAATAAAAAAAGCTGTATTGCAAAACTTTTATAGAACCCGTTGTATAATTTCATACACTGCAGAACTTCCAAATACACCAGTGTCAATTCTTGTTACATTTGTTACATTACGCTTCCGGCAAAGTTCACTATAGTTGCTCGTGAATGTTTAACTACAGAAGTTCCCAACCAGGGAGCGCGCCTGCCAAGGGGGGCATAGAGAGATGTCAAGGGGAGCGGAAAGCGTTTGCATTTTAGAAAGAAAAAAAAATAAACAAAAAACATTACAATGTAATGTTTAACTTAACGCATAAAATTAGAAATTAAATATCATATTCGCTTATCCTGTCAACAGCTGTTTCAAAACCCGGCGTCGTCAATCGCAGTTTATACAAGTGTCGACAAGTGCCAACATGAAATCCGCGTGCACCCCCGCTGCGCTCCGCTTAACATTCATCACTTAGAAAACAATTGTGTACCTATCAGACGCGGATGAGCATCTGTGACATTCATTCCCTACTATTCGTCATTTATTTGTCTGGGCAGTCCGTAGGACCTTTGCCCATTAGTCATTGTCTGATGTACGTTAGTCGAATCTGTCAGTCCTGGTTGCCCAGAAACCAGACAAAGTCAAGGAAAAAGAGAAAGGGAAAGAGAAGAAAAAAGGAGAAGAGCAAAGAAAAACAGATATGCTTAGTTTAAGAGGAAACACCTAGGCTTTTTGACTTGGTACACGGATTAATTTTGAGGTGAACTAAACATTTTTTTTTATTCGGTTTTGTTAGAGTGTAATTTGGAGTTTACTAAAGATTCACGCTAACTTTTGATTACAGTGCGAGCCGTGGCCTTGAATGTTTACGAACTTGCTCCACTGTGTAGTCCACTGAGTCACGCAACAGAGGGTTGCTGTGCGATTCCGCTTGACTATAACATCGCTGCGCCTGAAGCTTGACATAATCCCTCAAGTAAGGAATGTCAAGGTCTCTGCGTAGTGTCTCATTTGAGACATACCATGGAGTGTTGCAAATTGTCCGCAAAGTTCTGCTTTGCAGTACTTGAAGGCTTTGCATGTGTGTCTTGGCAAGAAAACACCAAGCCGCACATGCATAAGTAATGGCTGGTCTAATAATCATTTTATATAGTCGAACTTTGTTTATCAAACTCAATTTGGAGGATCTATATATAACAAAGGATATAGTTGCCGAAACGCAATTTGGAATTTTGTTTTTATGGATGCTGTATGTTTCTGCCGGGTCATGCCTTTATCAAGGGTGACACCGAGATACTTGGCAGAATTTGTCCATGGTACACGATTTCCGTCTACAGAAACCTCTGCTGGGGGGACATTCATTCCCACAAACTTGCGAAAAAAATTGACGTTTCGATGTACATGTTTTGTTGAGAAATCAGTTTGAGTGTGTCAAATTATTGTGTCTCACTGTTAAAAGGTAAGTTTGTGAACTTACAACTTCACCATTCAGTTACCAAATTGTTGTATGAGTGGAGACGCGTTCATAGATCGGCCATTGGGACTTTTTTACCACATCACAGTCAAACCAACGTGGCGAAACAATTTTGAAACGACGACGTTCAAGTACCTAATATTGATTCCAAATTTATTTAAAATTACTGTTATAACGTCAACCTGCCTACAAAAATATAAATCTCCCAGTGGCCAATATACTGTTGAATACATTACGCTATTAAGATAAAAGTATGGACGTATAATTAGTAATTACATATAGGTATTTTGCTTATTTATTTATTACTTATTTGTATTATTGTTATAGGTACAAATAAATTTTGGATTTACCTTCATAGAAAAAGACGAGATACAATTGCCTTATTGTCTGATATGTATGAAAGTTTAGAGTAATGATAGCATGAAGCCCAATCGCCTTGAAAGACATTTGAAGCAACAACATCTATTCTGGTTTTGAAGACGTAAGAGTTTTTTTCTTCTAAAGCAGAATCACTCAAGTGGATGAGGCTGGAGAAATCGGGAAGTTATCATAAAGATGTATCGCAGCATCTCAAAGCTTCATTTGAAATAGCTTTTATGATAGCAAAGCAAAAGAAACCTCATACTATCGGTGAAGAATTAATAAAACCACGTGTCCTGAAAGCCACACAGATAATTTTAGGAACAGATGCAAAGCAAAAAAAATGAAGTCTATTTCTCTTTCGAATAACAAAGTCAAGCGTAGAATCGATGACATTGCAGCAGACATAAAGTCACAAATAATTAACAAAGTAAAGTTATCGCCATTATTTGCCATTAGTTGCGATGAATCCACCGACATCGTTAATTGTGCACAGTTAATAGTTTATGTTCGTTACATCGGCGGAGATATCATTCAAGAAGAGATGTTGTACTCCCAATCTTTGACAGCAGGTACTAAATCTGAAGATATATTTAATTCAATATCAAATTTTGTTGAAGAAAATGGTTTGGATTGGAAGAAACTCATTGGACTTTTGGACTGGTGCTCCTGCAATGATAGGTGTACGATCAGACTTAGCTAAAAAGCTCAAGGAAAAAATCCCGCAATGGTTAGTACACATTGGCCCTAATGAATAAAAATATAGGAGTTGCTTTGTCTTACAAAATTGAAGGAAAAGCTTAAAAACCTATGAATAAAAATCTGAGTAATTGCTTTTGCCTTCAGCAATTGCTTAAAGTTGCAGCAATTGCTATTAGATAAAGCTTTTTCTTAAAAAACACCAACTATTACTTAAACATGCTTAGAATGGGATGAATAAAACACGCAATTGCTCTTTCTAGTGTAGTAATTGCTATTAGATATTTAAAGTAGGTCGATCCCAGCTTGCATTTGCTTTTAGTGAAATTTTGTTCGTTCTACTACATATACGGATTGATTTTACTGATTTGGAATTTATTAGTTATGGCCGAAAATATGAATATTCGTGTAAAAAAAATATATAGTGTACGTAAAGAGTGCCGAGACAATGATTTCCGAAAATTATATCGGTTTAATCGCGAAAATGTGGAGTGGTTAGCGCATTATTTTTTGGCTGACAGCGGTGAAAAGCAAGGAGGAGCATTATCAGCTGTGAATAAGATGAAAATTTTTCTGCGTTAGTTGTCAGACCCTGGCTTCCAAAATGCCGTTGCTGAAGAGCTTGGTGTTCACCAGACTACTGTTTGTAAAACATATACTTCCGTCCTGAACGCCGTTTTGGAGAAGGCCAACATTTGGATTAAATTCCCCAAAAGTTCTGAAGACTTTATGGATGCTCTACAACTGTGGTCGGAGAGATACCATTTCCCAAATTCTATCGGCGCAATAGATTGTACGCATGTCAGGATTCCAAAGTTTGCTGAATTCGGTGACGAATATATAAACAGGAAAGGATATCCTAGCATCAACATACAGGCAACTTGCAATGCCAAAGAAATATTTACAAGTGCAGAAATTCCAATATATTCAACATTCTTAACGGCGCTCTCACAGTCAAGCAGAGTTTCTGAGGGGAATCGGGGGGGTGATAGGGAAAGGCTAGTAGGACGGCGTTGTGACAAGGCAAGCGCTCTACGTTAGAAAAGGATAGTAATACGCAGAGGTGTGCTGTTCGCGTGCCTGGTTGAATTTGCATATTGCACAGAGTCGGATTTGATTTGGATATACGATCTAGCGTACGACTGTTTCCCTATTTTGGCGCATAGTATACTCAGCCCTTATTACTCTTATTACCGTTATTGTATTGTTGTATTATCGTGTTGTTATTGTTGTGTTGTTATTGTTGTGCTGTTATTGTTGAGTTGAGAAAAGTAGGTACCAAAACAATTATGAATTTTAGCATTCATTTTGCCAATAAATTAGACTATACGTAGTTACTATTATAACTATATTTTATATGTTATTTTAGCTTAAAAATGACAGCAAGGTTTCGCATATGCATTCTCTAACAGAGACAGATGGCATGGATCTTCAAATTCAGGTGTGTATACCCTTTTTTTTTAGATTTGCACCAGAGGCTGATATCATTTCTGGCAATTCTGATTAAAAATGCAGTAAGTTTACTTCATGACGTCGATAATAGTATTGTAGAGCAGTTTAACTGAATCATAGCTAAATTCATTGGGGGTAAACGGATTAATTATTGCAAGAAGAGATCCTACCAAGGAAGATGTGCTGCAGCCGTAGTGAGCCACAATACACAGCGACCTGTTTGTGTGATCCAAAAGCGGCTACTCCCTAGTTTCAGTCCAACCTCTTTGATTGCTAAAGTTGAAGAAAGGAGAGCGCACAAAAATCTGAAAAGGAAGCTGAAACCAAGGAAAATTAAAATCAGAGATAGTGATACTAAAGAGAACGCATCCTATGGGGAATTCTGTGAGAAGCCTGACATGAGCAACGACGATAGAGGCTGCCAAGGTAGAATTCTTGAAAAAACTTGCAAAAACCGACTCCAAAATTTCCCAGATCGAGCAAGCCACAAAATCTCAGGATTGCAATTTGTGGCGTCTTCATCGAAGAATGAGGTTGACTGCGTCTCGGTTTGGTGAGGTTTGTAGAAGAAGAGATACAACAAGTTGCAGAGCTCTAGTAAACGCCATAATATACCCAACCGAATTCTTTAGCAATGCATGTGACTATGGAAAAAAGCATGAAAGCGTGGCAAAATCAGAAATAGAGAAATCATATTCGCAATCAGAAGTACAATCTTGCGGGTTGTTTATTGATAGGACCCATCCATTTCTGGCAGCATCGCCAGATGGTTTGATAGGCGAAAAAGGTCTGCTAGAAATTAAATGTCCATGGTCTGCTAGAGAAATAGCCCCTGAAGAGGGCATTCTGAACAAAAAAATTACGTTTTGGATAAACGATGAAATAAATAAAAAGCATAAGTGGTATTACCAAATTCAAGGGCAGCTACACGTTGCACAAAGAGAGTACTGTGTGCTTGGTGTTTGGACCCCGTATGGTTTGAAAATAGACGTCATTCGAAAGGATGACGTTTTCTGGAAAAATGAAATGGAAGAGAAATTGAAATTCTTCTACATGAACTGCTTGCTCCCAGAACTGGTCGATCCCAGAAAAAGCAGAAATATGCCAATCCGCGATCCCATCTTGAAGGCACAAGAGAACCGTTTGAACAAGAAAAAAATCAAATCCAAGCGAATAACCAAAATTTCTGTGTTATGTGCTGCGGTTATAATATGGTTCAAGATGACACACGGGTTGATGACGTCAGTTACACGAATCGCTTGAACGTGTTGGTTTTAACCGCGGTTTTGTTGCAAATTGTTTATTTTAGAAAAGCGCGTATATAATCTCTGATTGTTTTTATTATCACTTAATAATCGGTGCTTTTTCGTCTACAACTGTATATGGAAAGTTTAAATAAGAAACCTTTCATAATATTCATGAGAGAAATGTTTTTTGCAGATTTTTTTTTTAATGATGGAACCATGGCTTTGTAGCTATGATAACTTTCAATTCTCTAAATTTTTCCGCATGTCAAAGAAAACATTTATTGATTCAGCAGAAATGATGAAAAAAGAAATTAGCAAAACCGTATACAGGTGGATATCATCTAGTGAGTTTATATGGCCATATTTTAATATTCTTGTGGTATATGGCTACACAGGATACTTTGTTAAGCATAGGAACTACATTTAAAGTGTCCCCAACAACCGAAATGAGTATAACTAATAAGGTGCTCCACTTTATGGTAAAACTGAAGTCAGCCTGTATCAATTTTCTCAAAAATGAAGCTGAAGTACAATAACAATATCCAATACCCGGCAGAATTCTAACTTGTCACATTTCAAATAATAACCAGAAATATAAAACTACTCTTGAGTTGGGTAAATACCACAATTTTGCGGTGATAACTATGACATATAACAGCTGATTCGTGACGTCACGGATCTTATAACCAAACTGATAACTACACTCGCTTGAACGGATCGGTAAATACCAACCCAAAATGGTAAATACCATTTCCATTTGGTTATCCGCTTGAATTTGATTAAAGAGTTCTTGAGAATTGGCTATTTTTGCTGTACTCGGGTACCAAAATGGAAGAGATTAGCATATTACATTGTACGCCGTTACTAACCCCTTCGTGTCGGCAAATGCGGTGTGCAGATCTCGCTTTAGCAGCGATGTGCGAGATGTTATGCTAATCTTTTCCATTTTGGTACTAGTACCAGATGTTCACTATTTATTGTATATTATGTATATATTGTTTATTTAAATAAAAGTCAATCGTCAGGCTCAATAGCACGTAGCATCGGCTAGCTTTATCTAGTCTGTTAGATGGCGAATATTGAAATGTCACATTGACACGTTAAGCGCCACAGTAGAATCTGAAAATCCAGTCCACTGGGCCAAACTGTTATTATTGTCAAATTAGCTTGTTTTAAGTTTCGGTTTAATATTTTGACTTGACTTTTTTCTCAAATCCTATGATTTTTCCCCTTTTTTGATTTTTTTTTCTGAGGTACTAATTGTATGTCGCGTGGCCCACAGACCAGTCGGGTCGCGTGGCACATAAGTCGCGTCGCGTTTTTTGCAAGTCAAGACTTGCATCATGTCGCGCGTTGAGCACTGTTTCGTGTCATTTATTATTGAAGCGTTGTTGGTATTGTACGTCATCTTGTCCAAATTGCTTTACTGTTTATAAATTATTGAATACCAAATTTGTGATGTCGCATTACGAAGCGGAGCAAAAAAGGCTTGAACAATTGTGTAATGAAATACTATCGGATGAAGAGAGTGGCAGTACTGAGTTATGTGGGGATGTATACTTATCTGATGCGTATTCTCCAAGTGGTAGTGAATCAGATAGTAGTTGTAGTAATTCCATTATTATCTGTATTACTGTTTATTTATACCAGTATTTTGTTTATCCCTGCATAAGACTTTGTCAATCTGTTTAGTTTATAAGAGTTCCTCCATATTTGTGTTCGTTAGAATATCGACATTTACCATAACTTACTGATTTGCTGTGAAATTACTTTGTTCATTTTTGAATGAGAATGTCTGATTATTTTATAAGATTTGCTTTTTGTTTTAGATTTGTAGAATATCCTCTTTTTGTAAAACTCTATAAACAACGTGTTTTTTAATGTTTTCATTTCCAATTCAGTATAATTTGGTCCCTCAGGCCACGGACTCTTGGTTCCCGTAAGAAAATCACATCAGCATGGCACACGTCTTACGTTACGCGGCCAAATATAACTGCCAGCAGTGAGACATATCATGTGTGTCACGAGGCCCAAAGCGCCAAATGAGGTGCGACACACGCATCTCATGACGCTTATCGTGTTAAGTTTATTCTACGATACTCCATAAGGTTAAAGCTAAACAGCAAGTGACATTTTATTTGTGGTAAATGCGTTCACTATATTATTTTTAACTAAAAAGATTACCGCCTCCAATGACCCTGGAACCACCTGGAAACTTTTGGTCACAAAGTTCTGTATTTGATATGTAAATTGGGGGTTTTGTACAAAAGTATGTAACTCGCAATTTCGAAACGGCGGCAATCTTGGAATCAAATTTTTAGTGAAGTACTGTATTCTACAAGGCGACGACTCTTATTTGAGATATTAGCAAGTATGTTATCCGCCATTTTGTAACGGCCGCCATCTTGATTTGAAACTGTTTTCGTATTACTGTTTTGTACAAGTGCTTCCATTTGATATCCATATTGGAGTGATTGAACAAAAATGATTTTTTGTGGTATCACCTCTGAAGCATGGCCTATTGTATAAAAAGAAATGATCAAAATCGATTAAAAATTTCCCCTCTTTCATTGAAGTCTATTAAAAATATCACTTAATGGTCCGATGTTTATCTCGAACGACCGACGTTAAAACTGCTGCTGTTTAACTTGGGACAACAAATTATCTGAATACGTCCTTTCTTAGTCCTTACACACCGCCGCGTTGCTTCGACTGGCAGCACGAGATAGTGTATAAAATTCGTGTAAAAGCCTATTTGCAGAGGTTTTCGCGCTTCAAAATTGACGCTTCATTTTTGAATATTTTTCAATGAAATTTTCACAGTGCACTAAAAACAAGACTCCACAGGGTGCTATAGAGCCACTTTTTCGTTTTTTCCTCTGGGTTATTTTTAAAAAAATCGAGAAGTCGAACAACAATTATCTGCACTTCCACCCACCATAACTCCTGAAAAAAATTTTTTTTTAGAAAAGTGGCTCTATAGCACCCTGGACAATTGTCTTCTGAACATACTGTATAAATTTTATTCAAATATATAGAAAAATGGAGCGTCAATTCCGAAGCAGCTAAACCCTTGTAAATGGCCTGAAACTCACTGCGTCGGAGCCGCCTTAAAAACAGCACCGAAGAATTGTATAATTAGGGGATGATGGCTATTCTATATCCCCTTGGATTATGACTCCCTGGAGAAATCCAACAACCCCAGAACAGCAAAATTATAATAACGTTTTTTGTCGAGAACGAGTAATAATTGAACGATGCTTTGTGCAATTACAGGCAAGATTTCCTGTCCTACAGTATAAAATCCGGAATAAATTAGAAAAAATACCATCGACAATAATTTCCTGCGATGTTCTTCATAACATAGCTAAATGTTGAAGATTTTGATTACGTGCATCATGAAGCTGATGCTGAAATTAACTTAGACACTGTCAATTTAACTACAAATTTAATTCGTCAATTAGGACAACAAAAAAGGCAAATAGTGACTGAAATGCTCTTCAATTATCATGTAAATAACAACTGGTACTTATATTATGTGTAGGTACACAATTAAAACAAATCAGAAATACAACAAACAAATGGAAACAGAACAATATAATTCTTAGGTACCTATATTCAACTTAAATTCAGATTTTATTAATTTTTGATACTCGATGTAAACCCAAATTAAAAATTAAATCATAGATTAAATAATTACAAGTTGTAATACATTTTTTCCTCCGAAAAACTACTGTTGCTTCTGTCTCTTAATGATTTCTTCTTGTTGCATTCGACATAATTTCAACTGCTCTAATAGCACTAATCGCTGCAACTGAGCAGTTGATAATTTTTGGGTTTCTTCAGCTTCTGGTAAATGTGAAATCTTAATTTTCTTTGCAGGAATAGTAATTTCTTTTGCACTTGAGGGGGCCAGAGTGTCACTGATGGCCGAGGTGGAGGATTCAGCAAGTGTTATGCTTTCGTTGGCTCCAACAGAGACATTACCTGAATGATTTATTTTGATGTTTAAAAAACCTACGATACAATAAAGTTTAATTTGCTTTACCTGGTATTTTTTTGAAGATGGGATTCTTATGTACTTCCAACATTTCCATTAACAACTTTTCCCAAGACTTATAGATTATAGCTGTATTGCCTGTCTTATTAATATCAAATTTCTTCTTTATTTCGGTCTTCATATTATTTATTTTTTTGCTAACTGCTTTGTTGTAAGTGTCGCGTTAAAATTATCTTTATATTGTTGTACTAAAATTTTTAAGGCGGCCTCCTTTTCTATTTGAACTTGTGGAACTTGCGATTTATTAAGAACGATTTGATGTTCTTTTAATTTATGCACAAATAACAACTGCTTATCCATTTCTTCCTCATCATGGGATTCGTCACTTCCACTTGAATCAGCCATAATTTTCACTACCTTTTTTATTTTTTACCGAAAAATATGTTAATAATCCCACCTACTAAGTTATGCCGAATGTAAGAAACTCGGAACTAAACTGAAATAAATGCGCGTATCGACTCCTAAACATATACTAAGTGACATATAAATTCGAACACCCAGTTTAAATGGTTTTATTTTAATAAAAGTTGGTGACTGTATTTATCTTACTGTAAATAACATGTGAAAAAATTTTCAGCCTTATCAGTTGGAGATTCCGGTTTTTATACTGCTTTTTTTTAATTCACTAACGCTCTAAAAATGAATATTTCAGCCGCAGTAAAGAATCAACGTTGGCGGATTTTGGTTCTTGACATTCTTTTGCGATCGGTTACGATGCCTAGAGTACGGAAACCTGTACGATTTCGTCGACTTAGTGAGTTTGATAGGGGCCGTATAGTGGGACTTCGGGAAGCTGGACTTTATTTTCGGGCATTTGCAGTTAGAGTGCAAAGAAGTGTAGACACTGTGGTTAGGTGTTGTCAGGCATGGCTTCGAGAAGGCCGTACGCAAAGAGCAAGGGGCACTGGACGCCGCCGTAGAACAACAGACCGTGAAGATCGCCGCCTAAGATTATTGGCCTTAAGGGACCGTTTCTCCACTACCAGGTCTATTGCAAATGAATGGTTTGCAGCACTCGGAAGACCTATTGGCATGCGAAGTGTTTACCGACGAATGAGAAGTTTTGGCTTGTTTTCATACCGGCCACACTGGGTCCTCCCTTTAACTCGAGAACACCGACGTAATCGCCTTGAGTGGTGCAGACAACGGTCACTCTGGGATCAGAAATGGAACAGTATTGTCTTTAGTGACGAGTCTCGATTTTGTTTAGGCATGCACGATGGTCGTGCCAGGGTTAGAAGGCGACGTGGTGAAAGGAGGAATCCACAGTTTTTTGTTGAAAGACATGTTCATCACACTGTTGGAGTTATGATTTGGGGTGCTATAGCTTATGGTTCCAGGTCACCTTTAATCTTCGTCAGAGGTAACATGAACGCGCAGCGTTATATCCACGAAGTTCTAGAACCCCATCTTTTACCCTATCTTGACACCCTGGCAGCCTTATCAGTTGGAGATTCCGGTTTTTATACTGCTTTTTTTTAATTCACTAACGCTCTAAAAATGAATATTTCAGCCGCAGTAAAGAATCAACGTTGGCGGATTTTGGTTCTTGACATCCTTTTCGATCGGTTACGATGCCTAGAGTACGGAGACCTGAACGATTTCGTCAACTTAGTGAGTTTGATAGGGGCTGTATAGTGGGACTTCGGGAAGCTGGACTTTCTTTTCGGGCAATTGCAGTTAGAGTGCAAAGAAGTGTAGACACTGTGGTTAGGTGTTGTCAGGCATGGCTTCGAGAAGGCCGTACGCAAAGAGCAAGGGGCACTGGACGCCGCCGTAGAACAACAGACCGTGAAGATCGCCGCCTAAGATTATTGGCCTTAAGGGACCGTTTCTCCACTACCAGGTCCATTGCAAATGAATGGTTTGCAGAACACGGAAGACCTATTGGCATGCGAAGTGTTTACCGGCGAATGAGAAGTTTTGGCTTGTTTTCATACCGGCCACACTGGGTCCTCCCTTTAACTCGAGAACACCGACGTAATCGCCTTGAGTGGTGCAGACAACGGTCACTCTGGGATCAGGAATGGAACAGTATTGTCTTTAGTGACGAGTCTCGATTTTGTTTAGGCATGCACGATGGTCGTGCCAGGGTTAGAAGGCGACGTGGTGAACGGAGGAATCCACAGTTTTTTGTTGAAAGACATGTTCATCACACTGTTGGAGTTATGGTTTGTGGTGCTATAGCTTATGGTTCCAGGTCACCTTTAATCTTCATCAGAGGTAACATGAACGCGCAGCGTTATATCCACGAAGTTATAGAACCCCATCTTTTACCCTATCTTGACACCCTGGCAGATCCAACTTTCCAACAAGATAATGCCCGACCACATGTTGCAAGAGTCACAATAGACTTCTTTCAACATAATGATGTCACATTGTTACCATGGCCACCAAGATCTCCCGACTTATCCCCAATTGAGCACGTGTGGGATATGATGGGTAGGAGATTGCTCAATTTTCAACGTCCTCCTCAGACTCTAGAAGCACTTCGAGAGGAGTTGGTGGTTGCCTGGAATGAGATACCATAGGAGGACATTGACCACCTGATCAGAAGCATGTCTAGGCGCGTTGGAGAATGCGTAGCACATCAGGGTGCATCCACACATTATTAAAGGTCAAAGGGCTTTAAAGCAGTGCAATCATTTTGAAATTTTTATCATTTACTTATTATGCTTCATTAATTACTTATACAAAATTTTATTAAAATAAAACCATTTAAACTGGGTGATCGGATTTATATGTCACTTAGTATACTTGCAAGTCTAAACGCGTTGAACACATACATATATAAGCAATTGCTTTTAAGATTCGGGAAATGCAGCATTTGCTTAAAAATATTATTCATTGCAAAATTTAGCAATTTCTTTTCCTTACAGCAATTGCTAGTTAAGCAATTGCTTTTGCCAAAAAGTAATTGCTTAAAGTAATTGCTTAGTTTTTATTCATTACGCTCATTGTGTTATTCATCGGCAAGATTTGGCTTCCAAAACATTGCCACAGAAATTACGCCAGACTTTGGACTCCGCTATAAGGATTGTAAACTACATAAACTACATAAACTACTTTGCGAGGATCTCGATTCTGATCACAAAGTACTTCTGCTCCATACAAAGTACGCTGGCTGTCCAAAGGCAACATGTTGGCACGCCTTTATGAATTGAAAGAAGAGGTAATTCTTTTTCTTGAGTTCAAAGAAAAACACGATTTCTTAACAATGTTCAAAGATGGCACATTTCAATGGAGGTTGGCTTATGTAACTGACATATTTGACTCCTTCAATGAGCTAAACTTGAAACTTCAAGGAAGAAACAACTGTATAATAAGCAATCATGATTTTTTTGTCGATGTGTTACAAGTATCAGAATTTCTAGAAATGAAGGCTGATTCGTCCATGACAGACGACTTCCATCTTTTAACATTGGAGAAATTTTGGATCAAAAGACTGCCTTCGAGAATTGCCTCTCTTGCTTTACGAATACTAGTTTCTTTTTCTTCAACTTCCTTATGTGAGACAGGCTTTTCCTGATCATAGCTCTGGCAAAAACAGAACCTAGAATCAACCAACTGGTACAGAACATGCAATCTCAAGTGTCTCATTAGTACCTTCGATAAAAAACATTTATTAGTCTTTGTACCTATATAATGTGCGTTTTTTTGGTATTGTTAAAAAAGTAAAGGGCGGCATGAAAATATAATTTATAGCCCGGGGAGCCCCAACAAAAAAAAAAGGTTGGAAAACCCTGGTTTAACAGAGGATGTCGTCATTTGTGTCCTGCTCAATCTAGGGACTTGAGCCCCTGGATTCTTTTCTATGACATCATTTAAAGTTATTAGTTTACACCAGCCGAAATTGTGGAAAATCTGAGATATTTATTCCTGCATATACTACAGAAGAGTTACTAGAAAATCACTCCAAAATTCGTTTGTTCCATTTGTTCCGTTCACGTTTTTTTATGGATAGTAACCATTTTCAAAAAATCAAACATAGCGTTTTAATTTTCTAAGTCTCATTTTTAAGTTTTTTTATGTGACTCTGGCCAAACATAAATTATATATAGATCAAAATTTTCTCTCTTGAGTCAACATCAATTATGGACAAAGTACAAAGAAGCTTTTAAACTGAATCGGAATTTCCGTGTGTATGAAGTTGTATGTATGGAATTAATTGATCCGATTTTGTTGTATGTTCTAATGAAAATGAACAAAGGTTGTCGGAGAGAAACGTCATCTGTTTTGTCAAAAACAGCATGTTCGAGAAAATTTGAAGGACGTTTCAATTATAGTTGCGTTATGAAAAGTAGAACGTACTTACAAGACGTATAGTAGGTCAACTTTGGCTTACCTGAAACAAACAGATTCTATTAATATAATTGAAAAAATATCAGCATATTCTACTAAGTAGGTGGTATGCATATAACAATATTATGAAGGAGTATTCGAGTATTTAGACAGGGTAACTTTACGGAAAGGGATGTAACAGATACTAACAGATACGCTGGTTGTGATAGTTCCGGACTATTATTTGTTAAGGTGGGTGGACCATGAAAGGTCACTATAACAAATAAACAGTTATACTAAGTAACATATAAATCCGAACACCCAGTTTAAATGGTTTTATTTTAATAAAATGTTGTATAAGTACTTAATGAAGCATAATAAGTAAATGATAAAAATTTCAAAATGATTGCACTGCTTTAAAGCCCTTTGACCTTTAATAATGTGTGGATGCACCCTGATGTGCTACGCATTTTCCAACGCGCCTAGGCATGCTTCTCATCAGGTGGTCCTCATTCCAGGCAACCACCAACTCCTCTCGAAGTGCTTCTAGAGTCTGAGGAGGACGTTGCAAATTGAGCAATCTCCTACCCATCATATCCCACACGTGCTCAATTGGGGATAAGTCGGGAGATCATGGTGGCCATGGTAACAATGTGACATTATCTTGTTGGAAAGTTGGATCTGCCAGGGTGTCAAGATAGGGTAAAAGATGGGGTTCTAGAACTTCGTGGATATAACGCTGCGCGTTCATGTTACCTCTGATGAAGATTAAAGGTGACCTGGAACCATAAGCTATAGTACCCCAAACCATAACTCCAACAGTGTGATGAACATGTCTTTCAACAAAAAACTGTGGATTCCTCCTTTCACCACGTCGCCTTCTAACCCTGGCACGACCTTCGTGCATGCCTAAACAAAATCGATACTCGTCACTAAAGACAATACTGTTCCATTCCTGATCCCAGAGTGACCGTTGTCTGCACCACTCAAGGCGATTACGTCGGTGTTCTCGAGTTAAAGGGAGGACCCAGTGTGGCCGGTATGAAAACAAGCCAAAGCTTCTCATTCGTCGGTAAACACTTCGCATGCCAATAGGTCTTCCGTGTTCTGCAAACCATTCATTTGCAATGGACCTGGTAGTGGAGAAACGGTCCCTTAAGGCCAATAATCTTAGGAGGCGATCTTCACGGTCTGCTGTTCTACGGCGGCGTCCAGTGCCCCTTGCTCTTTGCGTACGGCCTTCTCGAAGCCATGCCTGACAACACCTAACCACAGTGTCTACACTTCTTTGCACTCTAACTGCAAATGCCCGAAAATAAAGTCCAGCTTCCCGAAGTCCCACTATACGGCCCCTATCAAACTCACTAAGTCGACGAAATCGTACAGGTTTCCGTACTCTAGGCATCGTAACCGATCGTAAAGGATGTCAAGAACCAAAATCCGCCAACGTTGATTCTTTACTGCGGCTGAAATATTCATTTTTATAGCGTTAGTGAATTAAAAAAAAGCAGTATAAAAACCGGAATGTCCAACTGATAAGGCTGAAAATTTTTTCACTTGTTATTTACAGTAAGGTAAATACATTCACCAACTTTTATTAAAATAAAACCATTTAAACTGGGTGTTCGGATTTATATGTCACTTAGTATATTATTATACCACAATGAAAAAAAACAACTGTTAAGTCATACTTTATTTTCCACCATATCTGCTGACGATTTATGATCATACAGATGTGTATACCATACGAAACTTCCACGTAACTTCCTCATACCGCATACTACTATCAAAACGTTTTGAAATAGTGTATTGTGAGCTTTCCAAGAAAAATATGTCAACATATGCGTTGAAGGATTACCTCACTACATCATATATTTTATTTTGGTTGTTTGGCAAATAGAATAAGCACAGATGTCAGGTGTAGGTGTAAAAATGAGTTGTATACCTACGCTTACATCATTAAACGCTAACAACGGAAAACACATTTGGTCGTGTAATATGAATGAGAATAAATGGCTAGTACCCAAGTCACGTTCAAAATGGGTCGAAAAGGAAAGGAAATGGTAACGAAGTACAGTTTTGTTTTTACTACCATTATGAACAAGTTGTAGAGGAATAATAGGATGAACTATAAACATGTTTAGTTTCACGATTCTGCTTTGACAAAGCTCATAAATCTTAGTTTACCTGATATATACAGGATGTTTCAGTTTATTGTTGCATAACTTTAAGATTCGATAGAACTTTTAAAATTAATGCATAAAGAACCTTTTTCATCTCGTGCCACAAAGTTTCAATAGGTGACAGATCTGGACTGCTAGAAACCCATTTCAAAAGTGGTACATTATTTTCTTCCATCCATTTTAGAGAATTTTTTGAGGTATGGTACGCTGCACCATCTTGCTGAAACACAAAATCTTGACCGGATGTCAAACATTCTTCCATCACTGGTAAAAGCGATTCTTCTAAAATTGCCAAATATTTGTTTGTATCCACATTTCCATCAATAAAATGAAGTTTTCCTACTCCTTTTGATGACATACTGCCACAGAACATAATGGATGCTGGACAGTTAACATGGGAATGCTTCATTTTTTTTGGCGAATAACTCTACTGCGACTGTCACCAACACAAACTTCGAGTTGGGCCTCATCACTCCATTGTATTGCACACCATTGTTGAGGTGTCCATTGTCTATGTTCTTTAGCCCATCTAAGCCGATTTTTCTTTTGCAGTGGAGTTAATAGTGACTTTTCTTTCGCCTATAAACAAGTTGTGCAACTTTAGGGTTTTTACTTCACTTTTTTATAAGAAAACTTACCTTGCAAGTGCTAAATCCCAGTTTGTGGGCCTCTCTATGAGTTGTGGACCTCGAAATTCTCCTTCCAACACCGTCACTCCACAGAGCACTTAATTGTAAATGTTTTTCACGATTATTCTTCTTAATGCTCTTCGGTCGGTATTTGTGATATTACTTTTTTTCACATATCGTGGCTTAATATTAACTGAACCAGTTATGTTATATCTTCTAACTCTGTTTCTTTCACTGTACTGCTATAAGTCTAACAAAGTTGCAATTTTTGAGTTTGATTTCCCAGAATTAAAAAATTTAATTATCAGTAACCGAAGTTTCTCACTAATAACCTTTCCTCTACCCATTTTGAAAACCTTAACTACCCAAAACTATTTTAAACGTATTCTGACAGCTGTGATTCATAAAAACAATTGTCATAGCTTTTATTTTTCACAGCCACTTATGCGTTATAGACTTATTTTTCATTGAAATGAAAATAGGTTGATATGCTGTAATTGCAACATGTGTTATTTTTATACTGCAAATTTGATTAGGGAGTTGGAGATTTCTACTATGTATTATCAAAATATTCATTGCTAATATTTTAAACCTATAACACCCTGCTACATTTATATTATTTGTGTTTGATAAGAAAAAACTAAGATAAGAGTTGGGCCAATTGAAGTGGGATGGGCTCGTATAGCGAGTTAGTTCTATCAAATGATAGTCAAACTTGCTAATGGAGTGTATGCTTTCAATGTTGAAAAACGTTAATTAAGCTCAATTTCCTGGATTATAAAGTAAACGACGCATGACATATGTGACTCAATTGGAACAGTCACCGCGACTAAGTAGGTAAGATAATTTAACGATTTCCAGCAAGACGTAGGAAATAACTGGACTGGCCTCTCGTTAACGGTAGCATCATCATGGTGACGTTGCATCAGTTGTTCTGCTTTATACTGTATCTATTCTAGAGATGAGGATACTCGATGATCTCTTTGTTATTAAGATATTACAAAACATGTAACTCGGCTTTGGGTACATATCAAGTATAATAGGGAAGATGCAAGAATAAAGATATTTGGAAAACATACGAATTGAAACGGTTGCGAAAGGAAGGTCCCTGCCATAATGTTGGAATTATCTGACAATGATTTTAGTCAATAAACAGAAATTAAAAACTACTACAAACATGACCTGCTAGTATAAATAACTCAATTTGGTTTTTGACAAGATAGGTAATATGTCAGGTCGTGGATGAGAGTTATAGCTATATGCTTATATACAGGGTGTCCGCAAAGTTAGGGTTTTCCTTTACACGACGTGTAGATCTTGAAAACATAAGCAATTTTTCTTAGTACCATATACACCAATGTCTTAAGGGAACCGAGATAAAGGGCTCTGCAACATCAAAAATATCTGAATACCGTCCTGTAGCCGCGACATCACCGACTGGTACAAGGTCACTGTCTCAACCCGACGACAGAACTGGGTCGGGGTCAGTGTGTCAGGTCAGTATGCAACCTTCAACCGACGGTTACGGTCACGCATGTAGAGGTAATCGCGTAGACGAGAATCCCTCAACAAGCACTAGAGACGTGGCTAGTGGCTAGAGAAGTGCAAGTATCAAAAACTAAAGTGTGGCAAACGCTGCGTGAAGAGGGGCTGTATCCGTTTCACGTCCAACGTGTACAAGCCCTTCAACCTGACGATTTTCCAGCAAGAGTGCGGTTTTGTGAGTGGTTGTTGCATCAACATGACAATAATCCGGACTTTTTGAAGTGCATATTGGTGACAGACGAATCTACGTTCACGCGTAATGGGGTGAATAACTTTCGCAACACTCATGTTTGGTCAGTAGAAAATCCTTGCACGCTGTCCGTCGGGCACATTTTCAACAAACATTTTCGGTGAATGTTTGGGCTGGCATGGTGAACGGTATGCTCATTAGACCATTTATTCTCCCAAATCGATTGGACGGGATGCAATACCTAGACTTTTTACGCAACATTTTGCCTTCCTTGTTAGAAGATGTGCCATTAAGTGTAAGACAATCAATGTGGTTTCTGCGTCTGCTCGGTAGCGCATCAGCTGATTTCATTTTCTGTTAGAGCGGTATGATTTCGAGCAGAGACGTACTTAGCCCTTCTCGTCAACTGGAGAGTGAGTACTTTTTCCTTTATTTGTTTTTACTTGGTCGCTCTCGTTTCACTACACATTACCTTTGTTATTTCAAGGGTAGTTGCTTCTGAAAAGGAAAACCCCAACTTTGCGGACACCCTGTATAGTTAGCTATAGCGACATATTATGAGATATTATCCTTTTCAAAGTGTATTCCTAATTATTGCGGAGATGAGAAAGATAGCTGTGACAAATCCTCATAGATGACGCTACGGGATCTCCTTTCATCTCGGATAATCTTTCGTTGTTCAAAACTGTAAAATAATGACCTACACCGACGATACCCAAATGTATCTATCATTTCACCCAAATAATCATGAAAACGCTACCTACATCAAACTACTTCCTTAAATCTTTTTGATTTCTCTAAAGCGTTTCACACCATCGACCAGTCACTTTTAATAGCCAAATGCAAAATTTATGGTATCACTGAATCATAAGTTCTAATGAATAGCTTTTTAAGAAATAGGTCACAAAAAGTTGTCATCGATAGGAACACTTCTCCTGAGGCTTCACTAACATTGGGAGCGCCTCAAGGGTAGGTTTTTGGAACATTCCTTTTTTTTGCGGAAGTTATACAATAATTTTAATACTGACATTATAATACTTGCAGAGGCTCAAATTAATGAAGACTTGAGATCTATCGACAAATATGCAAGAATTCATAATATTAGATTAAATCCAGAAAAATCAAAAGTAATTATATTCTCTCCTAAATAAAAAAAATAGAAATCAAATTATGAAACATTCGACTATATCATTAATTGGTGAAATTACAAAAGTATGTGAAACTGTAAAAGGGATAGGCATATCTCTTGATGAATGTCTGAATTTTATTCCTCATGTTGACAATGTTACAAAAAGTTGTTTTTTAGTACTTCGGCAATTATACTTGAACAAACAAATTCTCAATTCCAAATTAAAAAAATTCTGTGTGAGTCATTAATTATTTCGCAAATTACATACTGCGACATTCTTTATCATCCGTTTTTTGCTTCAGTATCTATCAAACACTTGCAAAAAAATCAAAATTCATGTTGCAGATTAATCTGTAACTTTAAAAAAATATGACCACCTTACCTCCTCGTTCATAAAATTAATAATATATTTAAATTTCATTTTCTGAGTTATACTAAGTGACATATAAAGCCGAACACCCAGTTTAAATGGTTTTATTTTAATAAAAGTTGTTGAATGTATTTATCTTACTGTAAATAACAAGTGAAAAAATTTTCAGCCTTATCAGTTGTACATTCCGGTTTTCATACTGCTTTTTTTTAATTCACTAACGCTCTAAAAATGAATATTTCAGCCGCAGTAAAGAATCAACGTTGGCGGATTTTGGTTCTTGACATTCTTTTGCGATCGGTTACGATGCCTAGAGTACGGAGACCTGTACGATTTCGTCAACTTAGTGAGTTTGATAGGGGCCGTATAGTGGGACTTCGGGAAGCTGGACTTTCTTTTCGGGCAATTGCAGTTAGAGTGCAAAGAAGTGTAGACACTGTGGTTAGGTGTTGTCAGGCATGGCTTCGAGAAGGCCGTACGCAAAGAGCAAGGGGCACTGGACGCCGCCGTAGAACAACAGACCGTGAAGATCGCCGCCTAAGATTATTGGCCTTAAGGGACCGTTTCTCCACTACCAGGTCCATTGCAAATGAATGGTTTGCAGAACACGGAAGACCTATTGGCATGCGAGGTGTTTACCGACGAATGAGAAGTTTTGGCTTGTTTTCATACCGGCCACACTGGGTCCTCCCTTTAACTCGAGAACACCGACGTAATCGCCTTGAGTGCTGCAGACAACGGTCACTCTGGGATCAGGAATGGAACAGTATTGTCTTTAGTGACGAGTCTCGATTTTGTTTAGGCATGCACGATGGTCGTGCCAGGGTTAGAAGGCGACGTGGTGAAAGGAGGAATCCACAGTTTTTTGTTGAAAGACATGTTCATCACACTGTTGGAGTTATGGTTTGGGGTGCTATAGCTTATGGTTCCAGGTCACCTTTAATCTTCATCAGAGGTAACATGAACGCACAGCGTTATATCCACGTTCTAGAACCCAATCTTTTACCCTATCTTGACACCCTGGCAGATCCAACTTTGATAATGCCCGACCACATGTTGGAAGAGTCACAATAGACTTCTTTCAACATAATGATGTCACATTGTTACCATGGCCACCAAGATCTCCCGACTTATCCCCAATCGAGCACGTGTGGGATATGATGGGTAGGAGATTGGTCAATTTGCAACGTCCTCCTCAGACTCTAGAAGCAGTTCGAGAGGAGTTGGTGGTTGCCTAGAATGAGATACCACAGGAGGACATTGACCACCTGATCAGAAGCAAGCCTAGGCGCGTTCGAGAATGCGTAGCACATCAGGGTGCATCCACACATTATTAAAGGTCAAAGGGCTTTAAAGCAGTGCAATCATTTTGAAATTTTTATCATTTACTTATTATGCTTCATTAAGTACTTATACAAAATTTTATTAAAATAAAACCATTTAAACTGGGTGTTCGGATTTATATGTCACTTAGTATATATTCATAAGCTTTTACTGACCTCAAGTCCCCCATTTTTGAAAGATAGGTTAAAATTTCGTGGTTCTATACATTCACGAAATATTCGCTTATTGATACAATAACAATGCCTCCTCACAAAACTTCTAAATGTTTTACCATCATATACAATGCTTTACGCTCTGATACTAAAGCATTAAATTTCGAAAATTTCAAAAACTAATGAAAAAAAATCATTTTCGAGAAATCATTGACATAATTTTTTTCTCTCACTTCTGCTTATAACGTATGCATTAACATTATTCTAAATGTATAATGTTATACTTTTACCAATTCTTGATCTATTTTACTCAATTAATTCATTTTTATATTAAAACCTATGCATTTTTAGTAGTATTTATTGTTTTTATTGTTTATTTTATGGATAGACATTTTAGGGTTAAGTGGTAGAATAGCTTATGCTAAATTTCGCCCAATAAAGACATTTTATTATTATAACTTATAAACAAGGATCTAGAAGTAATCTACACTTGTGCAAAGGGCAAACCCATATGATTTTTTACGGCCCAAAAACAAAATCCAATTTTTTTAAGGAAAACATGCAAATTTCAATAAAACAATATCTGCTGAAATTCTCCAACTTCGGTGTGCTCTTTGATGAAAAATTAAGGTTCCGAGATCACGCCGCTCTAATAGTGTGTATGACAAAAAAAACATTTTGACGTTTTTTTTTTTTATAAAAATATGTAAAAGACTTTATTGTATTATCCCTACCTACACCAATATACAGAAAAACGTTTGCAAAACATCCAAAATCCAGTTGCCGTCTGACAACCAATCTAAGATACGTTCACATATCAGGCCATATCATTGTTATCAACTGGATAAGTATACTTGTTCAAATATTCACTGCTTACAATAATTGTACATAAAACAATGCTCAACAAAAAAATTTAATAGTTGTAGAGGAAACTTATTCCTCGTCATAATATAATCCACCCAACAAATCATTCGTTTTCCAGAAATATGACTCTATAGAATTATAAACTAAATTTGAAGTTGCATCTCCTGCATATGTACGAGTAATTGTAATGGTTTTTAGTATTGAACTTTTACATTGCTTCATTTCAACATTTTTTGCGAATATGTATATCAATTTCTAGGGTCTAATGTTATACAAGGGTTAGGTAGAAGAATAGCCGAGACTAAACTTCTCTCATTTATAATGTCTCGTTATAAATAAAGCCGTTTATCATTATTATACATTTATAAATATAGAAAAATTAAAATTCATGTTGCAGACGAATAAATGATTTGAGAAAATATGAACATATAAGCAGTTCTTCAAGACACGTGAAAGATTAATGCCTCTTCAAAAAACTTCATTCTTTCAAGTGCTTCACATATAAAATACAACGCGGTTCAGGCATCAAGACCGCTAAATTTCGATAAATTCAAATTGTTTTACCCCTCATTTAGCAAAATCTTTCCTTTTCAGTGTAGTGTTTATCACAATTTTTTGTGTTTATAGGTATTTCTGCCGCGCCACAGCATAGTGTTTCCTACGTTCTGACCGCGTTTCCACGTCTGACCAGCACGGGTATTACGTATCTTGAAAAGTGATACTATGCCGATTTTTTTACATTGTATTAGTTTTTTGTGACATTAGGTAGGTTTTTGTACAAGACTTAGTTGTACGTGTTGCCTAAACGTGATGAGGCTTTAGTTATCAACGTTTGGCTCTCATAAGATGTAAAATCTGCTTCAGAGATTGTATTACTGGAGGTCTAAGCTGTAAGTTGTATGTGTTGATGATAATTCCATTGGATTCTTATCTCAAATACACTTAATTGAGATTCAAAGCTAGAAATTAGTTGCGCATCCACTTTTTCTTATCCATTCTGGAAATTACATAAATATGCAAATTTGATGAATTTCAAAAATAAGAGAGATACGAAATAATTATATTCACTGTACACTGTCGAATTACAAGTCGTTTACATGCTAACAGTAATTACACACAACGCGGGCGCGGTGATGATTTCCCGTAATTCTCCTCAAAGATTTTCGTAATTTATAATTTTGAGGGTATGAATGAATGAATGAATCTTGAATTTTAGAGGCATCCCGGCCACCATAAGGAGCCAGTGCATAGGCCGCTTAAGCGGGCCCTTATGCACCTCTACAATACTTAAATCACAAGCCTCGCCCTTTTAGCGAAGTTGAGAATCGCCTTGAGTCCAAGCTCCTTTACGTCCTGAGGGTCCAAAGTAATGGACCCCAGTATAGTCTGCCTTTTGAGGGTAACCTGTCTTCAGAAAGGACAACATATGAATAACCCATCGGGCACAGCTAATAGATACTTCATTTGCAGCATATTCAGTAATAACTTTCTCACACACCAAATATCACTCACTGGTTTTATACACATTCAGACCAATACACATAATCCAGATGCGATCTTGCTATTCAAGCAACTTTCTTCTCCGAGATAAAAACTACAGGCCACTCGGCTTCACAAAACATATGCAACCAACAATGCATGTAGTTTAGTTGAGTGATTCCTCCATAGATGGACGTTCACAACGGTCCTAGTGAGCAAACGTGGAATGACTGTTTGCGCCCTAAAAACTACATAGTCTGCAAGATGACATCTTATAGGTTTTTTTGACGTTTTATAGGTTTTTTACATAATACCCGAGCAGGTCAAGAATCGGGAAGATGCGACGTTCCCAGATGCAGCACCGGTAGGGCAGGGGCAGAATGTCTAAGAACCAATTGTATGGACCTGTTTGATTTTTTTTTCTATGTGCTGAACAAAATCCTCTATGACCTGATAACGGCGTTGCGTGGGAGGTGCAGAGTTAACCTGTTTGACGTCACTTTTCTGTATTTCTCAAGGATTAAGTGGCAGAATAGCTTCAAACTATATTTCGCCCTCAATAATTCACGTTTATTATTGGAATTATATACTCGTACACACCAATATCGATCGATTCCTATTTTCAACTTCTCTACAGCAGTCGCATTTAGTTGAACTCCACCTTCGCAGCTGCTTCAGCGGTTAAAACGAATGTAATCTTTGTCAAATCTCGTTATGTCCCATCACTAAAATATCAGATACAGCTCTTTCCACGAGGATATACAACCGACATACGGCCGAACTTTTTAGCATTTTAGCACCAGGCAGTATTCTACTTTCACTCGGTTTTGTTTAGCGTTCTCATTATCACGCCCGAGCGCAGAATAAATCATTTTGATTTAATGAACGATGAGTAGCGCACAACGGGGTCATTCTATTGTTCCAAGGCCACCTTAATGCTACTATATAATATATTGTGTTGGATGAAATGAAGATTAAAAGGTGGTACATAGTGGTTGACGATCACCTCCTGTGAAAATCTGTCACGTCTCACCTTTAAAATGGGCCAATACATCGATCGATTACTGGGAAAGTACATATTAGACAATTAAGAAATGAATGAATATTTTTTAATTTATTTTATTTTTGATTTACCAAATTTACGGGTGACCCCAGTTTTACAAAATAAAATCACGAAATGGGAACAACATTTTTAACATGCAAGTTCACAAGACATAATCATAAAAATCACAATTTAAAAGATAATTTTTCAGGTAAAAACGTCAATATTAGACTGAGCTAAATTGATAACACGAAATGCTCTATCGAGTGGCGAGTGCTGACCGTAGGTAGTGGGATGGAACTTAATCGCAAGCAGACTATTATTACGCAATGTTCTACGGGGTACATTAAGATTTATTAATGTTAACAAAGTTTCGCAAAAGGTGAGCCACAAGAAAATCTTGAATCTTGAATGGGACCCCTGAGGAACCCCTGATGTAACTTTAAATTTCGAAGACAGGTTGAGTCCTACCCTTAAGGAAGCTCTCCAACCTTCTTACAGTGTTTTCTAAAAAACCATAAGCTGACAGCTTTGCCAATAGAATGTCGAAGTTCATTCTGCCCAAGGCTTTGGAAAAGTCTGTTTAGATTGCATCCACCTGGTGACGCTTTTCCAAGGCCTCCAATAGATCAACTTTATAAGACACCAAATTCTCCACAGTTGATCTACCCTTAGTAAACCCAAATTGACGGCTACTTACAAGCCCACGGCAATACCAGTTAAGTTGATCATATATCAGGCTATCAAAAATTTTGGGAATTGATGACTGGATACATACACCTCTGTAATTGCTAATATCTTCAACATCTCCTGACTTAAAAATTGGCTTAATACAGGGTGCGGCGGAGAGGATGGACGTTTTTGGGATGGGTAGTACTCTCCGCCTCCGTCTACGAGAGAGGTGGGGAGGGTGCCGTTTGACTCGTGAGATCCTAGCATTATTTTACCAGTTGTCGTTATGGAGCCTTGGACGATGGAGCACCGCGTTTTCGCCTATGATTGTTTCGTCCGAAATAACGAGTCAGTCATCGTCGTACAGCGTGAGTTTCGTCGCCACTTCAACATTCATCGGAATAGAGCTGTTTCCTCTCGAAACACTATCCTTCGTTGGGTTGAATCACTTCGCAGGCGTGGTGAACTGATCAACAGAAGACCAAGAGGAGCGCCGCGAATAGTTCGAACTCTTGAAAATGTTGAACGTGTTCGACAAGTCTTTCTTCGCAGTCCGACTCGATCTGCCCGGAAACATGCTGCTGCACTTCGCCTTAGTGATCGTTCGGTAAGGCGAATTTTGCATATGGATCTCCGCTACATATTGGCCATTGTGCAACAGTTACAGCCCGGAGATTATGCACAATGAATGAACTTCGCACGTGAGATGGAAGCACTGATCGATCAAAATGAAAACCTCATTTTGTTTAGGAGTGACGAAGCCCACTTTCACCTAAACAGCATGCTTAACCAGCAGAATTGTCGTTATTGGACTAATGAAAATCCGCAACAGTTACATGAAAGACTGCTGCACAGCCCAGTTGAGAGAGCGATGTTGGAAAGAGTCTACGCGAACTTCCAAGAACGCCTCCAGCACTGCATCAACGATTTCGGCCACCACATGCCTAATGTGATTTTCCACACTTGACTGTCTCAAATGCTATTTCCTTGTGAACCTGATTCCATCAATAAATTTGTTTTCGAGTAAAAATTAACTATTTTATGATTTTTTAAAACCGTCCATCCTCTCTGTCGCACCCTGTATAACTGTGCTGCCAAGTGTCAGGAAAAACACATGTTTGGATGGACATGTTAAAAATAAGATGCAAGGGTTTAGTACGTGTAAAGATACATTCTTTGAGAAAAACCTCTGGAATTTGGTCAGGACCCGAGCTGAACATCACTGGGAGACTTACGATCTTATTAAATACTTCCTCAAGAGAAATTTTGTTTAGTAGTACATCTCGCGTCTTCTCAAATAAAAAAGAGGGTACAGGATGTACAGAACTATCATATACACCACTAAAGTGCTTTACAAACAAATTACTTATGGTCTTCCCATCTTGCACTCTAACTCCCTCTAAGTGCATACTATGAGTATTAGGTAAGCTGCTTGAATTTCTTAAACTCTTTTCGTATCCCCAAAAGCGCCTTGGATCGGCAACCAAAGATTCCAGAACTCGATAAATATGAATTGCATAGTCCTCATATTGGGTCGCTTCTATAAAAATCTTATGGGCAATCTTTTTTCGACAGACTAGATCTTTAAGTTCAGGGCTGAACCATTTAGGGTAACAGGAATTTTTTATCCGCTTTTGAGACACAAACCAATCCAAGCAATTTTGTAAGACTCCATGAAACCTTTCAACTGTCACATTCACGTCTACATCACCAAATAATGCATCCTAGTCACATGATGCTAAATAATCATTAATTGCAGTTAAAGTTAGCATTTGTAAAATCGTTAAAGAGTTCATCAAAATCTGATTGACTACACTTTGCTAAAATTGTACAGTAAAATAGGTGGCAGTGAAGATATTTTCAAAATTGGTTTTACCGAAAACAGAAATCAACTCACACAAGAATTGAAATTCATTTTATAAATTATACTAAGTGACACATAAAATGCAACACCCAGAATTATTTATTTAACTTTGATTAAAACTTAAACATATTTGTATATCATGGAAGTGTGCTGATAAAATGTTGAAGGCATTCCGAGTCGTACTTTTTTACAATGGCTTTTTTGTTATTTCAGGATCCGAACAATATGAACATGTTTACTTGATATTCAGTGATTTGTTCAGTGTTGGTTCCATATGTTTCATTGCATTATCAGGCCTAGACTTCGGATATGCACTAAGTTTACTCAACTCCGAGTTTGAGAGGGGCCGAATAATCCGGTTACGTAAAGCCGGATTTTCTTTTAGAGAAATCGCTAATCGGGTGAATCGAAACGAAGCTACTGTAATGAGATGTCGAGCGTGGTTCCAATAAGGCTGAAATAGACGAGTTAGAGGTACTGGACAGACTTCAGAGCGAAAGGATCGTTATTTGAGGCAGCCGGCCGATTTTGCACAGCAAGGGCAGTGGCGAATCAGTGCTTTGATGCTGTCGCAAGGGCAATAATAATGAAGACAGTTAATCGCCGAATAAGGTCTTTTGGACTGGTTTCATCCTTACACATGATGGCCATGCAAGAGTAAGGAGGAACGCCAATATTTTATCGAACGGCATATTCATCGCAGTGTGGGTGTTATGGTATGGGGTGCCATTGCTTATGGCAGCAGGTCATGATTAATGTTCATTCGAGGTAGCATGACTGCCCAGCGCTATATCCACGAAGTTTTACAAACACATCTGCTTCCCTTTTTGGAAACATTGCATGATCCACTTTTTCAGCATGACAATGCACGACCTCATCTCGCACATGTTAGTTTAGACTTTTTAGAAGCGTCGGGAGTGAATCTGCTTCAGTGGCCTCCTCGATTTCCAGACCTTTCCCCCATCGAACATGATGGAAAGAGGGTTGCAAAATTCACCGCACCCTCCACAAACATTGGAGGCTCTACGAAACCAAATTTAGATGGCCTGGGAAACATTACACCAAGAAGACATCAATCACCTAAACAAAAAGCTGTGCTACGTGAAGCTTTCAATGCTTATAATACCAAATGGAAGAGCATTTTAATTAATTTATTCTTCTTCTTCTTCTTCTTCTTCTTCCTACATTATTTATAGGCTCATGCCTGTTTTACTTCGGTTTTTAGCCTCAATTGATGTTGTCTGACCATCTTTTCCTCGGTCGTCCCATTCATCTTCATCCATTTGGCGATTTGTCTCTTGCTATTCATGCTGTTCAATTTTCTGTCATTCTTTCTATGTGTTGATTACATTCTATTTTTCTTCTTTTGGTCTACGTCTACAGGTTTAGTTCCTCTATACCACATCTCGCTCATATTTCCTCACTTCTTACTCTGTCTCTTAGAGTTTGGATTGTTATTTTTCGTAAGACTTTCATTTCTGCTGTTTCCAATAATATTTGTGTTTTCGCCGTATCTGCTCTTGTTTCCGCTGTGTAGGACATTATCGGTCTTATTGTTGATTTATATATCCTAGTTTTCGTCTCCGTTGTGAGGTATTTGTTTCTCCAGATTGTATTGTTGAGACATCCTGCTGCCCTGTTCGCCATGTTCACTTGTTTTTGTACTTCTTCTTCCACTTTTCCATAGCTTGACAGTTTGATTCCCAAGTATTACGTTTCCATCACTTGTTCTATTATGTTGTTATTTACGACCAGTTTACATCGTCTCGGTTCCGCTGATATCACTATCGATTTAGTTTTCTCTGTTGAAATCACCATGTTGTATATGAGCGCCGTATCTTCGAATTCTTTAATTAATCTTTGCAGGTCATCTTCATTTTCGGCTATTATTATGGCATCGTCGGCGTAGCATATTATCTGCATTTCCTTTTCTCCCATTCTATATCCTCTTCTTTTTTTAACTTCCATTATGATTTCATCCATTATCAGATTAAATATTAGTGGGCTCAGCTAATCTCCTTGTCTAATGCCAGTTTCATAATTGATAGGTTGCGAGAGTTTTCCTTTACATTTTACCATAGCTATGTTATCTTTATATATATTCTCAATAGTTTTTACTAAATCCAGTGGTATTCCCCTGTCATATAATAAATGTATCGCGTCCCGAATTCTCACTCTATCAAACGCTTTCTTCAATTCTATCAGGCACATATATATGCTGGTTTGTTGTATTCCAGCGACTTCCCTTTTATTTGTCTTATTACAAAAACTGCATCCGTGCATGATCTTCCTGTCCGGAATCTTTGCTGTTCCTCTTGCAGAGTTATTCGTTCGTTTACTTTTGTCGCTATTATTCTTGTTGTCAATTTGAGTGTTGTATTTAACAGATTTATTGCTCGATAATTATTGGGGTCTTTCTTATCTCCTTTCTTGAATAACATCAGCATGATCGCTCTCCTCCATTCATCTGGTATTCTGTTCGTGGTGATTATTTTTTGAATAAGGAGTTGCAGTTGTTGTTCAACGTAATCACCTCCATATTTTAGTTCATTTGGTATTTGATCTGCTCCTGGTGACTTTCTATTTTTTAATTTATTTATTCCTTGTTTCACATCTTCTTGGGAGAAATGGAAGAGCATTTTAATTAATTTATTGTAATACTAAATAAGCGTTAAGAACAGCGTTTCTAACTACATCGCTGCTAATTAAATCATCGCTAATTAAAACCTGAAAGTGAGTATGAAATGAATTGCAAAAATAACAGTCCCTGATGACCTTGGCATTATAATAAAATGTAACGAAAACATCGCTCTTTCGTTGACGCTCTGGTTGCTATAGCATATACTGCTAAAAATAGATCACATTTACAGTTTTTTGGCAGCAATTTTCATACCTTCATGCTCGTTAAATTTCCATCCAATATTGACGTGTTTCTATTGAAAATGGACACAGCCTTTTTTAGACACGAAACAATGTTATAGGCAGTTTTCTTAAAAATTCAGACTTTGTGAAACAAAATAGCTTTTATCAGTTTATTTTTCAACCCTGGTAATGCTGTAACATTCGAGAATTGATACAAAATACATGCAGCGTGAGTTTTCAGGGCATAATCGGGGTCAGTATCCGTACTTATAAAATATTTTAAAAAAATCAAACTTATTTACACAAAATAATAGGCAATTATATGCGCCTTACTTGAAAAATATGCCCTACGTGATAACACAGGCATGCATTTTATTTTTGATGGGATAACCTCATATAATTCTTCCTTGTATCCTGAAAGGTCACTTCAAAAAGAGTTTGATACAGTATTATCACTAATTCCTTGAATTACTGGAAACGTTGTATGCCAAAATACTCCATTCTGACATTTGGCAAGTCAGTATTTTCTACAAACACAAACATTTTCATCAAAATGAAATGTTTATACAGAATTTTTAAAAAGACAAGATGTACTTTTTCACAAATGAACAAAACACTCCGAAATCTTTTATTATGAATTCCCTTTTTTATGAGCTTTAGAGCCGATTTCACCAACATTAATATTATGGACCAATGGGAAAATACCTTATCGAAATTCAATTTGACGGAAGCTGTCAAAGCTCTCAGAATATCAGTGATTTCTATTGAAATATTGAATAAAATCGTGAAAATTCGATCCTATCAAACATCCCTACTCCCAAGATGTATAACCCAAGGTACCGACGGAGCTATTTTGCGGCGTCATGGAAATTAGATTTGCATTTTTTCAAGTGTTGTGCAATGATTTTGGGAAAAATGTCACGAATAGTCTTATAAAGCATAGTAGAGTATATTTCAACAGTTGGCGGAACTTACTCCACTGGGACCAGGAGGGTGAAACGGGATATTAATGCACAATCTGGCAACCCTGTCGCACCCTCACAAAATGGCCGCTGACAACCACACAAGTCTCCGTGGTGTGATTGAATAGCATGGAATTAAACCTTCAGAGTATGTTTTGTGACTGGTACCAAGAGTTGACACAGCCCACACATGTGTCGCTCCTTGAAATGCAATAATCAGCTGACATATACAGAAGTGTATTCAGCTGCGGGGTCACCCAAAACATTAATTTTTTTTCTTATTACTTGTCGATAAAATTTCGTGAGAATGTTATCGTTTCATTCTTGATGTAAGACTATCTCATTGCCAAAAAATCAAGTTGAAATTATTTTTTTCTGGGTGTAACACTTCTAATGTCACCGAGAATGTAATCGATTATTCCAACAGAGGATCTAGAAGGGATTATGTACTGTAGATATATGTATGGCACCACTATCACATTTGACCATGTTGCATTTTTTAATGAGTGGTTAAATTTAAATATATGACTCCCAAGGTTCTTATATAATGGTAGCCATCACAAATTGCTGCAGAATACGTTAATCAATTATATTACTTATTGTAACTTCTGAATATCTCGTTTTAACATTCCATCGACAGCCAACAAGTTTACAAAGACAGCGATCTCAAGTGAAATAGTGTTTAGTTAAAACGTTTCACGTTGTGTTCGAAAAGTGAGTGTGTAACAAATGTAAAACACTTTTTGGAATCCTATGACAACTACGTAACCATGTTAACAAAGTCAACATTCACTTCCAACTACAAAAATTAAATATTTGCAATTGTTTATTCGAGATAAAAGTGTAATTTACGAACCGAACTGGTTGCTTCAGCTGATACTGTTGGTAAGTAAAAATTAGTTTGATAATATTTCCTGCATACTCGCTAATTTTACTGTTTTACTGATAATTCTCCTATATTTCCTGAAAAGCTTAAAAACATTAATAAAAAGTCCTTATTTAGAACACTAAAGTTGTATCAAAAATGCTTTTTAGTTTTTGTACAGCTATTAAAAATATTTTTTTGAATTGTTGAAAAAATAGGTCGGAATTCAGATTCAGAATAGCCAAGAAATATTACATGTCACTTATATAGTGCCTATACCATAGTGAAGGGTGGAATAATGGCTCCAGGAATGAATAATCCATCCAAGGGAAATTCTAGGCGTGATTCTACTACCTTCCAGGGAACGAAGTTAACTGTGTGATAAATACTTTAATGATATGAATAACTTAAAATATTGTTTTGTTGATAATTGATGCATTCACAAACTTGTTTGATACACCTACATTTATTACACCTACTGCGCTAAAGAATATTGAAAACAAGGACGCATTTTACTGATAGAAAGTGGACGTCGTTCAATATTATCTTACGGGGAGCTGTATTGTTTAACACTCGATACAAGACTGCTCCACGGGCCTTTAATAAAGGTGAAAAAGTGCGGAAGTCTCGCCTTCGCCCACCAGGCTCATATCTAAAGACGAAGTTATCTTTGTGATGAAACAGAGGTATGGACAACCTGGAAAATTGATGAATTCACTTATTTGAATAACGTCAAAAAAGACGTCAGACGCTGTCAGAAATGCAATAGAACACTTTCTAGCTTCTTATTGGCTATTGAACTCTCTTATTTTCAAGAATGGACCCTCGCCTGTATCTACCGTTCACAATATGTACTCTTACACACGGGTTACAAAATCCGGCATGTAGTTATGTATCTCGCAATCACACATAGTGTTTTAAGCAGCAGCATTTTTATTGGTTGTTCAGCAGTCTAACATTCACTTTTTTTCGCCTGGTTGATGAAAGGACAGCAGTACATCGCATTTCCCCTCTCTCCTCACATCCTGCCCCGTATTCGACCATGATATTAACAACCGGCCGATCGCCGGTACTCTTTGGTTCTTTGGTATTTTGCAGCACCAGGAAACCGCTGTGCATTCAGAGCGGAAAATATGATGCTTCAGTGTCTGCATTTCATAACATCATTACTTTATGAACGCTTGCTTGATCATTTACGATCCGTCAGTATACTATGTTTCTTTTCAAAGATATTAGAAAAGGTTTTTTTATATCGAAGCAGCCGCGCAGGCAGAAGCCTTAATGCCGGAACACCGCGGCTCCTGTGATGATCCCAAATAAATTTTGTTAATACGATTTTTAAACTGCCTAAGTTTAATAGAACTGGTAAAAACTTCCTCTTGTAGATTGTTCCACAATCTAGACACTCTCGGGACAAAGGAGCGGTCATATCGGCCAGTACTGGATGTACGAGAACTAAGAAGCAAAGCCGGCCGCGACTATCTGTTAGAGAAGAGTCGTCGATCAGTCGGACCGCACTCGTCTGGACAGCATCGAGCATGGATAATGCAGTCGGGGCGGCAGCACCTCCATCCTAGTGTAGGGAACCCTTTGAATTGACGGCACTTGGGCGTTGGGAGGGACGTCCATGGTGGAGTTGGCAGCAAAGATCTTGACTAGCACTTCCGCCTTGGCCTTTGAGTCGAATACAATCATTCCATCCTGACACATAAGTGGTGGAAGGCTGTGTAAGAAATTCTTTTCAATCTGCTTGGCCAGCGTCCAGAAAGACCGACTGACATTGCGCTGCGACATTACCCTGTGCCTAATTCTTATATCATGCTGGGTTTTGGCATTCCGAACCGCTTCGTTATATTTGTTTCTGGACTTGACGTCGGCTTGTCTGTTCTCTACAGTGGGGTTTTGTGTCTTGATCTTCTGCTGGCGAGCAGTGTCACACGATTTGTTAAACCAGCCGTTGGACACTGGTTTAGACACTTTCACTGTATGAGGGATGTATTCCTCCATTCCGACGTGGATAATTTCGGTTATCGAAGAGCAAACAGCCGACGCATCCGCGTCAGTGAAACAGACATCTCTCCAAGAAAATTTAGAGAAGAAGTCTCTGAGCCCTTCCCAGTCGACGTGTCCGTAATGCCAAGTTTTGCGGCCTGTACGAGTTTCTGCTGCCACAGCAGATTCTGACCGAAACCTAACTTCCACAACACCGTGGTCTGAGTTACCCAGGGGGGACAGGACAGCAGTGCTATAAGGGACAGGATGCGTGGTCAGAAAGAGATCCAGCAGGCTACTCGCGTGTGACGAGACGCCGGGCAAAAAAGTAGGGCACGTCACCAGCTGGATCAGCCCTTGACTAAGAGCGAACGCTTCGTCTGCACGACCTGCTGCATCGGTCTTGTTTGAGCCCAACCAAAGCTCATTATGGGCATTGAAATCACCAAGAAGAACTACATCTGAAGCGGTGTGATTGATATTCAGGAAGACGATTTTGACGGCGAGGTATTCAAGCAGGTCATCCCAGTTATGGTCCGAGGGAGAGCGATAAAGGCAGCAAATAAATTTGGGTGATGTTTTGGAGTTGAGGCGAAGCCACATAATGTCCTTCCGGTCTGATTCCAAAGAAACATCTCTGGAGCAGGGAAGACTGCTTCGGACAAAAGCCACAACTCCTCCGTTCTTTCTCAGATTGGAGTGCACCTCGTAGTTTGGGAAGTGAAGATGGTTAATCGGTGCAGACTCTTGAGATTTTTGTCTCCGCCAAGAAAAGCATAGCGGGACGATTGGATTGCAGGTAGCGATGAACAGCATCAATGCTGCTGTGAATCCCGCAGATGTTCGTAAAACAAATTTTATCTTCCATGTTGTTCCCTCGAGCCCACCCTCCACCCGGACATTCCGAGAGTGGAGTGAGTTGACGTGCGGAGTTCTTAGTGCTCGAGGGATCCATCATCATTCATTTCTTTGTTTTGGAAGACAACCGACTGAATAGCTTAGGTGTGGAAATATGCGGACATTTATAAGACACCCTGGGAAAAGCTAGCGGGTGGTACCGCCTCGGTCGACTGGTCCTTGTATACCAACTTTTTTTTACGTGTTAGTGATATTAAATAGACCTAATATGTTCCGTTGGCGGACTTGTTCCGCCACCCGGTAATCGGTACTGAGGTATTCCTTAACGCGTTTACAATTACTTGAACGGGAAGATACACATTACTGAATACAACTTCCGGAACAACCATTATGCAACGGCCCCGCTCAGTAGGGGGGGTCAACTAATTGAATACTTAGAGATGAACAATCAGTCTGGATTTCGAGCTGGGCACAGTACAACCTCTTCACTACTCCATTTGACAGACAATATCTTAAATAATATGGATAAACATACTAATACAGTCTTAGTGATGAGTAACTTCTCTAAGGTGTTTGACACGGTTAACCACAAGATTTTATCGAGTAAGTTAAAGTATATTTGACTTTCTGGCAATCCTCTCAAGTTTTTTGAAACTTACTTATCTAATCGTAAACAAAAGGTAGACAGTTAGAGGTCTCATCTTCTGTAGGCGTTTCTTCAGCTGTCCCTCAGAGGTCTGATTTAGGTCCTTTGCTGCATTGAATGTATAATGACGATGTGCATTCAAGTATTGAGTGTTGTGATATAAAAACTTACGCGGATGATACGCAACTTTCGTTTCATTTTGACTTGTCTCATCTGGATGAAGTGTCATATAAGTTACGATCTTGTCAATGTAAGAGACACATGTTTAAGATTAATCGTGATAAGAATACTTGCAAGCTTTTTTGTCCTAAGCACTTGTATAAAAGAGTAAGGGTCAGGATCGCATTGACTATCAACAATGGGCTCATTCCTATTGTGGAACAAGTAAAAAATATTCAGGTCATCTTGGGCTCTAGTTTAAGATTTCACAAACAAGTGAGTCATCTATCGGTAAGCACCTACATCAAATAAAGGCCACATTTTGAATTTTGAAACGCGTGAAAAGCTAGTTCAAAGTTTGATAATGTCCATCCTTAACTATGCTTTAATTTTATATTATGCTTGTCTCGACTATATGAATCGGTTTCGAATCCAAAGAATGCAAAATGACGCTATAGGAAAATGTAGTCATGTCTCCTATAGGATCAAGAAGTTGAAATGGCTGAAATGGATCAACAATTTGAATGTAATCTTAAGGTATTTGTGCATAAGGTAATATGTACTAAACATCCTATTTATTTCCATAGTTAATTGATCACTGAGGCATAATAATAACCTTACAATCCATTTGCATTACACCGCATTCTTTCAAAAATGCAGTGAGGTTGTAAAACTCAACCGACCCTGAGTGGAGAAGCAAAAGTGTTGTAACATTCAAGAAGCTGGTTAAAAATCAGCTGTTATTATCTTTTCTTTTTGTTTTATTTTATTTTATTACTAGTTCTTATTTGGTTTCCTTCTGGTAAAGCAACATAGCGTGGATTTGCCAATTGAATACGATTGTTTTTTCTGTTTTTCATTAGTTCACGTAGTTGATCATCAAATCGATTTATTTATTTTTAGGTTGGTATGTATCTTATTATTGAAAATAGAAACAACAACTGGATATAAGAGTATCCAACTGGTTAAACTTCGCCTTACTGTTGTGATTCTAACAAAGACCATTATTATTATTATCAACACTGTCAATAGGTAATTACGTCATAGTAACTAAAGTTAACCCCTCGTAGATATAGCTAGTAGATGTGTAATAAGTTTGTGATTGTAAAATTCTGAAAAAAAGTTACATTTGTCAATGTGGCAGTGTCCTGTTTGAAAATCCAAGGTACCGGGAATATTTGATGTAAAGTCACCACACTGACTGCCTGAACCAGGAAATAGGAGTTATTAAGTAGTATATAAACACTCCAAATGCCATTAATATCAATACAAAACGCTACAAACGACGCTTCCTAAGGATAAAGATGATAACCATTAAGTTGGAATATATCAATTCAAATTTAAAATGAATTTGTAGGCAATAAGCAGCATGTTTCAACACTATAGTTTACATCAACTTCACTTTTGTTACTGGAACTAATACGGCAGGTGAACTTTCTTTGTTTGACAATTTCTTCTGTATCTCTAAAAATGTTTCCATAAAAAACACCCTGTATCTTCGAAACGGCTGCGCCGATTTTAACAAACTTAGGCTAGTTGAAAAAAGCTATTCTTGGGATACAAATGTTACAATATTTGAAGTTTAGCTAGCTCCACATGTGGCCACTGGAGGGCTTTTTCGACATTCCGACAGAAAACCGAATTTCAATATCTTATTCCGAATCTAAAATTTGGGCCAAAGAAAATTTTATCCATGAATGTAAATATCAGATATTTTTTTGTTAGGTCAATATAGCGGAATTCACAAAAACATCACCTTTTTAGATTCAAGATTGCAGTTACGCCACTTAGCGGCCATTTTAGAAACATGAAAATATTTTCCAGGTTTGATAGGTTCCCAGATATAGTACCTCGCATTCTTAGTTGGCCACCCTGTACATAGCCAAACACTCTAATATTCAATTAAAAATCACTCCAGTAAAAAAATAATAATCGGGTCTCGGTCACTTTTCTGAGAGGCTATTCTGTATAACCAACTTCGCGTGGTTTAATAACACTGATCAACAGCCAAAAAATATCCTAAATAAAATCAACAAAATATTACTATTTTTAATGTGCTAAAACCGGAATGAAACTTATTTTTTCAATATTAGTTCAAGTTTTAGAGATACGGTAATTATATGTGTTCCTGCTGTGACAGTGTTAATATACTGTAATTCACAAGAATGCACGTGCTACATTTTTATATTCGGCAAGGAAAGATGATGTAATCGGCATGATTGTGTTACGTTATACATACGTGTACATTATATTGTTTTATATTAGCCATTTTTTCCTCAGTTGGCTGACAGCGTTCATGCAAGATGTCTCGAAAGTATGTAAACAATCCAGATCAGTTTTGTTATGTGTGTGGTGATGTGACTTTTGCGTCTCAGAGACGGTCTATTACTCCACTAATAACAAAGGCATATCAGCTTTATTTCGGTTGTAAACTAGGTGATCAAGACAAACAGAGGGCACCCCACATCTGCTGTAATACATGTGCTTCAGGTCTGAGGAGCTGGTTAAATGGCAAAAAAACGGTCTATGCGCTTTGCTGTCCCAATGGTTTGGAGAGAGCCTACAAATCATATTAATGATTGTTACTTTTGCATGGTACCTTGTGTTGGACAAGCCACAGGTATGTCCAAGAAAAAAAAATCGGTTATTAACTACCCAAACATACCATCTGCGATGAGACCTGTGCCTCACAGTGACGAAAATCCTATTCCAAGACCCCCAGAATCCTAGACTTGCGAATCAGAAAACGAATCAGATCATGGCGATCGAGTGATTCGTCAGGAAGAAGATATGCCATCAACGTCAAGAGATCCTGATTTTATACCGAGCATGTCATGCCACCAACCGCACAAAATAACACAGTCAAAATTAAATGATCTTGTAAGAGATTTAGAACTTCCAAAATGTAACGCAGAGTTACTTGGATCAAGACTGCAGCAGTGGAACTTGTTAGAAGACGATGTTTCGGTATGTGTTTTTCGTAAACGCCACAAAGACTTAGAACCATTTTTCAATATGGAGAATAACTTGGTTTTCTACAGTAACATTAACGGCTTACTGGCGGCTTTAAATATAAACTATAACCCAGAAGAATGGAGATTGTTTATAGACAGTTCAACATTGAGTTTAAAGGCAGTGTTATTGCATATTGGAAATATTTTACCATCTCTTCCTGTAGGGTATGGAGTTCACATGAAAGAATCATATGACAATATGAAGTACCTATTGACATGCATAAAATACGATGAGCACCAATGGCATGTTTGTGGCGATTTGAAAGTTGTTGCACTTTTACTTGGGCTGCAGCTAGGCTACACAAAGTTTTGCTGTTTTTTGTGTGAATGGGACAGTCGGGCAAAGGCACTTCATTACATCAGACAAAACTGGCCTGTTCGTCAATTCCTAGAGCCAGGTCAAAAAAATGTACAGCATATGCCATTAGTAGATTCGTTAAAAAAATTTTATTACCACCACATGCATATAAAGTTGGGCCTAATGAAAAACTTTGTCAAGGCATTAGATAGAGATGGGTCAGCTTTTCAATACCTGCGTCAGAAATTTCCAAGACTAAGTGAGGCAAAGGTTAAAGAAGGTATTTTTGTTGGGCCACAGATTCGAAATATTTTGAAAGATACACAGTTTGAAAACACTTTAACAGGTATTGAAAAAACTGCTTGGAATGATTTCCGTCTGGTGGTCACTAATTTCTTGGGAAATAGAAAAGCTGACAACTATAAAACCCTTGTCAAAAATATGCTGTCATCGTATCAAAAGATAGGCTGTAATATGTCTCTTAAGATACATTTCCTACACTCACACCTTGACTTTTTCCTGACAATTGCGGAGCCGTAAGTGATGAGCACGGCGAACGTTTTCATCAGGATATTTCAACAATGGAAAAAAGGTACCAGGGAAAGTGGAATCCTTCCATGCTTGCAGACTACTGTTGGACTCTTGGTAGAGATGCTCCAGAAACGATCCATAAAAGAACAGCAAAAAGACAGCGCATATAGTGATTCTTATAAGTATATGAATCTTGTTACTTTTTTTAATATATCCTTAAAAATAATAAGTTTTTTTTCTAAACCGCAACTAATCTTTTTATTTCATTGTCATTTTTGGATTCAGCGCCCCAAAATTAACAAAGAAGTGCACTTTTCCCACAAGATACAATTAAAAAACTAAAATTTGTTGTCCAGTGTAATTAATATTCCTAAAATGGGTATTCGAAAAAATAAGGAGAAATATATATTTCATACGTATCGAGATGTTAATTAAAGAAAGAATGCAATAAATTGAAAAACTAAGCTTTGTTTCAGCCGCCAATGGAAAATTTAAATTGTAGGAAACTGGTGATTATCATCTGCGTCAGAAACCAATTTAGCCACATTCCGTATACTGTGGTGTTGGATAGAAAACTGGTCGTTTTCAATTTGGAGATTAGCGATTAAGCGGCAATGGAAGCCGGGCAAATGACAAATCAGCAGTTTGTTTATTCACATACAGACTTCCTTATCGCTTACACTATTGTTAATCGACAGCCTTATCAGAAAATAAAAAATGGCGTCAAGTATCTCAAACAATATAAAATAAATCTGTCACATTTCTGTTTCAATGGTAGATGTAGTATGGAAAATATGTGATATTAGCGCCTTATTTATGGCAAAACGTCTTTCACTGATATCAAAAGTGCAATTCACCCTCTACAACTCCAAACCCCTGATTTTCAACTACTCCATCCTGGAGGTGCGCAGCGTGGGGAATGGTTAGGAGATAGCGATCCCAGTCGCTTCATTTATAGCACAATGCTCAAATGTACAATTCATCCAGATGAATCAGCTTTCATCATTATTAGGACCTGTATACGAGTGTCGGTACCATAAAGAAGCATAAAAAATGGAAACAGGTACTATAAATCTGATATACCTATTCTAATACCCGAAGACCCAAATAAAACCCGATTATAAACAGTTTATTCTTCCTTACAATCCGCAGTCGATCGGATCTCGGCGTCAGAGAAGTACTAGGTGCTTGCCGCTGCGCCGTCATCTCAAGTAGAAGGATTGGACGTTCATTAGTTCAAATTGTGAGCACATTTTCCTTAGGTATTTTTGCCTTTTACAGTTATTCCCGGAAACAATAGCTTCTTAATGATAAAAAAACATTCATTGATATCAAAGATGCAACATTTACAGCCCCTACCACGTACAACCTCCATCTTTCAAACTCGACTTTTTTTTGTGAATATACTAACGAGCCTCTGGAAGGTCAAAAAAATAGTTTGAACGATTTTTTTTTTGTTCTTTGCTCCTAGCTCCGACGCCTCTGGGTCGATTTTCAAAAACTATGGAGCTTTTTCGTCCTTAGTATAGTAGTAATATTGTGTGAAATTTTTAAAAAAATCCGATCAGTACTTTCTAAGTTATAGACGAGCCAAAAATTAGGGGACCGACAGAAATGAGTGACAAGGTTTTTCATAATATTTCATTTTCAATTTCTCGCCATCGCCGCAGGAAGTAAAATAATCAACTGCATACATACATAGAAACCACATAACATTGTTTATTCAGATTAACAATATTCTACTAGAAACTAGTTACTAGTATCTAAGCATCTACTTTTAATACCGCTGTGCCTTTAAACGAGCTTTTAAATTTTAAAAATAAGTTTTCCTATATAAAAGTATCTGTACCCAAGACAATGAGATACCTCCGAAAGGATGAAAAAATACTGGTACCTCGTAAAATACTGACAGTCAGTAGATTGACTACATTCTTCCTTCGGATTAAAATATTTTCCCATTACGCACATGGATGCCCTTTATAAACCTCTCAATTGTTTTTTTTTTAGTTTGGATTATGTACTCAATTCTTAACCCCTCAAAGAAAACTATCACTACATCCAAAAATCACTAGAAAATAGAAAAACATACAAAAAGCAGTTTGGGATGTTCTAAAAGATTTTGTCGTTTGTTTATAACTCTGCCACTGGACCGAAAACTTACAAATTATTTCGTCCTTGATATAGAATCAGCCGGTTTTTTTTAAATTTCAAAGAAACTGACTGAAATGAGTAGTTTCAGCAACATTGCAATGCTATCGTATCGTAGAGTAGTGGGCCAGGCTTGCATGAATATAGTATTTCTCCAAGACAAACTTTTTCAAAAACTGTTCAGGAGTCTAATGCACCGTCCCCGTGGGTATACTTATCAAAAATATTTAGGATTATACAGTGTTCGACTAATGATCTGGATAATAAAGTTGCTTTTGTGGTATATAGTATATTCCAATATCAAGCTTCACGGTGTTTTCAGAATAGAGAAGGCTATACTACAACTATTTAAAACTTTAATAACTCATACGCGTGATCAGAGCCCGATCCCGGCTTTCTTCCAGTACAGCCGTATAGTGTACGACATATGTCGTTTCTGTGGCTCTGCGGTGGTCAACAGCACAGACAGAGAGAGATGGAAATAATGGCTGATTGTTCTCCGCCGGGAGAACCAAAGAAATCAAAGACGCGCCTCGACCGGCAGACTCATAGGCGTCGGCAACGCATTGGAACGTGTTTCGTTGAGCGATCGCATATTGTGTGTTTTTATAAGAATTGTTGTGTGATTGTTATTGTTGTGGTTTCTGTGGTTACTGTTTTGGTTATACTTAACCATGGAGAGTACAAATGGCACGAGTGGAAGTACTGAAAGCCAGGGAACAAGTAGACGGCTTCGTAAAGCACTGAAGAGGGACGCGAAAGAAATCGTGCTCAACGTGTTCAATTATCTGAACAGAACTATGTCGCAGGGAGATGCACTCGCGCGTTGTGAAAATATGACAGACGTTCCAGAGTGGACCATTCACAGGGTGGTGCATGAAAAGAAGAAAACTGGAGCTACTACTGATCCAAAGTTTAATTTGAAGGGACCAAAGGCCGTTAAATTGGATGACGATAGCAAAATGGCGTTAAGGCGAACCGTACATTCATTCTTCTTTAGGAATGAGATACCAACCCTCAAGGATGTACATGCAGCGATCAAGGAAAATGAAATTATACCCCAAATGAGCGTCGAGGTAATGCGGAAATCCCTGCACGAAATTAATTTTCGTTACGAAACGCGTAATCGGAAGTCAGTATTGATAGAGAGACCTGAAATAGTCGCCTGGCGTCGAAAATACCTACGCGAAATGATTGAATATAGGCGACAAAGCAGAAAAATCTATTATTTGGACGAGACATGGGTAAATGCAGGTCACACAGTTAAAAAAACCTGGATAGACAAAAACGTAGTGAGTAACCGACAAGCAAGCATTGAAGGTTTGTCAACAGGTCTTCGTGGACCGTCAGGGAAAGGTCAAAGATTGATTGTAACTCATATTGGTAGCGATAGTGGCTTTTTAGAAGAGTGTGACTTGATTTTCGTCTCTAAGAAAGGAGGTGATTACCATGACGAAATGAATGCCAGGTGCTTCGAGAGCTGGTTTCAAGGGGTGCTTCAGCGAGTTGAGCCCAACTCTGTGATCGTCATGGATAATGCTTCCTACCATAGTCGTCGAGCCGAACGTGTACCGACTATGGGATCTCGAAAAAGTGACATGCAGCAATGGTTGCGCGAAAAAGGAATCCCGTTTGACGATTCATGTGTGAAAGCGGAATTGTATGAAAAAATTAAACAGCACAAACCTGCGAATATTAGTTACGTGACTGATGAGATGGCCCGTCAATGTGGTGTCACTGTGCTGCGATTACCGCCCTACCACTGTGAACTGAACCCAATAGAGCTCATCTGGGCTCATGTGAAGGGTTATATTGCGCGCCATAACAAGGAACCTTCAAATTACCAGACGTTATGGTTTTACTTGAGACTTCCATACAGCTAGTAACGCCCGAAGCTTGGCAGAATGCTATCCGTCATGTTGTGAAGGAAGAAACAAAAATGTGGCAGCTTGACCACCACATCGACACCATTATAGAGCCAGTTATAGTCAATGTCAACGAGGAAAGCGATAGCGACAGTTTATTAATGTCAGATGTAAGTGGAAGCGACGATGAATAAAGGTGATTCCCAAATTTTTGACTTACAATATGTTTCAAACCACTCTTTATTAAGCATGTGACAAATCTAGTTCACCCATGTTAAACATTCATACCCCGCCTATGAACAGCCGACTACTGGTAGTTAAGTGATGTTCACGTGAACATCGATGAGTCATTACCGTTTTAGATAGTTATAGTATAGACCTTTTCATAAGAATATTTTAGGATTTTACCTCAAATATTCAAACCTAAATATCTCCCAAATGAGAGATATCAGAAAAAAATCCTTAGGAGACAAAATTTATGGAAAATTGAATGGTATTTTATCAAATGAAAAGGCCAGTGGGGTAGAAGATATTTCCTACTAGGGGTCTGTACACCAGTTTCTACGTCCCTGATTTACTTTGGACCGGAAAACTGTGTTTATTGCTTATGACGTGGCCACTGAACGTCTAAAATCTTAACGCAGTCTCTTTACCCGCTCGATAGATATTTTTTAAATTCCGTAAATAAAGCTTCATTATTCGGAATTTCGGTAGGGGAGCATCTTTTTTGGATGTACTGTCTACCCTAGAATTTATGAAACACTCTGTATATACCATTTGTTACACACTGCAATAAACAATTTTCTGTAAGTCGATATCTGATAGTCTTTATTGGAAATGTAGCAGTTAGTTATCAGCGATCAGAATCGTCCACTAGCGCTCAGTTTAGCGCTGCCTAGAGAACGGGTTATATTGATGATGACGGTGATAATAATAGACATCTTCATTAATCTACAAATGCACACCGCGCCACTTGAATAGAAACCAGTAGGCTCTTTTATTATTCAAGATTTGAGATTGAGACTAATTATGTAAAAGTACTAAATATTTAATCATGAAGCGTATCATCAACTCACGCAGAGCTCAGTTGCAATAGTGGCGATCGATGTGTGCGTCACTAGAACAGAACGAATTTCCAACCTCCGCGTGGCTTCAGCAGCAAAACGCAACCACTGGAAGTTAAACTTATTAACATCCCTTCCTAGTGAAAAAATGAAATCAAGTATGTTGATCCTGTATTTACCACGCAACGCTGTCATCAGTCCATAAAGGAATATGTTCGGCCCGAATTAGTCCCTTCAAGCTAGCTACAAACATGTATAACAAAAAAATTAATCGGTTCAACTCAGCCTAACAGGCCCATATGCAATTAATACATACTCCATAGTCCCCTTCCAACCCACATGCTAGTGGTTCGGCCTACGAAAGTCGCCGTTGCAAAGCATCGTCCCGGCCGATCGCATATGTCGCCTATAAATATACTAAGGGTGGATTTCACCAAGCTTGTCAAATTAACAGTTCGTTATTCTCCACCTATAGGGTAACAGTCCGTCAAATACAACGAATGAGCTTCAACATCCAATCAACAAATTTCAGCAACCCATACCTATGAAATGTTGGAAACAAAATATTGTCAAAGTATGAGATGACAGCTTGTCCTTGAAACATCACCAGCTTATTGAATCTTAAGAAATTACATATAACTCAGTCAAAATTTAAAGAAATGTTTGATTTTTGAATAAAATTCATGTTTTAAGTACTATTGTTGATTTTTTATTCATGTTTACATTATTTTATTCAATTGATATGCGATTTTACTGATTTAACATCACCTCCCGTGTTTTTTTTTTCATATAAACCTCTTGCAGATAGCCATTAAACACCTAGTTGATGACAGACTCTACCAAAAATTTCATAGATATTGCTCGTTTCCAAACATTCACTCATTTACTTGCCCTTGATCAGAACCATTATGGCACCTTAGATTAATATTCCCACAAAATCATTTAGGTTTTTTGATATCCTTACATCCATAAAGTTGAATATTTTTCGTAGTTCAGGAACTGAACAAACATCCACACTATATTAACAGCGATTAAGAAATACCCAAATACCCAAATATAACAATGTTTAGAGATATATAGGGTGGCGCATCGAAAACGAAACAGACGCATTTACTGGCAGCTCAGTTTTTCTTGAAAACGCGACCCGTCGATTGATGATAGCAAATATGTTGACAAGTTTTTATCAAAATTCAACAAATAATATTTATAAGTTATGAGGACAAATTAATGTACGGGGAAACCTTTGATGTGTGAAACATGTACGGATAGATGCTTAAAATTACAACGAAATTTGAACGCTTTTTATTTTTTTGTCTTTTTGCCCCTACCTCCGCCACCACTGGACCGCTTTTCAAAAACTTTTTAGTCCTTGGCATAGTGTAAAAATTTCATCCAAATCCGAGTAGTACTTTCCAGGTTATAGGCGGTCCAAAAATTAGCGGACAGACCGAGAGACACACAAACCGACGGAAATGAGTGATATGGTTTTTCGTTATGTACTTGTCACATAACATCCAAAAAACAATATCTTATTTTCGAAATATTCCTAGCCAGTAAGCGTGAAAAGTAAAAACTAAAGATATTGTAAATTCATCGTAATTTTATCAAATATGTTTAGTAAGAGATGTTTGGGTCTAGATGCAATATGAAAATCAAATTTATTTCATTTCGAAACTTGTGTGTCTTTGGAAGGATAAAAGATGTGCAAGATATATCCATCCTACGTTGTGTATCCAATATTATCTACGGAGCATATAAAGAGATCAATGATACTTGGCTGTGAGGTCGAAGTAAATAAACAAATAAATTAATAATTTCGCTTCTACATACACAGCAACAGCCGAGAGGCAACAGCATAATATGACATTGTGCGTCGATATCCGATTTTGCTCGTTGTTTATTCAAGATAAAAGACGTCATATAACAGTAGTGATAAATTAATGAAACCTTCGCGGAGGTTCCCAATGATACACGTTCTCCATATAAAAATCCGAAACGGAATAAGCCAGATGATACGGAGATCATACAGAAATACTGGGTAGAAAATGTTGTAATATTGGAAATATTTAATTTCTATTCGTCAAGGTCGTGTATCACATTCGCATTTAAAATTAGTGGTTCCTATTTGAATAATATGTATTCACCATCATAGTTTACATGCTCTATACAGAGGGTTTTCAAAGTTGAGTATTTATTTTAACAGCTTGTAGCGCTCGTCATAAGAAGTTGATATACAAAAAATCACCTATATAAAAATTGCATAATAAGAGAGTTAGTTGACGTTGTTAAAAATTATTTTAAAAAAATCTAATAATAATAAGTAAATTTACAAACATCCGTTTGGTCGAATGATTGATTAAAGGAAACCTTTCCACATACAACCTGCATGCTGCGGCTGCATTTTGTTGTCACTCTCCGTATATTAGTATTATGTCCACTAGTTCATTGTTTTCGTAAACATGGGCCATTTTTTCGCACAAAATAATCAGACAAATGAAAGTATACACACTACTAAAAGACATACAACTGATCGAACCAAAGACTCGTACTGAAAACCATACAATAAGATAAAAAGTTTGTCAAATTTAGATAATCGACAAAACTGTAGTAAACAAAAAACGCTAAGATTTTACACGGCAGTGGTCGAGAATATCAAAAAATCGGTGTAATAGCATTCTTATTTTTTTTTTTAATTTATAATCTTTTACTATTTATTTCATTGTACGGCTTTTATATAGGTGATTTTTGGTATATCAACTCCTTTTGATGAGTTAAAATGAATAACTTTGAAAACACCCTTTATACAGGGTGTCCGCAAAGTTGGGGTTTTCCTTTATACGACGTGTAGATCATGAAAACATAAGCAATTTTTCTTAGTACCATATACACCAATGTCTTAAGGGAACCGAGATAAAGGGCTCTGCAACATCAAAAATATCTGAATACCGTCCTGTAGCCGCGACCCGCGATATCACGGAGTGGTACAAGGTCTCAACCCGACGACAGACCTGGGTCGGGGTCAGTGTGTCAGGTCAGTATGCAACCTTCAACCGACGGTTACGGTCACGCGTGTAGAGGTAATCGCGTAGACGAGAATCCCTCAACAAGCACTAGAGACGTGGCTAGAGAAGTGCAAGTATCAAAAACTAAAGTGTGGCAAACGCTGCGTGAAGAGGGGCTGTATCCGTTTCACGTCCAACGTGTACAAGCCCTTCAACCTGACGATTTTCCAGCAAGAGTGCGGTTTTGTGAGTGGTTGTTGCATCAACATGACAATAATCCGGACTTTTTGAAGAGCATATTGGTGACAGACGAATCTACGTTCACGCGTAATGGGGTGAATAACTTTCGCAACACTCATGTTTGGTCAGTAGAAAATCCGCACGCTGTCCGTCGGGCACATTATCAACAAACATTTTCGGTGAATGTTTGGGCTGGCATGGTGAACAGTATGCTCATTGGACCATTCATTCTCCCAAATCGATTGGACGGGATGCAATACCTAGACTTTTTACGCAACATTTTGCCTTCCTTGTTAGAAGATGTACCATTGAGTGTGAGACAATCAATGTGGTTTCTGCACGATGGTGCACCGCCCCATTTTAGACGCGAAGTGCGTGAGGTTTTGAATGAATTATTTCCGAATAGGTGGATCGGACGTAATGGACCCGTAGCGTGGCCTCCGCGATCTCCAGACTTACCACCATGTGATTTTTTTCTTTGGGGAGAAATGAAACGCTTAGTGTACAAAACTGATGTGCATACGGTTGACGAATTGAACAAGCTGGTGCTTTCATTCGGGGGAGGAACTCCATTGTCAAAGCCTGCACCGATGCTTGACTACGTCGTCCCCGCACCTGTATTTTTGAATCAAACGGCGATAACTTCGAACAATACCTATAAAGTACGTTTACCTAAAAACTGAAAACGCGGCAACGCCGTCATATTTGTTACCTCTGATCGTGGTCTGCACCACCGCCGGCGTCTGCTCGGTAGCGCATCAGCTGATTTCATTTTCTGTTGGAGCGGTATGATTTCGGGCAGAGACGTACTTAGCCCTTCTCGTCAACTGGAGAGTGAGTACTTTTTCCTTTATTTTTTTTTACTTGGTCGCCCTCGTTTCAATACACATTACCTTTGTTATTTCAAGGGTAGTTGTTTCTGAAAAGGAAAACCCCAACTTTGCTGTATTTAGCTATTGCGCCATCTATGAGACACAAACCTTTTTAAAGTACACTTATAATTAGTGTGGAGAGAAAAAACATAGCGGTGACAATTTCTCAAAGATGTCATTTTATCTCGGTTAACTTTTTATACGCTGAAATACAGTATCAGGCTGGCTATCTTCAGGTAGAATGCAATGTTGTCAGCCAATACAAGCTGATTAAAATTATAAAATTTGCTATATATATTCACATATTCATTGCATAAAAAAAGAGATACTAAATCCATCCGTTACACATCTCATCGGTTGAAATGAAAAATTCGCCAAAGGATTGTGTGCACAATAAATTATGAAATCTGAAAGGTAATCACGTTAGTGTTGATATGTGCTTTTTTAGAATTTTAGTGGGAATTCCAACCAATATCAATGATCTTCGACAAAAGTAGAACGTCTTGGAGTGGCATGATCTAACTGTCAGGCTATTCACAGAAATCTTGAAACTGAAAATTATCTATAATATCGACGAGTGCGTGGTGGGGTTGTTGGAGAGATATAATCACCCTGTGTTTCACTTTAATCTACCCACTTAAATATTTCAATAACGTGACAAACAAAGGTCTAGGGTTTTGAAGGGGTAAAATAATCATGACCTTGAGCATGACCATCACTACGACCTACAAGGTCATTTGAAGTTCGAGCGGATGTTTTCAAATAGAACCCCCTTATTTACACCGCAAATGCAGAGGAGGAATTTATACGTGCAAACATGACCTTGACTACGACCACAACCATGACTTCCAAGTCTATTTCAAGCTCAAGCAAGCACTGAATAATTTTGGATGAGGGTAACGTCCAGTAACATCCTATACGTAAACAACAATTAGCAACATCCTCACATACTACTGTAAGTTGAGTCAATTTAAATTCATTTTACACTTTTGTTGCTACTATTATCATTGTAATTGCAGCTCCTGATGATGATGGCAAAGTCCATTGAAAGCTAGAGAGAATTAAAAAAGCATACAGAGTCCTCTTTGCTTAAATTTTGTCGAAGTACCCAACAAAAGGCGGAAGCTTTAATTTTTCACCTAACTGGTCTAGACGACAATGACCACGTCTCAAGTTATATATATATATATATATATATATCGTTTTTTGTTAGTTTTTTTTACTGTCTATCCTATAAATATTGACACGTCTTTCTAAAACACCCTGTGTATAATTTTAGAACTGACTATCCCTCTTGCTGGTCGAAGATCCAATAAATAATATTTCGAGATTTGAAATAATCGTTTTCCGAATATTTTTCTTTGGAGTTCAAAATTCCATAGGACGTTCAGATGTTCAATATGTTTGAAGTAGGTGTCATATGATGTCGGAAATGCCAAATCAATCTACCTTACTCCATTATTTGACCATAGAACAACTGTCATCGTCTTCGTTAACATTTTTCTACGACCGCATGTCCTTCATCGCAGAAAGTCTATAGACTATATATGTAATTAATTACACAAGCTACGACGACCGGCATAGTGAAAACGCGTCTTTACATCAGAGATACTGGTTTGCTTATATAAGGTGTTATATACACATGTTATATATAGAGCTTTAGCAGGATGCAAATGCAATCTTGTTTCGGGTAATTAACAGCATCGAGTCGTAGTAGGTCTTTGCGAAACAAAACACTGCCGCTGCTGCTGTGACGTGACATTTTAGCGAAAAGCTGACCTGGTTTCAATTATAATCTACGGAAGTTTGTAGCGCTATAGCAGCTCAGAGACCAGATAACGAGGCGAGGGCGACAAATACGTATACAATCCAGTCCAACGACTGCAATGCAAAGTGTTTAAACTTATGGGTTCTTTAATAATAACAATAACAAATATGGGGGTCATTTCCAGTCAGAAAAATCAAATACAGTGTGGCCCAACGAAAAGGTCGCACCCCTATTTGTGCCTCTCCTATATTTTGGGGAAAGCACTTCGACACGCCAATTTTGATTTCTATATTTTCTATAGCCGTACAATACAAGGTGATCCAAAAATAACATATTGCGTTATACTTTAGATTTTTAAACGGAAACCTCCATTTTTTTATTTTTAGATTTTCCATGAAGTTTTTAGTAACTTTTGTATAATAAAGTTTATACCTATCTTCAATTGTTGTGAAGCTATTTGAGTTTATAATGAAATACGACTGACTTAGAAATCATCAAGAACATTTAGCACTAGTAAGTGTCATCGTATGTCATAGAAAAACTTTGTCTTCCATTTCTAATTGTTAAGTTACCTACCTAGTTATGATAAATATTGAACAATGACTTATTCAATTCAAGAAAAGGTATAAACAACAAATATTACCAACATGGGAGCATTGCAAGAGCTGCTGCCCGGTTTCATGCGTTACATCCAGACAAAAATATTAACGATAAATAAGTATGTGGCTGAGTTGATAAGAAAATTTGAAGAAACTGGATCTGTGTCTAATATTCGCCGTAATCGCCATTGAGAAAATCGACCAGTTAGAAATAAAGCCGCAGAAATATCAATTTTGGGACATGTCGCACTACTTGACAATATCGAAAGCACTCGTGGACTGGCTACTTTTTCAGGATTCACACGCTCAGCAGTACAAGAAATTTTGATAGACAATAAATTTCACCCGTACAGATTAAACTTGTCCATGATCTTAATGAATGCAGGTTGTAAATTTGGGAAATAATGTCCCAACGTTTAATCAACAAAGAAAATCTGTTATTTAATATTTGTTTCGCGGATGAGTGTATGTTCTATATACTTGGTGCTATGAAGAGACATAATTGTCGATATTGAAGTGACTCGAATACATATTTTTTTCAAGACGTACACTCGCAATATCCTGAAAAAATAAATGTGTGAACCGGCACTTTCGGAAATCATATTATAGGACCTTCCTTTATTTCTGGAAACTTGACGGGAGAAACGTACTTGGACATGTTAGAACCACGAATTACAGAAATAATAGAAAATGACCGTAATTATGATGAAAATTTCCTTCATTTCCAACAAGATATTGTGGCTCCATTACAATAGTTTTTGGACCCCATTTCCCAAACCAGTGGATCGGCAGACGAGGCGCCATCGAGTGGCCGCCAAGATCTCTGGACCTAAGTCCTTTAGATTACTTTCTTTCGGGGCATTTGAAAAGTAAAGTTTTTAGTACGGAAGATTCCATTCAAGATCTTTTTACTATGGGAACTATATTGATTATTATTTTTACGATGCAATCCCTTATCACAATTTCTAATGGTTTATTATAAACTCGAACAGCTTAAATAGCGTAATACAATTGTGAAGTTTGAAAATATTCATCTAACGATGACCTTGAACGTGACTTTGATTGTGACACCGGAAATAAAAAGAACAAGAAATATATTCTCATGTATTTCAATAAGCTTGTCTATGAGTATCAAGGGCATTTGAATCAAATGAACTTTTAACGCGAAACGCATTCTTAATTCCTGGAATGTAAATTGCGGACAATTTTAAGATCAAGTTTCTCCTTGCCAATGGACCTGACCATGACCCTCAAGGTCATTTCAATATCAGATAAATTTTCAAATAAACTCCATTCTTTTTTTCGAAGATATAAAGAAAGCGAAGCACTGAAATTAATTTATTGGTGTATTAAAGTATCGGAAGAAATGTTCATTGCCAAAGAAGTATTATGTTACTTTGAATATTGCATTTCTTTCTCACAAATCAATTTCCTTCAAGGTAATGTAAATCGAATGGCTATTTTACTTTACATTACTTCTGCGCGAGAAATGTCGAGGGTTTAGTCAATAATACATACAACACCTCACTTTACATTTTTCGAAAACAGATTGATATTAACATAACTTTTGGTATAGTACGCATATGTCTGCTAAAATATAATAATAGTGTTAATAATTTCAAATAATGTAACAGATCACATTCACGTTTAAAAAGGTGTTTTATAGCTTTTATCGGTGGCGTTCTTGCCGGAACGTCTCTAAAAGCGAAAAATGCTAAGCATGTTGACCCAATACTTCTCACATAACGCTGTCATCAGTTAGTAACAGATTATGTTCGACATAAGTTAGACCTCTTCTAAAAAGATTAATTAACTATGTATAACAAGGGAATTAATAGATTGCATGAGTCACACAATTTATTATCCCCCAGTTCCTACTCATTTGACAGCGTTGCGATCTAGTGTTTTCTCCTCTCTACCATTCCAATAATGTTGCAATCAGAGTTTAGATGAGTCACGTCAAATTTATCTCTTATTTTCGTTGCGCTCGACTCATGTATCGAAAACAGTTCTATCATTGTAAGTCAAGGTTAATCCATATTTGAAATATGCTGACGCCAAAAATCAGATATACCCTACCATCCATCAATTTTTTACTTCTCGAAAAGAAAACCCAGTACTGAACAGGAAGGAGCCTCTGAATCGTCAAAAATCTAAGTACTTAGAATAGTCCCTTTTTGTCAAAATTCCATCAAAATCCTAGCAGTACTTTCCAATATTATCCTTCAGATAAACCGATATGTAGAATTCAATATTATTATACTAAAAATAATATGTGAACTGGAAGTTGTTTTAACGAAAACGGAAAGTTCTAAGTGAAACTTTGACAAGCGGAAGCTTTATGAAAACAACATATTTATGCAAAAACTACTGTCAATTTTTCGCTAAACCTAAGTTTCAATATTCTGCATCATGGAAATGATGAATTCCCAAACCCATGGACGCTTTTTCATGTTTGTAAGTGTTGAAACTGCTTTTGATTCTGAATTTTAAAGATGTTTTAAAAAAGGTAGGAGGATAGGCTTGAGAAATTTTAATTTTTTCGTTTTCGGTTTTTTCTGTGCCATTCCTGGACCGACTATCAGAAACTACCAAACTTTTTCATCCTCGGTATCGAAAATGTCACCCAAATCCAAGCGGTACCTTCCAAGTTATAGACGGGTCAAGGGTTAGCGGACAGACAGAGAGACCGACAAACGGACGGAAATGAGTGACAAGTGATGACATTCAACATACAAAAAACAAAATATCTCATATTTCGCGATTACAATACGAGAAGTACATCCACGTCGGCATTTGAAAAATTAAAAGCACAAAAACGATTCAAACTGAAAGAAGCAGTTTCACATGCGAAATGATATATTTTTTATATAAAAAGCTTATAAAGGCTTTACTTTTAATAGTTACTTGAACAAATTATTGGGCATCTAGAAATTAAAAGGTCATTTGAACAAGCAACAAAGTAATCCCAATTAAAAATTAATATAAGCAATAAACCTATCGTCGCATAACTTGAAAGCAATAATTTAATAAATAGTTTTTCATAAGAGATATTACTTTATTATTTTTACTAGTTAAGGTTGGGGAACTCATGCAACAAGTGGCACTAATCGGCCTGAAAATAAGTTCCGTCGGGGAGAATAATTCCGTTTGCTACGATCAAACGTCACTCCTTACCGAGTTTTATTTTCTCCAGATTTCTCATTCAACAAATAACAAAAAATATTTTGTTAATTGGTAGTAGTTAAAGGTAGTGATACTTTTCTAGTATTACACTTTACAAATTAAACAAATATCTCAAATATGTAAAAAACGTTATTTGAAGTCAAATATAATTCAGATATAATGGCGTGATGACATACATGATATCAAAAAGTGTAGCTATATGTGGTGCTACGATCTCTAAATCCTAGATCAGTACAGCGTTTCATTTGGCTTGCATTTTTCAATTTGGAAGGTGTGTTTGATGCTTACAGAATGGAAAAGCACATCTCCTGTGCCAATTCAACAAAGCTAGCGTAATATTAACCGGGTTGTGATTTTTCGTAATCACTCATCAGTTTTCTTTTTGTTATTTATTCGTGCTATATTCCAATTTGCAACCCTTTTTGAGAAACTGTCGTGGGATTATTTCAACAATTTGTTCCGAGATGTGGAAGTATCTGGGATGGATATGTTTATTTACCTATTCCTTGCTTATTGCCCGGTTGTGGGCTGAACCTGGATATCCACCTGAGGAATCTGCAGGCGCTGGTGGGGCTCTGCCTGCAGCCCGGTGTTCCGTTCTGATGCAGAACGGCAGCCAGTCCGTCTGATCCACTAACCGGCAATGGCCGGTACCTGCTATATGGTGACATTCAACTCTGATGGCACCCTAAAACTGGCCCTCGACCGCGCTTGGCACATATCACCCGGTCACTCACAATATTCACTATCCCACTTCTGACCGCACCCTGCACACTAGATGAAGATACCAAATAAGGGCGAGAGTAGTGCGCTTTTGTTCGCGATGTTCGTCTGTCAGCAGCGACGGGTCGTGATCATAGGCGGCCTCGATGTTGAAACAACCGACGCTCGGCGTTGACTGAGCTTTGCGAAAGCGCGTCGTGGTAGTGGCGGTACTGCGGACGGGCGTCGTGACGACGCCTCGTGACGGTTACGGTGCAGCGTCAAGCAGATCTGACAGGCTGCTGCGTTGCGATGCCGCTCTCTTTAGCTTTTCTGTTTCATAAATTTCAGTAAATGCCCAAACGAATTGTAGCAACTACTTCAAATAGGGTAGTCGATATATGCACATATCTTCCATCCAATAAAGACGCATTCTTGCACCATTACTATTTTCCGTGCCCCAGGACAAACATATAAGATAAGGCCTTAAACGCATTTTCAGTTTGATTGATTGATCATTTATTGGTCATATTATATAAATTATATGTATGACATCACTGGATGTAGAATCCATAAAGTAAAAGAAGGTCAAACGAAATTAAAATTTATAATTTGAAAACACCTCCACTGAGTCAAAACATTGATTGAGGAGGATGCACTTAATTTGCTTTTTAAATTGCATACAATGCTCTCGGATGGTCCGAGGTAACTTATTGTAAAAAATTAGATTCAATGAATTTCTGGCAGATATATCTAGTCTATAACGTGGCAGTCTCAGTGTTCCAGTTTGTAGTTGTGGATTTCTGATTAAGTTGTGTAGCAGTTCAAGTTTTCATGGATGTGTAGCAAAGTGTAAAGTATGTAGATACAAGAGAGGTTTGCAGTGCTCATCGAACTTAGCACCTGTTGTAATCCTCACTGCACGTTTTTGCATTTTGAACACAAGCACAACGTGACATGATCCTCCCAAATCATGATGCCATAGATCAGATGAGATTCAAAAATGCCAAAATATGCGGTTAATAGGCCTTCTTGAGTAGAGATACATTGTAATTGTCGCAATACGAATAAATGCGTTGAAAGTTTTTTACATAAAGACTCTACATGAGCCTCTCATTTGAGAGCACCATCAATTTTAATGCCAAGAAGAGAAACTGTTTCGTTTTCATTGAAGCGATTGTTTACGGACAGAATGATCTTTTGACTTTTGTCTCTATTAAGTTTTAAGCAGTTCGCCGCAGACCATCTTATACTTTGATTTCAATGTCTATAGTGGTTACAAAGAGCACATTTTTGTCCTCATGCAAAACACACGCAATTTATTGGTGATAAATAATGGACCATGTCATTCAAATATATCACGAAAAGTAATGGCCCTAAAATAGAGCCTTGCGGTACACCATATTCTGCTGATCTATAGTTTGACTCTTCGCCATCCACAGAAACTATTTGCTGAAAACTACTTGAAAACTCCACAAAGTGTCCACTAATACCATAAAATTCTAGTTTTTCCAGCAGTATTTTATGCGACACACAGTCAAGGGCTTTTGAAAGATCACAAAGCGTCGAAGACGTGAGTTTACCATCCTCAAAACCTTCGATGGCACGTATTCAGTATGCTGCTGTCAAAGAAGTATTTAGCAATTGTAGGAATCATACAGACAAGTCTACAAGTATCTAGGCATGATATATACCGCCTTTCTTGTATACAGGAATTACTTTTTTATATTAAATGCATCTGGAAATATACCTTTAAAAAGACATAAATCAAATAGGTGTGTCAATGTCTCCACCAATACCTCAAACGAAAGCTTTAAAACTTCGGTATTTAGGCCATATAAAAGTCTTGCAATATCACTTAACAAACGGACGCAGGAGGCTGCATGTTACTGGCATCGTGGTCACGTAGTGAGATAGGGGCAGTTTTACGGTATAACTTTACGCGTGGTTTTGTAACGGTTTCACCGTCCGATCGTATTTATTAAATCACTTCTCGATTATCATTTCATTAATCCCATCTCTAGCTTTTTTGCTTGGAAAATTTTCCGCTTGGAGCGCTTGATGCGGAGTTCCTGATCTGCGATCTTCCTCGCGCTTCCTTTTCACTTGAGCCGCCGATCGAACAAGAGCTAAGAATTTTCTTCTCTGTCGCACAAGGTCATATAGCACCATGTGCTAGAATTTTGTAGAATGTGTGTCCGTATAGGACAAAATGATTGGGGCCACCCCCTTTCTCTTTCTCTTTCCCTTTGCCTTTGTCTTTGACTTTGCTTTTGCCTTAGTCTTTGACTTTGCGTTGCTTGGCCTATCACTTCACCCATGCATGTGCCTTGGCAGCGCCATCGCCTTTAAGTTCAACTTCGCCTACAACTGGTTTTGAAGCCACTATATGTGAGGTCACCCCTCATAACTGGGACCTCCACTTCAAGCACCTGGCCATCCTCGCTTCAGTCGAGTCAAAATGGACCAGCGAAAGATAAGTTGATAGTTTTATAGCAGCGCCAAAGATGTAAAACTTATTTTGTTCTTTAAAACTGTAAAATTGTAATGTAATGGAAATGCTTTTTTTTTGTTAAATAAAATCTGTTAAATTTTTGTGTTCTGTTTGTTCTTCTATCCTCTAGCCATGCCATGGTCGACATATAGCTACACGCCTGTAGATGTCTTCATGCCACCGACTGAGCTACCGGAAGCTAATGGTAACCCCCTTTCTGTGATTGTGCAGAAAAGTTGGAATCTTCATTGCATTCCATCTTTTCTGGACTTTTTGCGTAAAGGAAGCGTTACAGTTTAAGCATAGACCAGTGCTTAGAAGAAATGACGCTTGCAATAAAAGAATGATTGTCCTCATCGTATGACTATATTCAAAAGGTACAGAGAATTCTGAAGCGGCAATTTCACTCTGGAGGACGCTGAGAGGGAAGGAAAGCCACGAACGTCGGTAACAGATGAAAGCAAACAGGAAAATGCTTGACGAAGACCGGAGAGTGACATACCAACAGATAGATGAGACCTTACACCTTCAGGCACCAGCAATTCATTCAATTCTGCATGACCCTTTACAGGTAAGGAAGCCTTCTTCCCTTTGGGTACCGCATAGTCTGCCGAAAGATGCTGAAAATGTTTGATAAGGGGCAATCTCGATATGTGAACAGCATCGTGATAGGTGACGAGACTTGGCTCTATCATTACGATGTGCCGAAAAAGCCTCAAAATAAAGTGTGGGTCTTAGATAGATATATCTATTAAGAAAAAATGATAGCTGTATTTTTCAAATTGAGCGGGATTGTGGATAGTGTCGTTTTGTTTTGGACATACAGAAGACAGTTACAGCTAAGTGGTACACGGAACAGTGCCTGCCTAAAGTCTACTGAAAACCTGCGGCCAAAGTGAATAAATGTCGAAAAATGTCGCTTGACCAACTGATCAAACTTTAACCATCTTAACTCAAGTATTTATGGGATACCTGGTCAAACTTTCTCACGCCGAATATGAAGCGAACACAGCTATTTTGAATAAATTGGATTATGTGTTTAGTGACCTGATCCAAACAGGGAAAATATAGGTTACTGCAGTAGTTCAAGACAGACATAACCAAGGTCACTCAAAGTGTTTTCCTTATTTTGAAGTTTAGCAGATATCTGTTTGAATAAAAGCTGCGTAAACGTGCATAGGTTTTTTGTGTCAGATTTTTCACATTCTCGGTGAATCTCAGTTTCATATCAAGTTCTACACCAAATATTTTAGCACTATTGGTGAGCTGGAGCTACTTATCGTCGATGTCCACATTCAAGCGCGAAACAACGTCGTTCCTCTTGCTCTCAGAACAAATCAATAATATCTTATATTTTTCCGGATTTATGCTGAGGTTGTGCTCCGCAGAATATTTGCATAGATTATCAATACAGTGCCGTGTATGTCATCTGTACTGAAACAATGGGAGAGCAGTGTGTCATCAGCGAATGATTGAATATCTAACCTGTGAACTGATCTAGATAAGTCAAAGGTATAGATTAAGAACAAAAGCGGTCCCAGAATGGAACCCTGAGGCACTCTTGAAGGGTGACATCAGATGTTATACCCTTCAATGAAACACACTGACGTTGAATTGATGAGGTGGAATTACCTGATGTTATTCAATGTATGATGTGAGTTAAAGCTGTGCAATCTTTTCAAGAATTTTCGATAAAATAGGTAGTAAACTAATTTGTCGGAGAACTGATAGGATACCGGGTTATAAAGTTTTTGCTGTGGGTATTAACAGTGCTTGTTGCCAGATTTTAGAGAAGTGACCGGATTCAAGACAGAGGTTGATAATGTGAACTAAGTGGAAAAATATAACAGGTCGATTGACCAACGCCTCTGAATGAAAAGTAATCGGGTGGAAAGAAGTGAAGATTTTTGTAAAGTGACATTCTTCCGAGGCATTATTTATACTGTACACTGACATGAAATAATTATTGATAACATCTGGATCAGATAAATTGATCTAGAAGAGAGGGCTTTGCCAGAGAAGTTGCTTTAAACCAATCCATACCTTTTTGCGTCATTCTGTTCAGATATAAATAAAGATAATACAAGCAAACTTAAACTGCTGGATCAGTTCGCAAAATAAAATTCAATTGACATTGCTCTGCATTGCGAAAAAAAGCTAACTGAATCCCTTGTTCTCTCAATTATTAATTATTGTCAAGCCTTGCTTGGATGATCTCACTAAAAGGCGTTTACAAGTGATTCAAAACGACGGTGACAAATTTTCATCATTGGTCTTCCTCCATAAACTGCTAGCAACCGGTAAACCCAGTATCTAAGAGAAAAACTTATTTTTTTCTAGTTAAATACACAACAAAACCCTCAGATATACATTGAGTTCTATACAGGGTGATTCACAAGTCCAAAAATTATTACATGATTCACAGGACCGCATTTTGAGGGGGGAGGGTCTTCTATGTAACATTTTTAATAAAAAAACATTTCTTTCAATACCTTCAAAACCGTCAACTGGAATGAACTAAAATTTGGTTTGTGGACCCAAGTATTGTCCAAATTAACGTGCACCAGCAGCGGAGATACAGGGAATTAGTGGCATTATTTTTCCAAATAAAAACAGTATGCCACAGTTTTTTTTTCGAAACGCGCAATTTTTCGAATTTTGCCTTTAATTTGATACAAATAATTACCCTTGTGTTTTTACTATAGTGCATTGTTCTCGTAAAAAAAACAAACCAGATAATCAAAGCTTCATTCTGACGGAGACAGGTGCGGCATCTTTTTAATAAAGAAAAACGCAAAATTTGTTGTGGCTTGAATTTGAAAACGCATTATCTATTCTTTCTTGCAGCTGATAAACAGTATTAATTTGTTCAGCATACTAGTTATTTCAAAACGCCCCACAAAAAAAATCCAGCGGGTTCAAATCAGGAGACCTCAGAGGCCAATCCATCGTTATCTAAAATGATCATTTAAGGCGGCTCCGACGCAGTGAGTTTCAGGCCATTTACAAGGGTTTAGCTGCTTCGGAATTGACGCTCCATTTTTCTATATATTTGAATAAAATTTATACAGTATGTTAAGAAGACAATTGTCCAGGGTGCTATAGAGCCACTTTTCTAAAAAAAAATTTTTTTCAGGAGTTATGGTGGGTGGAAGTGCAGATAATTGTTGTTCGACTTCTCGATTTTTTTAAAAATAACCCAGAGGAAAAAACGAAAAAGTGGCTCTATAGCACCCTGTGGAGTCTTGTTTTTAGTGCACTGTGAAAATTTCATTGAAAAATATTCAAAAATGAAGCGTCAATTTTGAAGCGCGAAAACCTCTGCAAATAGGCTTTTACACGAATTTTATCCACTATCTCGTGCTGCCAGTCGAAGCAACGCGGCGGTGTGTACGGACTAAGAAAGGACGTATTCAGATAATTTGTTGTCCCAAGTTAAACAGTAGCAGTTTTAACGTCGGTCGTTCGAGATAAACATCGGACCATTAAGTGATATTTTTAATAGACTTCAATGAAAGAGGGGAAAATTTTAATCGATTTTGATCATTTCTTTTTATACAATAGGCCATGCTTCAGAGGTGATACCACAAAAAATCATTTTTGTTCAATCACCCCAATATGGATATCAAATGGAAGCACTTGTACAAAACAGTAATACGAAAACAGTTTCAAATCAAGATGGCGGCCGTTACAAAATGGCGGATAACATACTTGCTAATATCTCAAATAAGAGTCGTCGCCTTGTAGAATACAGTACTTCACTAAAAATTTGATTCCAAGATTGCCGCCGTTTCGAAATTGCGAGTTACGTATTTTTGTACAAAACCCCCAATATACATATCAAATGAAAAGACTTGACATGTGTGGTAAAATACAGAACTTTGTGACCAAAAGTTTCCAGGTGGTTCCAGGGTCATTGGAGGCGGTAATCTTTTTAGTTAAAAATAATAATTATTATAGTGAACGCATTTACCACAAATAAAATGTCACTTGCTGTTTAGCTTTAACCTTATGGAGTATCGTAAAATAAACTTAACACGTCATGAGATATAATGCGTGTGTCGCAGCTCATTTGGCGCTTTGGGCCTCGTGACACACATGATATGTCTCACTGCTGGCAGTTATATTTGGCCGCGTAACGTAAGACGTGTGCCATGCTGATGTGATTTTCTTACGGGAACCAAGAGTCCGTGGCCTGAGGGACCAAATTATACTGAATTGGAAATGAAAACATTAAAAAACACGTTGTTTATAGAGTTTTACAAAAAGAGGATATTCTACAAATCTAAAACAAAAAGCAAATCTTATAAAATAATCAGACATTCTCATTCAAAAATGAACAAAGTAATTTCACAGCAAATCAGTAAGTTATGGTAAATGTCGATATTCTAACGAACACAAATATGGAGGAACTCTTTATAAACTAAACAGATTGACAAAGTCTTATGCAGGAATAAACAAAATACCGGTATAAATAAACAGTAATACAGATAAATATGGAATTACTACAACTACTATCTGATTCACTACCACTTGGAGAATACGCATCAGATAAGTATACATCCCCACATAACTCAGTACTGCCACTCTCTTCATCCGATAGTATTTCATTACACAATTGTTCAAGCCTTTTTTGCTCCGCTTCGTAATGCGACATCACAAATTTGGTATTCAATAATTTATAAACAGTAAAGCAATTTGGACAAGATGACGTACAATACCAACAACGCTTCAATAATAAATGACACGAAACAGTGCTCAACGCGCGACATGATGCAAGTCTTGACTTGCAAAAAACGCGACGCGACTTATGTGCCACGCGACCCGACTGGTATGTGGGCCACGCGACATACAATTAGTACCTCAGAAAAAAAAAATCAAAAAAGGGGAAAAATCATAGGATTTGAGAAAAAAGTCAAGTCAAAATATTAAACCGAAACTTAAAACAAGCTAATTTGACAATAATAACAGTTTGGCCCAGTGGACTGGATTTTCAGATTCTACTGTGGCGCTTAACGTGTCAATGTGACATTTCAATATTCGCCATCTAACAGACTAGATAAAGCTAGCCGATGCTACGTGCTATTGAGCCTGACGATTGACTTTTATTTAAATAAACAATATATACATAATATACAATAAATAGTGAACATCTGGTACTAGTAGCAAAATGGAAGAGATTAGCATAACATCTCGCACATCGCTGCTAAAGCGAGATCTGCACACCGCATTTGCCGACACGAAGGGGTTAGTAACGGAGTACAATGTAATATGCTAATCTCTTCCATTTTGGTACCCGAGTACGGCAAAAATAGCCAATTCTCAAGAACTCTTTTTCTTGTTCAAACGGTTCTCTTGTGCCTTCAAGATCACATCGGGATCGCGGATTGGCATATTTCTGCTTTTTCTGGGATCGACCAGTTCTGGGAGCAAGCAGTTCATGTAGAAGAATTTCAATTTCTCTTCCATTTCATTTTTCCCGAAAACGTCATCCTTTCGAATGACGTCTATTTTCAAACCATACGGGGTCCAAACACCAAGCACACAGTACTCTCTTTGTGCAACGTGTAGCTGCCCTTGAATTTGGTAATACCACTTATGTTTTTTATTTATTTCATCGTTTATCCAAAACGTAATTTTTTTGTTCAGAATGCCCTCTTCAGGGGTCATTTCTCTAGCCGACCATGGACATTTAATTTCTAGCAGACCTTTTACGCCTATCAAACCATCTTGCGATGCTGCCAGAAATGGATGGGTCCTATCAATAAACAACCCGCAAGATTGTACTTCTGATTGCGAATATGATTTCTCTATTTCTGATTTTGCCACGCTTTCATGCTTTTTTCCATAGTCACATGCATTGCTAAAGAATTCGGTTGGGTATATTATGGCGTTTACTAGAGCTCTGCAACTTGTTGTATCTCTTCTTCTACAAACCTCACCAAACCGAGACGCAGTCAACCTCATTCTTCGACGAAGACGCCACAAATTGCAATCCTGAGATTTTGTGGCTTGCTCGATCTGGGAAATTTTGGAGTCGGTTTTTGCAAGTTTTTTCAAGAATTCTACCTTGGCAGCCTCTATATCTTCGTTGCTCATGTCAGGCTTCTCACAGAATTCCCCATAGGATGCGTTCTCTTTAGTATCACTATCTCTGATTTTAATTTTCCTTGGTTTCAGCTTCCTTTTCAGATTTTTGTGCGCTCTCGTTTCTTCAACTTTAGCAATCAAAGAGGTTGGACTGAAACTAGGGAGTAGCCGCTTTTGGATCACACAAACAGGTCGCTGTGTATTGTGGCTCACTACGGCTGCAGCACATCTTCCTTGGTAGGATCTCTTCTTGCAATAATTAATCCGTTTACCCCCAATGAATTTAGCTATGATTGAGTTAAACTGCTCTACAATACTATTATCGACGTCATGAAGTAAACTTACTGCATTTTTAATCAGAATTGCCAGAAATGATATCAGCCTCTGGTGCAAATCTAAAAAAAAAAAGGGTATACACACCTGAATTTGAAGATCCATGCCATCTGTCTCTGTTAGAGAATGCATATGCGAAACCTTGCTGTCATTTTTAAGCTAGAATAACATATAAAATATAGTTATAATAGTAACTACGTATAGTCTAATTTATTGGCAAAATGAATGCTAAAATTCATAATTGTTTTGGTACCTACTTTTCTATCTGGAAAACGTTTTTTTTTCCTGTGCGTATTTAAATGCGGCTTCTTCGAGACGCCACGTTTATTTCTCTTATTGTTCATTTTTGATACCTTGATAAGAAAGACACTCAACAATAACAGCACAACAATAACAACACAACAATAACAACACGATAATACAACAATACAATAACGGTAATAAAAGTAATAAGGGCTGAGTATACTATGCGCCAAAATAGGGAAACAGTCGTACGGTAGATCGTATATCCAAATCAAATCCGACTCTGTGCAATATGCAAATTCAACCAGGCACGCGAACAGCACACCTCTGCGTATTACTATCCTTTTCTAACGTAGAGCGCTTGCCTTGTCACAACGCCGTCCTACTAGCGTTTCCCTATCACCCCCCCGATTCCCCTCAGAAACTCTGCTTGACTGTGAGAGCGCCGTTAACCATTTAACTCCACCACATTTTCTATATAATTCCCAAGAAAATCTAAGTATGAGTTTGCAGTTAAACGTTGTGGCAATACGTGGCAAAATGTCGCACCAGACATTTCTAGAAAATATGAGTTGAAACGAGTGTATTCTTAAAGAACGGGAATTTTCTAACGACCAAATATGTTCATCATGACAATGAAAGGTTCCACTCCTCGTAAAAGTGATTCATCTGACCACAAAACCAGATCAATAAAATCTGCATTTTGATTATGCATTTGCAGTAACCACTCACAAAAATGTATCCGCTGCACTTCGTCGCAGGGTTGCAGGCATTGCACATTTTACCGATGTTAAGAATACTTCCCGATTTAAAATTCTCCACACAAGACTTTGGGAACATGGTAACTGCACTGCAATCCGCCTAGTACTTGTAGAAGGTTCATCCAACGCCAATTAATCACTTCCAGTTCCTCTTGAACAGTATGCCGGACACTATGGCCTCTAACTCCGGAAAGTTTGGCAATTCCATATTGCCGAAATCTTTGCAATGAACGAAAAACCTTTGGGGTAGGTTGGCGTCTGTTAGAAAATCTACGTTGATACTCCCGAGAAGCCGCTAAAGCATTTCCATTACAGAACCCATACACAAAAATAATATCGCCGTACTCATCACTGCTAAATTCCATTTCCCAACGCTCAAAAACGGAAAAAAGAAACTTTTGACTTGACTATTACAAAAAAAATGGTAGTAGTAACGATAACAACCGTATAACAGATAACTTTGACAAACTATCTCCCAAGAAACGTCAAGTTGGTTTCAAGGCCTCCTATTTTATTTTGAAACTAATATATCTCGGCTCTTCATGAATAATCTAATTTGTTTTGTTTTTATTTTTACGAAAACAGTGCCCTCTAGGAAAAAACACAAAATTAATTATTTGTAGCAAACTGAAGGTAACATTCGAAAAATTGCGCGTTTCGAAAAAAAAATAGTGGCGTACTATTTTGATTTGGAAAAATAATGCCACTAATCCCCTGTATCTCCGCCACTGGTACACGTTAATATTAAGAGACTTTTAAATGTGGACAATACTTAAGTAAATTCACACACCACATATCTTTCCTGTCGCGAGCCAGAGGAGGTGGTTCAGTGGGTAGTCAGTCTACTAGAATGTAGCTGGAGTCCCACACTCCCATGCGCGCTGGAACCACGGCGTATGGGGTCCGTAAAATGGATTCCACCTCCCGGTTCCCCTAGGACCACTAAAAAAAAAACATATCTTTCCACATACCAAATTTTGGTTCATTCCATTTGACGGTTTTGAAGATATTAAAAAAATTGTTTTTTATTTTTAAACTTCAACATCTCTTTAATGAAGCCCTCGAGGAAAAAATGTTACATAGAAGACCCCCCTTAAAATGCGGCTTGCAAATCACCCTGTATATAATAATATTCCTACTCACTACAAAATCATGCATCTGTCTTGTTTCCGTAAGCATGATAGGTTGTACTTACAGAGCTCTACGATATAATGTCTTTCTTTGTTTAATTTTTGTTAATAGAACATACAGGGTATACTATTATTCTCAGCATTGTATATCGATTCATAGTGTTCGAATTTTGCCATCCACAATTGCAAACATAGTGTGCCCATAAACTAACATATACAGGGTGACAGGTAAATAGGTGTAAAACATTTTAGGAGGTGATAGTACAGCCCCTTTGCTATCGAAATTAGTATATAATACCATACCCTATATTCAAAGATTGAAAAGTTATTGAAGATTTAAGATTTTTTTAAAAACAATCCATATTTCAGAGTAAAAAAATCGAGAGAAAAAAGTTGGCGATTAAACATTTGTTTTTTGTGGTTTTGGGTTATTATTTCAATAATTAACTATTATAAATTAAAAAAGATTCGAAAACAATACCAAACAACGTATTTATTTTCATTCAAAAATGTTTAACTAAGAAAAACAAATAACGTTTTACAGTAAGTAAGGTGTTTTACAAAAAAATCAGTATACAAAAAAACGTACAAACAATTTAAATAACATCCTTGTTTAATAAGGAATCTAAATTGGTATGATAAGTGCACAAAAACTGTGTGAAACTAAACAAAATGTATTGTAATACAACAATAGGGAGTAAATTTACCAATGGCTTGTCTCCTATTTTCACAACTCTCTGATTGATAAGAAAGTGTTTTTGTGAAAATAATGTAACTGTAAGCTATGGGATAGTTATTATTTTAAACTACGGTTAAGTTACACGATTAGATTATTTACACGGTTGTAATTGTACTACAGAATAATAAAAACTGACTAAAAGTTACTACAATTGGTAAGTAAAATACAATAATGAAATGAAGATAAAATTCATTGCAACTGTTGTTCGAACTGACGCCCGCCGTTTCTTATACAAGCCCGTAGTCTATTTCTCATGTTGGTACGCGTGATGCGGCCAGTTAGTTGTCCTCTGATAGTGTCAGCAGCAGCAATAATTCTTTCTTTCAACTGTGCAAGAGTGTCTATGGGCTCAGCGTACACCAGTGACTTCATGTGCCCCCATAAATAATAGTCACACGGTGTTAAATTTGGGCTCCTTGCTGGCCACGGTGTCGGTCCACCTCGGCCAATCCAGCGACAAGGATATTTCTCGTCCAGCCACTGTCTAACACCCAGACGGAAATGCGCGGGACAGCCATCGTGTTGGTAGATCATCTGCATACTGATATTCAGAGGCAGGTCTTCGAGATACTCCCAGAGTTCGGATCTCAAAAAGTTTTCATAGGATTCGCCATTCAGGTTGTCAGGCAAAAAAAACTGGTCCAATTAGATACGTAGGAATGATTCCCATCCACACATTTGCCGAAAATCTTCTTTGATGGGCTCTTGGCTTTGCCATGTGGGGATTTGCCTCTCGTGGGGCCCAATAATGTAAGTTGTGATAATTTGTTGTCCCCTCTCTGTCAAACTTAGACTCGTCGGTCCACAATATTTTAGTTAAATAGTCGTTTTCTTCTTGATCCCGATGAAGCATGTATCGACAAAAATCAATTCTTCTTGCGGGATCTCCTTCTTCTAATACTTGAACCGGTGTGTAATGGAAAGGGTAAACTCTCGCCGAATGCAAAACGAACCAAACTTTCCACTGAGTTAAACCAAGCTGCTTTGCTATAACTCGTGTAGACGTCGTCGAGTCTCTGCTGTAGCATTCCAGTATTGCCTCTCAATCTTCGTCGTCAAACAACCGAGGTCTACCAGCATCATGACGTCTCTCATGAACCTGTCCACTTTCCTTGACGCGTTGGTACACAGAAGCAAATACTCGATGACTCGGTATTCGCCGATTCGGAAAACGGTTTTCGTGTTCTCGCCTGACTTCAACGGAATTTCCATCACTTAAACCATAACAAAACAGAAGATCAGCGTATTCTTCGTTACGGTAACTCGCCATTATTAAAACTGATCAAAAAAAGTAAAAGTACGTCCTACCGCGTTAAAGGTTGATATTCTACTAACTAACCTAAGCGTTAGTTCCCTTTCCTTGATCCGTCAGCTGTGTCAATTCATAATACACGCAGAGCTTGCTTCCGAGGAGCGACGACAGATTCCGAATACTTAAACCCGAATAACGGCACAGGGCACAAAAAATAACAAAAAGGGTCGAACCATGAAAGGCTCGGTTTACCTGCTCAGTACAATGAAATACGCTTAGCGGTCCTTTCTAGCAAAGTAATATTGTTTTGTTAAATGGTTGACTTACTGATATACCATTTTAGAAACCTAATGAAACGAGGAAGTTTTTGCAGTTGTTTGTACATTTTCTTTATTATGATTTTTTTGAAAAAAAAGGCTTCTTAATGTGAAAGTTGAAAATAAAAATTTTCATGTAACATTTAAATGAAAATAAATACGTTTTCAGTAGTGTTTTCATATGTTTTTTAATTTATGAGAATTATTTATTTAAATAATAACCTGAAACCACCAAAAAAAGAATGTTTAATCACCAACTTTTTTTTATCTCAACTATTTTACTCTGTAATCTGGGTTGTTTTTTAAAAAAAAAATCTTCCATAACTTTTTAACCTTTGAATATAGGTTATGGTATTATATACTAATTTTGATAGCAAAGGAGCTGTACTATCACCTCCTAAAATGTTTTACACCTATTTACCTGTCACCCTGTATATGTTAGTTTATGGGCACACTATGTTTGCAATTGTGGATGGCAAAATTCGAACACTATGAATCGATATACAATGCTGAGAATAATAGTATATTCTGTTAATATTTTATGACAAACTTTTATAGAATTTACCAGGAGCGTTCTAATACAAGCCATTCAATCAGCTGTGACAGAAGGGCAAAGAAAATGTTATAAGCAAACATGACGAAGTTGCACAACAGAGAGTAACGAACGAGGAAAAATGCGGAGCTGTCAGTTTCCAATTAGGTCGGATCGTGACGAGCACCAAGCAAGCGCTAAATAGTAAGTAGATCCATAAAGCTTAACGATTTTCCGGAAACACTCTACACTCTTTATGAGTAAGACCACGGTGCGTGGAAAAAACAGAAGGCATCAAAGCAGCCAGGAGGAACTTATAACGGTGAACACACTTGCGAGTCTTACCTTTTTTGTGCTGCACAAGCTGTTGTTAAGACATGCGTAGAAATATTGTCGATAAAAAAATATATATATATTCCATATAATCACTAATCGCTTTGCTATTTCATAAATCGATCAGAATAAAAACATACAAAAACAAAATTATGAGTTTTTAATATGAGAATTATCTCTATTTTTAACACGGTTTTGTTAGCTTGGCCTGTATGTATGTATGTAGCGGAATCATTGAGCATAATTTTCACCAATTTTCAGAAGTTTGATTAATTTGAAACATCGCACACGTATCACGGACCGCTGACAATGCAATAATTTGATAACAGTTTTCCATTACACTGGACAACAAATTTTAGTTTTTTAATTGTATCTTGTGGGAAAAGTGCACTTCTTTGTTAATTTTGGGGCGCTGAATCCAAAAATGACAATGAAATAAAAAAATTAGTTGCGGTTTAGAAAAAAAACTTTTTAAGGATATATTAAAAAAAGTAACAAGATTCATATACTTATAAGAATCACTATATGCGCTGTCTTTGCTGTTCTTTTATGGATCATTTCTGGAGCATCTCTACCAAGAGTCCAACAGTAGTCTGCAAGCATGGAAGGATTCCACTTTCCCTGGTACCTTTTTTTCCATTGTTGAAATATCCTGATGAAAACGTTCGCCGTACTCATCACTTACGGCTCCGCAATTGTCAGGAAAAAAGTCCAGGTGTGAGTGTAGGAAATGTATCGTAAGAGACATATTACAGCCCATCTTTTGATACGATGACAGCATATTTTTGACAAGGGTTTTATAGTTGTCAGCTTTTCAATTTCCCAAGAAATTAGTGACCACCAGACGGAAATCATTCCAAGCAGTTTTTTCAATACCTGTTAAAGTGTTTTCAAACTGTGTATCTTTCAAAATATTTCGAATCTGTGGCCCAACAAAAATACCTTCTTTAACCTTTGCCTCACTTAGTCTTGGAAATTTCTGACGCAGGTATTGAAAAGCTGACCCATCTCTATCTAATGCATTGACAAAGTTTTTCATTAGGCCCAACTTGATATGCAGTGGTGGTAATAAATTTTTTTTGCGAATCTACTAATGACATATGCTGTATATTTTTTTGACCTGGCTCTAGGAATTGACGAACAGGCCAGTTTTGTCTGGTGTAATGAAGTGCCTTTGCCCGACTGTCCCATTCACACAAAAAACAGCAAAACTTTGTGTAGCCTAGCTGCAGCCCAAGTAAAAGTGCAACAACTTTCAAATCGCCACAAATATGCCATTGGTGCTCATCGTATTTTATGCATGTCAATAGGTACTTCATATTGTCATATGATTCTTTCATGTGAACTGCATACCCTACAGGAAGCGGTGGTAAAATATTTCCAATATGCAATAACACTGCCTTTAAACTCAATGTTGAACTGTCTATAAACAATCTCCATTCTTCTGGGTTATAGTTTATATTTAAAGCCGCCAGTAAGCCGTTAATGTTACTGCAGAAAACCAAGTTATTCTCCATATGGAAAAAGTCTTTGTGGCGTTTACGAAAAACACATACCGAAACATCGTCTTCTAACAAGTTCCACTGCTGCAGTCTTGATCCAAGTAACTCTGCCTTACATTTTGGAAGTTCTAAATCTCTTACAAGATCATTTAATTCTGACTGTGTTATTTTGTGCGGTTGCTGGCATGACGTGCTCGGTATAAAATCAGGATCTCTTGACGTTGAAGGCATATCTTCTTCCTGACGAATCACTCGATCGCCATGATCTGATTCGTTTTCTGATTCGCAAGTGTAGGATTCTGGGGGTTTTGGAATAGGATTTTCGTCACTGTGAGGCACAGGTCTCATAGCAGATGGTATGTTTGGGTAGTTAATAACCGATTTTTTTTTCTTGGACATACCTGTGGCTTGTCCAACACAAGGAACCATGCAAAAGTAACAATCATTAATATGATTTGTAGGCTCTCTCCAAACCATTGGGACAGCAAAGCGCATAGACCGTTTTTTGCCATTTAACCAGCTCCTCAGACTTGAAGCACATGTATTACAGCAGATGTGGGGTGCCCACTGTTTGTCTTGATCACCTAGTTTACAACCGAAATAAAGCTGATATGCCTTTGTTATTAGTGGAGTAATAGACCGTCTCTGAGACGCAAAAGTCACATCACCGCACATGTAACAAAACTGATCTGGATTGTTTACAAACTTCCGAGACATCTTGCATGAACGCTGTCAGCCAACTGAGGAAAAAATGGCTAATATAAAACAATATAATGTACACGTATGTATAACGTAACACAATCATGCCGATTACATCATCTTTCCTTGCCGAATATAAAAATGTAGCACGTGCATTCTTGTGAATTACAGTATATTAACACTGTCACAGCAGGAACACATATAATTACCGTATCTCTAAAACTTGAACTAATATTGAAAAAATAAGTTTCATTACGGTTTTAGCACATTAAAAATAGTAATATTTTGTTGATTTTATTTAGGATATTTTTTGGCTGTTGATCAGTGTTATCCTTATCAGGTCCGCCAGGACTGATAAATTCTTTTATAGATCCTCTGTAGGGGAGTAAGAGAGATACAGCTAGCTCGCAATCTGCGCATGCGTGCAGTTTCGGACTTCCTCTTTGTTGGTTGAGACACTCGGCACAGCACAACCGAGGCAGATGTTTTTTCAAGGTAGTGCATTCTCTCCTTGTTCATTGCGAATGTTGCCATTAATCCTGAGTTGGGCTTCGACCATCCACAAGATGCAAGGTTGTACAGTCGAACATGCAGTCATTTATTTATCTATGCTCGCGACTATTTGCTGCTGGACAAGCTTATGTAGCACTTAGTCGTGTAAGATCTTCAGACAGTATTCGGATTGAAGAACTTGTTCTGCGTTAACAGGGTAAACCCCATGCAACAGTGAAGCTTTAAATGAAATGATTAGATTATGAAATGATTAACACAAAAAACTAATTGATAAATCGAACTGAAAATTGGAAAGTAAATAATAGCTTAAAAAACCAGCAAAACACGCTTTTATAGCTAAACCGAACTAGAAAGTAGAAAATAATTTTTAATTACAACGAGTTTATACATATTACAATAGTTGTCGTTGAACAACCAATCATAAATTAACGACCTCAAAATAAAATTATCATAAAATTCAAGTTATTAACAGAATAATTCAATTCAAAGTCAAAAGCGTGGGGTGCTTGATATATTAAATGTCACAATCTTTCTATTTGCAACTATCTATGAGCGGAAAGTTATGAAAATGTAGTAAAATGCACCCCACGCTTTTTACTCTGAATTGATTTATTCTGTTAATAACTTAAATTGGATTATAATTTTATTTTGAGGTCATTAATTTATGATTAATTGTTCGACAATCTACTACTGTAATATAAACTGTAATTGAAAGTAATTTTCTACGTTTTAGTTCGGTTAGCTATAAAAGCGTGTTTTTTAGTTTTTTTTGGCCGATTTCACAAACCATTATTTTCCACCAATAGGGTACGAGTACCAACAGACCGTGAAATATACCCAAACAGCCCCAAGATCTCTCCGTCAGATTTTTGGCAGCAAATAGCATATAAGTATTCAAAACAAAACACTGTAAAATATGAAGCGATAGCTTATCATTGAAATGTTATCAATTTATTAAACATTATGAAATTATATAAAATTAAGCTAAATTTTTTAAAAAATGCTTGATGTCTGAGTAAAATCCATTTTTTAAGTTTAGCTGAAGGTTTTTCCATGTTTACTGCAACTTTTGTAATCTATATGTGATTATATCACCTACCGTGTGTTTATAGTTTATCCTACATTTGCAAACTTGCATATCCAAACCCTTACATGAAAAAGCCTTTTCACTCAAATTTTTGATAGGTGTTGCGTTGCAACACATTCATACACTTCTTTCCAGTTCCTCAACGACATCTTGACCACTGGTCCAAAACTGTTCAAGATTTTCAACATTCATACATACAATTGCAGTTACAGTTTTTTGTTTTGATTTCAGTGTATAATCAGTCGCACCATTAGGTACACTCAACATAACCACGTATTTGGGAGTTATTGCAGATTTAAAGTGTACACGACAGTGTAATATGTAATTCTGTTTTATGTTTATAGTTTATCCTACATTTGCAAACTTGCATATTTAGGCAGCAGCGGTGGCCGCAGTAGTAGACTCTTCGGTCTCCTGATCAGTCGCCGTGCGCTGTGCGGGTTCGAGTCCCATCCCAGGAGAAATTTTTCTCTTGGCTATGGATGTTGTGATTGTCCGTAGGCGGTAGATGGTCTCTGACTGTCGAACGCGGAGGTACCACCCGGCGGTTCTCGTAGGCGGAGCCAGAATGTGTGCATGTTGCATGCACACGTGTTCCCTCGCCAGAGTCCGTGTGGCGTCCCCCCTTTTCCCATGTATCCCCCTATAGCCCCACGGTACCCAATGGGTGCTTAGGCCTTAGGCCTTCGTGGTAGTTGGAGTATAAAAAAAAATCCAAACCCTTACATGAAAAAGCCTTTTCACTCAAATTTTTGTTAGGTGTTGCGTTTCAACACATTCATACACTTCTTTCCAGTTCCTCAACGACATCTTGACCAGTGGTCCGAAACTGTTCAAGATTTTCAACATTCATACATAAAATTGCAGTTGCAGTTTTTTTGTTTTGATTTCAGTGTATAATCAGTCGCACCATTAGGTACACTCAACATAACCACGTATTTGGGGGTTATTGCAGATTTATCGTGTACAGGACAGTGTAATACGTAATTCTGCACAAAAAAAAATCTTGGACGAAGCACTTTTTATACAGAAATGTGTTCTTCCAAAATTCCATATTTCACAAATACCTGGACGTCAAGTAACACAACAGGTGACCACAAAACATAGACCACAGTGACGTTGGAGAAGGAGAATAGACCACAGACGATCGATTATCGATCCCAGGATGGAACGGATGCGTTGCGTTGCCATATTTCGCTACCTGAGAGGTGTATAATATAGTCATATCGAGGTTGACTGATTTTCAAGTATATTAACATGAGAATCATACACGTTAGAGCTCAAAAATTTTATTACAACGAAAAAAGTCAAAAAGATATAAAAATTCTGTTTTATATATATACTAAGTGACATATAAATCCAAACACCCAGTTTAAATGGTTTTATTTTAATAAAATTTTGTATAAGTACTGAATGAAGCATAATAAGTAATTGATAAAAATTTCAAAATGATTGCACTGCTTTAAAGCCCTTTGACATTTAATAATGTGTGGATGCACCCTGATGTGCTACGCATTCTCCAACGCGCCTAGGCATGCTTCTAATCAGGTGGTCAATGTCCTCCTGTGGTATCTCATTCCAGGCAACCACCAACTCCTCTCGAAGTGCTTCTAGAGTCTGAGGAGGACGTTGCAAATTGAGCAATCTCCTACCCATCATATTCCACACGTGCTCAATTGGGGATAAGTCAGATAATGTGACATCATTATATTAAAAGAAGTCTATTGTGACTCTTGCAACATGTGGTCGGGCATTATCTTGTTGGAAAGTTAGATCTGCCAGGGTGTCAAGATAGGGTAAAATATGGGGTTCTAGAACTTCGTGGATATAACGCTGCGCGTTCATGTTACCTCTGATGAATATTAATGGTGACCTGGAACCATAAGCTATAGCACCCCAAACCATAACTCCAACAGTGTGATGAACATGTCTTTCAACAAAAAACTGTGGATTCCTCCTTTCACCACGTCGTCTTCTAACCCTGGCACGACCATCGTGCATGCCTAAACAAAATCGAGACTCGTCACTAAAGACAATACTGTTCCATTCCTGATCCCAGAGTGACCGTTGTCTGCACCACTCAAGGCGATTACGTCGGTGTTCTCGAGTTAAAGGGAGGACTCAATGTGGCCGGTATGAAACAAGCCAAAACTTCTCATTCGACGGTAAACACTTCGCATGCCAATAGGTCTTCCGTGTTCTGCAAACCATTCATTTGTAATGGACCTGGTAGTGGAGAAACGGTCCCTTAAGTCCAATAATCTTAGGCGGCGATCTTCACGGTCTGTTGTTCTACGGCGGCGTCCAGTGCCCCTTGCTCTTTGCGTACGGCCTTCTCGAAGCCGTCTCAGTTGACGAAATCGTACAGGTCTCCGTACTCTAGGCATCGTAACCGATCGTAAAGGATATCAAGAACCAAAATCCGCCAACGTTGATTCTTTACTGCGGCTGAAATATTCATTTTTAGAGCGTTAGTGAATTAAAAAAAAGCAGTATAAAAACCGGAATGTCCAACTGATAAGGCTGAAAATTTTTTCACTTGTTATTTACAGTAAGATAAATACATTCACCAACTTTTATTAAAATAAAACCATTTAAACTGGGTGTTCGGATTTATATGTCACTTAGTATATATATATATACATGTTTCATTTATTATGTTGTTTTATTAAATACAGTTTCAGTTACTGATTTTGTTCTTTTGTTGTTTTTGGTTATTTATTGTTTATGTTATTATTTATTCACTCATTTTAGGCAAACATACCTTTT